>JAOTOL010001573.1:22500-575000 GCA_034440575.1 Imbricaverruca yamaguchii
AACTGAATTCAGGTCGGGGTGGTACCCATCGACGTGGATTAAACATTCACCTCAGCTGCGTGTGATGCACAACTTAAGCTTGTTTGAATCTATGTCATATCTCTACGGGGCTGATGTGGATACATCCCGACCAAAGGGAACCATATATTTATTTACGAACACACACACACGCACCACACACACACACACACACACACACACACACACACACACACACACACACACACACACACACACACACACACACATGTTGCATCCCCATGCGCCACACCACATACGATTTCGATGCGATGCCCGACGAGTCAATTTAACACACACATTCTCCGAATGTAAACGGTCCGTGGGGCGCCTTTATTCGTCCACTGGAAATCAACTGGAATCAATAAACATTAACTCGAATTGGAGCAACCAAAGCAGATCATCTCCAGTGCAATGACTTGGCCTTTTACTTGATGATCGAGCTAAAATGGAAGATCCCTCTTTTATCGCTGGTAGTAGCGGTGATATATAATTAGGAAGAATATACTTCGAAGTGTATTGTTGGAGGAAGATGTGCATCGTTTACCAGTACACGCTATCGACACAAACAGCACACTATGACTAGTCATTTGCATCCTGTTTCCCCGAATTTACCGTCTGAACGGTAGGACCAAGCACCTGGAACGGGAAAATTCCTAGTAAAACATTCGGGAAGGCCGATCATGCCAGTGGCTAACAATTTGTCTCCGTAATAATTTAGAAGGTTTTTCCAAAACTAACTAAGCGAATTTGTCGCACTATTTGCTTAATATGTTTAATATGATACATCCATTTCTAAAAACACTTCGACACTTGCTAAGTGGTTTGTTTGTTAAAAGTTGCATCACGTAATAAAAAGCGATAACTTGATGTCCAACACCAATTACAAATTATCGCCATGGTTTCAACTATGGAGATACGATGTGTTTGTGTCGAACGACTGATTCAAGATTTCCTTCACTACCCCACCACATCAATATCGTGCTCCTTTCTCCTTAGTGATTACTTGTTCATCCTAAACCCTCGCAACATGTCACCTTTCAACCATGCGATGTAGTGTGACATTACCTTACAAAGTTCAATTTCGTTTTTATCTGTGATTTAAAAATAAAACGCATTTTCCTTTCTGCACCCCATGTCCAACTAACATTCGGTGAATCTTCGAAGAGAGCTATTGTCACCGGATCTGCTTGATCAGTCAAACCAAGCATGTGCTCATTCCGTTTCATATGCTATCTTAGCTGTCAGACTACCGATGTGGGCTCTGCTTCAACTGCCAATACTACCTACTGGTGTCGGCTCTACTTCAACTGTCACTTACCACCTACTGGTATCGGCTCTAGTTCAACTGTCACATACAACCTACTGGTGTCGGCTCTAGTTCAACTGTCACTTACCACCTACTGGTGTCAGCTCTATGTAATACTTGGTATGCAATTTGCATTGCCTGACATGCGAAGGGCCCAAGGACACGTGATTGACACACAGAGCTCTCGATTGGCCATCCGGGACGGGAGAGATCAACAACATCTTAGTAAGCAATCACCAGCACCACCAACATGTCAGGTGAAGCTGTTCAGCTCCGAGTGAGGACGCAGAACATGGAAACAAACACTCCCGAATCGAAGCTGCCGGGCCGACAGGCAATGACGCACTACACTGACACACAAGGCGAACGATTGTTCCTGGAAAACCTCGGCCAACGGATCTAAATCCTTGCTGATATTTGTATAACTGTTCTATAAACGTGCAGCGTGCACACGTATTACTAAAACTACATCGCGCTGCACATAGTTCAGCATTCTACTGATAGTGTTCTACTTGTCCGACCGGATTTCAACAGAAGATACTAGCAGAGCCACAGTGTGAAATTTTTCAAGCAAATGGGTGGAAAATACCACCTAATGAAAGTTCAATCGACCTCCCTGTCTATGGCTTTTGTGACATCCTTGCTTACTAGCTGCTGATTATGAAGCCAACATGAACTCAACTGAAGACATCCTGATCCTCTTCAACAAGTCAAATATGCCATAGTTGGGGTGCACCAATGACCTGTGATCAGGAAATCTCCTGAAACCGTATCACAGAGCCTCTTCTGTTTCAGATAGTCTACCCAGTATCCTGAAACCCGGTATCATCCAGCACTCCTGAAGTCCCTATTCAACAAGTAATGAAGCCCTGCATTGAATAGAATATGCAGGCGTATCAAAGTTGCTCAGTGATAAATTATTCCACTTTCTGAATATACCACTTTCTGAACACTCAATCGACATCATTCTCCAAGAAGTATCAGCATCCTGCTCATTGATATGAAGTATTTATGTCTCCTTTGCAACAGTATCTCGTTTATAAATGGCATGTGCATGCCCTCAATATGGAATGGTGTTACACGAACATTTTGCAATGCAATTTCGGATAAAGGGATGACCTATGTGATATGGGATACAATACCAGTTCATCATATGGGCGCTGTACGACCGAAGCAGTCGATGCGCCCCTAAGCCCAAATAACCAACCAACTAGTTCATCATAGTTATTATTCTCCTTATCCCGAATGCATATTTTCTTAAATTATGAATCTTAAAACAAATGATAAAGGTCCAGTCATAATCACCTACACCATGAACTCAAGTTTCAGTCTGAAAGACATAAAAAAATATTTTAAATTACACTAATTACATGTCAAATTTCGACATCCTTCTATGCTCGTTTCGACATCTCACACCTAATGAAAAACCTATATTTTAACACTGCAGAGCCATACCTCACAATGCGTGGCTTCGGCCCTTGGGTCAATGTGGGCGGCGGGGTGGTTGGTTGGTTACTTGAGTTTAGGGGCGCATCGACTACATCGGTCATACTGCACCCATAACATCGTCAGTGAAACAGTGAAATGCAAGCAACATCATCAATCAAACAGAGGAAAGTAAGCAACATCGGTCAAACAGTGAAATTGGGGTAACATCATCAGTGAAACAGTGAAATTCACTCAACATCATCAGTGAAACAGTGAGACGGAGGAAACATCAGTAAAACAGTGAAGCAGTAAGATGAAACCAAGATTAGTTAGTGACATGTCGCAAGGTGTCATGTCACCCCATGGTGTGGGGTGAAATACAGAACGAAATACGACGTAGCTAAGATTTCCCCGGGTAAACAACATCTAAACGCACTTGCGAGAGAAACTCGAATAACCGTCCAGTATGAACCATGTGTGATCCATCACCCAGAAGACCTGCCACCGTCAGCGCGGATACATCTCGTCCAAAGAATCGTCGTCGTTACGCTGAGAATATGGGGCACACCAGAAGAACGTGCCTCATTGTCAATGGCCTATAGCAGCGAGTACGCATCGGCCTGTCCTCGTTTCGTAGCAGGTAGCCGTAGGGAGCATAAGTGTGGCCTATTCGTATCCTGGCGAGTAGCACTTCTTCCCTCCGGGAAGTCCTGGATGATGATTTCAAACACCCCAGAGTTGGTTTGATGGTTCTTAGTTTGTTTTCGCCGGTCAAGTCCCAAACTTGTTGTCACTTGTCCTAGAAGAATGTATTGATTGTCTGGCTGAAGTGTGTCGCGGGAAGAGGAAGCGAATGGGTGTACTGTCTCCGTGCAGCAAGTTTTGCTGCTTGATCAGCCAGCTCATTCACCCTGATTCCAACATGACTTAGCATCCAGCAGAGGGTCACACTTTTCCCGCCTCGCTTAATCAATGTGATGCGCAATAAAACATCCTGCACAGCAGGGTCATTAGGATAAAGCTGTTTTAAAGCTAGAAGGCTATTCAAAGAGTCCGAGAGTATTACGTGGTTGACGTCGTTCCCTATTTCGATGAAACACTTGGCCTTTGTGATGGCTAGAAGTTCAGCCGTGTAAACCTTTGCGTGAGGAGGCAGCGTGAACGATCGGATCGTGGCACCACTCACAAAGGCACACCCAAGGCCATCATCAGTTTTCGAACCGTCGGCGTAGATGAGAACGCATGAGTGATAGGCGTGAACGTGTTCAAGAGTCTTCATCCGAAACATTTTGGGGGTAATTTCATCCTTATGAGTGTCCGACAATGTCGTGTCTACCAGCGGCTGAATCAGTTTCCAAGGGGGAACAGGCAGTGGTTCAATCCTTACAATGGTGGGCATCCGGGTACCGCTCCGCTCTGCCAGCTCCCGTAACTTGCCACGTCCGCAAAAAGGAGGTAGTACATTGCCACGTCCGCCACAAAACAGCGCAAGCGTACGGTGGGCAAACAAGGCCCGGTATGCTGGGTTTTATGGAAATTTCATCACCCTGCACGTATACCGAAGTCCAAGTTTGTCTCGCCTTAGGGCGAGCAGAGCTTCATCGGCATGCGCGAGAAGGCTTGCAGTCGGAGAAATGCGGAATGCCCCTGTGGCAATACGCAAGGCGGCATGGTGGACAGTGTCGAGCATCCGCTTGTTAGAATCACTGACACAGCCGTAGATAAAACAGCCATAGTCGAGTTTTGAACAGATGAGCGATCGATATAGAAGTAAAAGCGTAGACCTATCTGCTCCGTAGGGAATTCGGGCAACACATTTCATGATGCTGAGAGACTTCGAACATTTCTGTCACAGTGTTTTTAGGTGGTCCTTGAACGTAAGACGACGATCGAATGTGACGCCCAGAAACTTAGCTGCAGGCTGGAAAGGGATCTGCTCTCCATAGTGCTGAATGTTTGGATCCGGGTAGCTACGGCGGCGACAAAATGCACTGCAACAGTCCTGTGGGTAAAAAATCGAAAACCGTTCAAGTTACTACATTTCTCAAGGTGAGAAGCGATGAATTGCAGCTATCTTCCCATAGAGGATTAACGTGATGCTGAGCACCAAATAGCAACGTCATCAACGAAAAGGGACTTCGCGACGCCACGTGGGAGACCATCTCCGATATCATTGATCATTAGCGCAAATAGAGCCACACTAAGGACACTTCCTTGGGGAACGCCGTTCACCTGCGTCAACCGACCAGACATTGCGCTTCCTAAGCGGACACAGAATGTTCGATCAGTAAGACAATTCCGAACGAAGTGTCCCATGGAACCACGCACACCACACTTCCAAAGTTTTAAAAGAATACCTTGTTTCCATGTCGTATCGTAGGCGCCCTCAATGTAAAAAAACACTGCTCCTAGATGTCGCTGTTCTCTAAACTGGCACGAATCGCAGTATCCAGTGTTAATATATGGTCAAGAGTGGAATGGTCGTTCGTGAAACCAGACTACACATGGGTAAACAAGAAGGGCCCTTGTGGCACATAGTTGCACTAATCTTTTATGTCTTTTATGTAGTTCAAGAAACCAAGTGATGCGCACATTGACCATCTTTTTCATGAGTTTGCATAGGCATGAGGTCAGAGAAATCTGTCGATAGTGAAGAGGGTCAGAACCAGTCTTGTTTGGCTTCAATATGGGGATAACGATCGCATCCCGCCAAGATGGCGGGAATCTGTCGCTCGTCCACAGAGAGTTGAAACGTGTGAGAAGTACTTCAAGCGCATGCATGGGGAGGTGCCGGAGCATCTCGTTATAGATATTGTCTGGTCCTTTCGACATGGGATGCAATGCAGCGATTTGTGATGTAAGTTCGACCATTGTGAAGTGCTCATTATGGTAAAGTTTCTCCGCCCTGGTAAAATCGACCATAGATGCTTCGCATCGAGCCTTGTGTCCACGGAAGCCGACATTTCAGTCGCAGTTCAGGCTTCGGTTCGCGAGGGTTCGAGCAATAATACTCGCAACGTCCCAATGTTGTGCGACTACATTGCCAGCAATGTACAGGGCTGATAGTGGTGTTAATTGCGAACGTCCGGATATTCGTTTTATTTAAGACCAAATTTGGGTGATAGGGGTGAAACGGTCCAGCTTATTCACATACTATATCCATGACACCCATTTGGCTTCCCGGATGGCTAGCCGAGCGACCGCCCTAGCTTGCCTGAAGACGACCAGATTTGCCGAGGTGCTATTGCGGTCAAACTTCCGAATGGCACGTCGGCGGGCACGAATGCCATACCGGCATTGCTCTGTCCACCACGGTACAGGCGCACGTCGAGGCTTACCAGAGGTACATGGGATACAGTCCTCAGAACAATCTAAGACTATGGAGGTAAAGTACTCTGTAGAAGTTGCAGCATCGTTCCCGTTTCTATTAAAAATGTTGTCAAGCCTAGCCACAAAGTCCGGCCAATCAGCCTTTCTAAAATTTCAGTGTTGTGGTCCTGAACCCAGAATGGCTCCGTCGACAAAGTGAAGCCAGACTGGAAAATGGTCGCTGCCTCTAGGATCGGATTCAACAGCCCAGTCGAAAGATTGCACCAGCTGCGGGCTGACCGCGCTAATGCCCAGCACGGAAGTGCTTCCCGAGGGGAATGTTAGATGAGTATGTGCACCCGTATTTAAAGTGCATAACGATTCTTGCAGAAAGAACGTGTCGAGTTATCGTCCGCGTGAATTACTATCGGTGCATCCCCAGGTTGTGTGATGAGCGTTAAAATATCCTACAAGTAAGACGGGAGGAGAGAGCTCGGCCAAAAGTAGTCCGAGTTCTGCTTATGGGAAAGGTCCGCCAGGTGGAAAGTACATAGAGCATACTGCTATGTCTCTGTGTCCGATGGACACCTGTGCTGCCACCGCCTGCAGGTTGGTACGCAGGGCAGTGGAAGGGCAGGAGCACTGTGGTGTACGGCCAACAGTACGCTTCCATGTGGAATGGTGTCTGTGGCGTTGTCATGACGAAAGACCTGGCAGTTTAAAAAAATATAATAAAACGGGGTTCCAGCTAAAAGCTTTGTCTCCTGTAGACAGACAGCTGCCGGAGATTGCTCATTTACCACAATTTGGAGTTCATCCAGGCTAGTTCTCACACCAATGCAGTTCTATTGTAAAATTATTGACGACATAGTTGATTCGACTTGACTAGACGTGACCAAAAAGGGTGACCTTGTAACATCACTACTCTAAAGATGTGGAGATGATTTGGTGTCGGACGATCTAGGGCGAGATCTGTGTTGTCCCCACCGGGTGGGGATGGTGTACATGGTGGTACGCGTTTGCGTCCAGTAGACGTCGCTTGAGGTGGTGTGGGGGGCGGGTCCATGGCCCCTCCCGTCTCCAGGACACCCACGGGGCTGACCCTAGGGGCCGGGGACTGTCGGGGAGTCGTCCCGGGAGCTCACCGAGCTCCCGAGACGACTCGTCACTCGTCGCCGAGACGACTCGTTTCCGAGACGACTCGTCGCCGAGCTCACGGGATGAGCTGTCGCTCAACCCGTGAGCTCGGCGACGAATCCCTGGATCCAACACACGCCACCCGTCCAGACGCCCTCATGTCTGGTGCCCCCTGGCGGACCTCGATCGGGCGGCGGGAGTCAACGCGGTCCAACGACAGCGTATCATAACCTCTATAGGTCATAACCTACATGGTTCATAAACTCATGGAGTTTATGAGCTGTAGAGGTTACGACACACTTGGGTATGTTGAATTTGTAGAGGTTATGATCTGTGTAGTTTATGACCTGTGTGGGTTACGATCTGTGGAGATTATGATACACCTCCGGTCTAACACATAGAGCCCGCCACGTCGCTCCTGCGTGCACTCTCTTCCCCTACCCCAATCACTGACGCCGTTTGCCGTGCACAGTGCCGTTTGCCATTCCGTGCACAGTTACGTGTGAACAGTTGGCTGCCCGCCAACGCTGCACTTAGCCGCTCCGTGCACGATCTGTTCACGACAACCGGCGTCAAAGTGGCTGCACTTGCGAGACAAGTCGCTAAGTGCGCCCACCTGTCCTTGCGAGTTGCGACGGACCAAGGAAACCGACTTCAACGTCGTGGCTGGGCTTCGCTTTGATGGCGGTCGGGCGTAATTTGTGGTTCGACGAATACCTCGCAGCCGCCCGCAATTGCGTGATCTCAGGGCGACCCGAACACTCCGACACGTCAACGCCACCGCAGCTCACAGCTCGTGTCCGCATCCAGATGTCAGTCAGACAGAAAGATGTGCACTCGGTTCCCCGGTCAGCGATTGACCACCCTGGTTCTCGTTGGTTCGTGGCTGGCGTTTAACATGACGGAATTGATGATTCTGGAAGTTAAGCGGCCAATCGATATGCACAAGAAATCACCAGATAACAATTATACAAAAAGTAGGGGCTAGTTTCATAATAATGACCAGAAAGAACTGACGTAGTTTTTTTGGTAAAAATATATGTATTTCTTCATTGCGCTGCATGGCAGCATAGCACAGAAGGGGATCCATTTCTGAAACTAACACCCTGATTCCGGACCACGGCCGAATAAAAAATATGTTGGAAGACAGTATTGGGCCTAACAGTTCTCACATTCCTACAGCCCTTCCCCCTAATGTGAGACTGATACATGTTAAACAAACAGGAGTGAATGTCTCCATTCTTGAATTACATGTCATTCAGCCCGTTTGAACCATTGGTATAATTGCGCGCCAGCTTTCTACTGGCCGTCTGGAACACATTTCATACAAATAACATGTATATGCGAAAAGAAGTCCCAGTCCTTCAAGCAGCTCCCACTCAGAACATGACGTGAAATGTGTCGGCGTTTTCGCCAGACATCTGGCACATAAACTGGCGCATTCAACTGACCGCCTCTCGGCCGTCTTCACCTGCAACTACAACGACACCAACCCCCTCGACCACAGCGAGACAACACGGAGCCGGTCCTCTGAACGCCACACTGTTCAACTTCTACTGGACAGTTACGCGACCAACTACAACAACCAACCGACCAACAACCCCCGGCCAACCAACCAACCACAACTCCAGACAATCGACAACACGCCACGCCACATGTGAGCACGCGTCACAGGTGAGGTCCATCGGCGAATTTCCATCCCCAGCACAGAGCGTGATCCTGTTGCATGCCAACCGCCACAGTTTGGCATTCGACCGGATTATTGCCATTTAACTGGCCACGTACCACCGGGTGCCTACACCAAACTTGACCTTGGAACCTGGCACGCCAGTCTGACACGTGACCGTGAGCACGCAACAAAGCACCAACCCCCGTCCCCCACGGAACAGACACCAGCCCAACCAGGCCCACCTAATGCCACGGAGCAGGTACCAGCCTACCAGCCTAACCCAGCCCCCCCCTCTATAATGCTACCCAACCAGACACCAGCCCAACCCAGGCTCACCTAATGCCAGACAACCAGATATGATCCCATCACAGCCTGGTCTGATAAGAACCGATCGGGTACATACCAGCACCATCCCAGCTCCCTGTAATGTCACGTAACCAGATACCATCACAGCCCAATGTAATATCACGTAACCAGATACTAGCCTCATTCCATCCTCGTCTAATGCCACGCAACATTGCGTTGCGCCTTACCCCCAGCCTCATCCAATGCACCGTAACTAGATACCAGCCGCATCCGGAGTAATGTAACCAGACGCAAGCCGCATCCAAAGCGATGTAACTAGACACCAGCAGCATCCAAAGTGACGTAGCTACGTAACGGCCACATCATAAGTGATGTAACCAGATACCAGCTGCATCGAAAATGACGTAACCGGATACCAGCCGCATCCGAAGTGACGTAGCCAGGCAACAGACGGATCCAAAGTAGCGTAGCCAGTTGCCATCTGCATCCCCCCAAAAATGTAACCTAACACCATCCGCATCCCAAGTGACGTAACTAGGCACCAACCGCATCCCAAGTGACGTAGCCAGGCAGCGGTGCCACTCAAGCACCGGCAGCCTCGAGTGGCCTAGTGCAGCTGGCCGGCCCATTAGCCAGCAACTGCATCTCAGCTCAGCCTCGGTCACGGCCGTCGATCGTCTCGGCGTGGCCAGCGAATCCGCCAACTGCCGCTCAACCATCCCGCCGACAACCGTTCTTCCGCCAACCGTCGTCGGCCGAGGTGGGCACCAGCAGCTTCGCCGATTGATCTGCCCCGGGCCACTTCAATAGGTCAGTTTTCAGTGAATCACTTCACGGAGTTGCTTGCTCTTCAGCCATTTCTGGCCGACCTGCTGATCGATCGCCGCCGACCGTTTTATCTGCCGCCTCTCAAGCCGACTGGCTATGGCGGGGCGCCTCTCCAGCCGACTGGCTATGGCGGGGCGCCTCTCCAGCCGTCTGGCTGTGGCGGGGCGCCTCTCCAGCCGACTAGCTATGGCGGGGCGCCTCTCCAGCCGACTGGCTGCGGCGGGGCGCCTCTCCAGCCGACTGGCTATGGCGGGGCGCCTGTCCAGCCGACTGGCTATGGCGGGGCGCCTCTCCAGCCGTCTGGCTGTGGCGGGGCGCCTCTCCAGCCGACTGGCTATGGCGGGGCGCCTCTCCAGCCGACTGGCTATGGCGGGGCGCCTCTCCAGCCGACTGGCTGTGGCGGGGCGCCTCTCCAGCCGACTGGCTGTGGCGGGGCGCCTCTCCAGTCGTCTGGCCGTGGCGGGGCGCCTCTCCAGCCGACTGGCTGTGGCGGGGCGCCTCTCCAGCCGTCTGGCTGTGGCGGGGCGCCTCTCCAGTCGTCTGGCTGTGGCGGGGCGCCTCTCCAGCCGTCTGGCTGTGGCGGGGCGCCTCTCCAGCCGTCTGGCTGTGGCTGTGGCGGGATCGCTTCACATCCCGTGGAGGGACGCCGCCGCTCGCTCGGCCAGCCACTTGTTGTCACCACGCCTGAACGGCGGCAGCGGCGGCGGCGGCGGCGGCAATCGATAGCCGAGGCTGCCGCGCCGCCGGGGAAACCAACGGTTCAGGTCTGGAGAAGCCGGTCTGCCCAGGTCTGGAGAGGTGATCAGATCTGAGCAGGTCTGTCCATTCTAGGTCTGGGAGGACAGTCCCGGTCTGAGGAAGCCTGTCTGCCCAGGTCTGGAAGGTGCAGGTCTGTCCAGTCTAGGTTTGGGGAAGTCTGCCTGCTCAGGTCTGGGAGGTATGTGCAGGTCTGGGACGGATAGCTGTCCAGGTATGGGGAGGTCTGTGCAGGCGCAGATAGTCCAGCCCTGCTGGAGAGGTTTGTCCATGCCTGGGGAAGACGGCTGTCCGGGTCTGGGGAGGTCCGCACAGGCACAGAGCCTGCCATGGTCATCAGCACCGACTCGCGTATGGCTCAAAGTGAAGTGGGCGTACAAAAAGACGCCGGCGACGCGCTGCGCTGTCCGAGGAGAAACAGCATGCAAGCTTCCCCACCTCCCTCCCTCAGGCAAAAATTATCATAACCAGGTGTTCGCCTGCCTGCTAGCCCAGGTTGTGTCTGAATGAAGGCGTCCGTTCAGGGATCCAAAGACATCAGCTCCCGCAGCCACCCTGCGGGCGGCTGCGGGAGCTGATGAAACCTCAACGTTTGTTTCGCGGCCATGAAAAAGCGGACCAGTGCGCCACAGCCTGGGTGGCACGAAGGGAACGTTTTGCTGATCTCATGACCAAACAAGTTTGACAGCGTCGTTGCGGGGCACCGATTGCGTGACAGGCGGGAACACGGCCAGGCTTTTGAACATCTGCGATGACCTGCTTGCATAGGTCGTTGACCATTCAAAAGCCATTCAAGATGACCGACTCAACTTGACCTCAGGTGACCTTTTTGGCATGTGGGTTACTCCGGAGTCAACTTGGCGTAACAGGCCAATACGGCGATCATGCTTACCTCTATCGGTCATATAATAACGTTTTACGATGCTATTCCGGAAGTTTCAAAACAAGACCAACACGTCAATGTCACCCTCACCTGGCCCTTGGTACATGCATGGAAATATGCGTGAAAACGCAACGGCCTGCACATCATTAGTATCCAAAGACGCTAAGCAATCTACATTTTGCAATTTGGTTTCCCATTTCTAAGTGACTTGTGCAGTGTAGCGTCGTACACACACCAGCTATACTTTTGGTATACTGAGCCAAGCTATTATGTCGATATTCAAATCAGAACGCTCTGAAGGATGGCGCGAAGGGCGCCAGGGCACATGTTGTGTTGGTCTCAAACATTGTCAGTAAAATCCAATCATTTGCTAGACAACGTATAGATACCAAAGGTGAGCATTTGGTGAATCCATAACACATCAGTCAAGTACTAATGTGTTTTCTTTTCCCGTCAATGACAAATATCAAGTCTTCCAGGCGGCAGTCGAAATATCGTTGCTACGTGTGCGGTGTTCTCGCCTGCCATGCTTCTTCTTGGGAAAAGTTCATCTCGTCACAGCGAAATTTCGTGGAGGAAACAGCATACCATTTCTCTCGGTGCCAGAATTCAACTAAACACGTAGCGATTCGGTGCCTTCCATGTTGAAACTCACAACCATCGCTTAGGTGAACTATTCGTTATGTCCAAGGCATGTAGAATATAAAATACACATGGAATGATATCAAATCACATGCCACGAAACAGCTTGAAGAATTCGGTAATAAAAGAAGTATATTCAACCAAACATACCTGCGAAACTCCTCGACTATTCAAGAGCGATTTAGATTTCATGCAGTTAATTTTTAACCCAGACGTTAGCCACATTCATTTTGACCAATAAGAAGCACTAACCGCTCCTACAACTTCATCATAATGCAGGGTGGATTCAACAATTTGATTGTAGAACTTTCAACCATCATGCATCGTGAATGATCTGCTTCCTCGCTATACGAATATACATATACATATATATATATACATATATAGATAGAGATATATATATATATATATATATATATATATATATATATATATATATATATATATATATATGTGTGTGTGTATACAAATGTGTATATATACATACATTTCAATGCATATGCATATACATACATATATATACATATACTTATATATATATATATATATATATATATATATATATATATATATATATATATATATATATATATATATATATATATATATATGCATATGTATATACATACATATATTCTTGTATGCATATATATGCATACAATATATATACATATATGTATATCTATTATACATGTACGAGTGTGTGTATACATATTTTGCCTACCAGTTAGCATGTTGTCAATGTCGCAACAATGGACGGGTGGTCCAGACCCTTCCTATCCAGTTTCTGGCGAAACGGCTAGCGCCGAATAGTGTACATGGCACGAGCACACGTCTGGCTCCTCATGTTTAGCAACACAAACTGGGCAGCGTCGCAAGTGCAAAGTGTAGTGGAATATTCCGCCGGCCCTGCTAGCCGTGGGCAGCAAATGACGGAAGTTATTTATTCTGAACACTGCTGGGGTCGTGCCGCGGCGTACTGATGGCGTAATGACGGGGTCGTGCCGTGGCGTGCTGATAGCGTAACGACGGGGTCGTGCCGCGGCGTACTAATGGCGTAATGACGGGGTCGTGCCGCGGCGTACTGATGGCGTAACGACGGGGTCGTGCCGCGGCGTGCTGATAGCGTAACGACGGGGTCGTGCCGCGGCGTACTAATGGCGTAATGACGGGGTCGTGCCGTGGCGTGCTGATGGCGTAACGACGGGGTCGTGCCGCGGCGTACTGATAGCGTAGTGACGGGGTCGTGCCGCGGCGTACTGATGGCGTAATGACTGGGTCGTGCCGCGGCGTACTGATGGCGTAATGACGGGGTCGTGCCGTGGCGTGCTGATAGCGTAACGACGGGGTCGTGCCGCGGCGTACTGATAGCGTAGTGACGGGGTCGTGCCGCGGCGTACTGATGGCGTAATGACTGGGTCGTGCCGCGGCGTACTGATGGCGTAGTGACGGGGTCGTGCCGCGGCGTACTGATGGCGTAATGACGGGGTCGTGCCGCGGCGTACTGATGGTGTAACGACGGGGTCGTGCCGCGGCGTACTGATGGCGTAATGACGGGGTCGTACCGCTGCGTACTGATGGCGTAATGACTGGGTCGTGCCGCGGCGTACTGATGGCGTAATGACTGGGTCGTGCCGCGGCGTACTGATGGCGTAACGACGGGGTCGTGCCGCGGCGTACTGATGGCGTAACGACGGGGTCGTGCCGTGAAGTACTGATGGCGTAATGACGGGGTCGTGCCGCGGCGTACTGATGGCGTAACGACGGGGTCGTGCCGTGGCGTACTGATGGCGTAGTGACGGGGTCGTGCCGCGGCGTACTATTCGCGCGATGTACTCTACCATATGTACTGACCTCGCTCTTCTGAACTGCGCCATATGTATTAACATTGTTCTTCTGTGCTGTACCATATGCACTAATCCTGCTTGTTTGAACTGCATCGCGGGTGGCAACATGGGCATGTCTGTGCTCGTGGCCCCGTTGACCGTGCTCGTGGTCCTCATGTCCGCGCTCGCGGTCCAGTTGGCAGTGCCGTGCACGCCATTTTTACACTGGGCAGCTTAGCCGATTAGCAGCTACATAAGCTGAAGACGGGCGGACAAACTGGTATGACCGGCCGACCATCTCCCGTAGTTTTCTGTCTCCACGGCCGGGTCGTGTGCCGCGCAAATGGTGTTCGGTCACGACATCTTCAGACGCGCATCCAGAACTGGTGTACTACAATCAGATAGCCGCACTCCAGTCACCGATAAAGCCATGACATTCTCCGAAGGAGCATCTGTTTTTCAGCTGGCGGCCGGGCGCCAGCCAGGAGGCTATGACCGCTTCGGCGTTGTGGAGCTTGTGAACTGTGGTGATTATGACCGCTTCGGCGTTGTGGAGACTGTGAACTGTCGAGGCTATGACCGCTTCGGAGTTGGGGTGGTTGTGAACTGTGGAGGTTGTGACCGCTTTGCAGTTGCGGAGATTATGACCTGTGGAGGCTGTGACACGCTGTTGGCGTCACCACCGCGCGGCCGCCGCTCGCTGATCGGATGGTGAGAACAGATGTCGCGCTCGTCTCCGAGACCATTCCAGACGCGGCACGGTGGCCGGCGGCTGTCGTGACGGGTGCGCAGCATCCAGCTGACTTTTTGCTTCGGTGGTGATTCTGAAGCTAACTCATTCCATGCAACACTGTGAATGTCGGTTTTCTGAAAAGAGTGTAGGTGTGTGTGCGTGGGTATATATGGAGAAATGGTATGCCGATTCCTCCTCGAAATTGTGCTGTGACAAGCTGAACGTTTCCCAAGAATAAGCATGACAAGCAATAACACCGCACACGTGGCAACGACATTTCAATTGCCGCCTGCCAGACTGGACGGAACTGTCGTCATCGATAGCGTCTTCGAGGACGCAGAGAACTGCCCCAGAGACCGCATCCATCCCAATATTTCAGTAATTTATGGTGTATTTGCATGTGTGTGCATATGTGCATGTGCGTGTACCTGCGCGTCACAAAACCAGGGGTGTCATTCCGTGAAAAGGTACGGTAGTGCTTAAGCGGTGGCATGTGTCCGGAAGGCTGCATTATGTCTAAGTCTTCTTAGATTCGTCGTGTACTTTGAAATCTTTCAGGGGCTCCATTACTGTCTCAAAAGTGTTTTCTTTCCCGATCCGGAATTAAAAAATGTCAGTGGAATTTCAGGACACTGGCTATACACATGTATTGGCTGCCGCCAGTTAGTCTACCGACACGCATCTCAGTGTACGGACATTAGGACAACTTTGATAACTCACCCACTACTTCAGAGACGGTGCTAGGAGCATACTCACAAAATTAGTAGCAATTACGATACATTATTGGCAGTTTTCGAACAGCTGTTGATAATTTCTCACCAATCAGTAGTCATGGTCCAGCGCAGCACACCGCCTCGGAACGACACCCAACCAACAGTTGGATCATCTCCGTACCGCACCAATAACACTCGTCCCCACAGCCAGAAGTTAGACCATCACCGTACCGTACCAATAACACCCGTCCCCAGAGCCAGCAGTTAGAATATCTCCGCACCGCACCAATAACACCCGTCCGCCCAGCCAGAAGTTAAGAACATCCCCGTGCCGCTCAAATACCACCCGTCCACATATCCTCTCGACCGTGGCCGTCCACCCGGCCGACAGCCCGAAAATTTCCGTACCGCTCAAACTCGGATCACCTTCGACTGAGGAAAAGGAAAAGCCGCACCTCAGTGTCATCGCTCGCTTCATTCATTTGCAAGTCAAGGCCTGGCCCGGTCCGTTCGTCTCTTTCAAGCGCGCGTCCAAGCCCGGCACCAATTCCTCGTCTCCCCAATCCGGGCGTCAAAACAGACACTGCCTCCATCCGAACCGAGCGTTGCCGGCCAGTGAATTACATTCCGGTGAAGAGACCGGTCCAGTCGAACCACTCGTCTCGGCCTAACAGAAGTCCGGGCAGAGTCGGTCGTGCCAGACACCCGGGAGGGAGCCGCTGGGGGCGCGAAACGGGAACGAAAATATATCGAACAGGCACAGAAGCGGAGCCGGAGCCGCCGGAGCCGGAATATTTTGCCCGGAGCCGCCGGGACATTTTACTCGGAGCCGGAGTCGGAGCCGGAGCCGGGATACTTCCCCGGAGCCGGAGTCGAAGCCGGAGCCGTCCAAAATTTTCCCGGCTCCGCATCCCTGTGAACAGGCAATAGGTCGCCATCGCGGAGCGTGACACATTGGCCGACGGTGCAATATCGGCGCGATGTGAACACACCGTGAGCCAGATATGTAGCGCCAGACCCAATGCTACACACAGTGACCCGGAATTCCGAAATGCCACTAGAATTCCAGGACACTGGCTATTCACATGCATTGGCTACCGCCAGTTGGTCTACCGACACGCATCTCACTGTACGGAGCCAAATGTGCTGCCTCCTGTGTGCGGTACAAGAAGCGGAATACGGGAACGACCAGTACAGGCCCGATCATGCATAATTCATATGGGCGAGATGAAGTTCCAGGTAGAATGTTGTCCCCAAAAGCGCAGAAAAAAAGATATTGCCAATAATTTGAATATCGTTCATGACTGTTTATGCAGATTGCGAATAGTCAATCAATCATTATATTAATACATGTAGTAAGTTCCAATCGTAAATAGTTGTAAATTACCACATGTTCCAAATAAATTACCTCATGCACCTATGCGTGATGGAAACATGTGCAAATGTGCAGCATTTTCAGCCAGGCCAACAGGTATTTGGAGAATCTTGATAAGTAAATCCGACTATTTTAAATTCGAGAGACGATGGCTGTCAGCTAACTTCAGTGGGTGTGGATTCAAATTTGACATGGAGGGAGCAGAGGTAATTTTGTAGATATTCTGGCTGGAAGATTCTACATATGTTTATTCTTAGGCGTTTTACTGTCCTTGGTTCGCACTCAATATTCATATATCGCCTTTGGCAGTTTAGAGAACAAATTAATCTTCTATTTCTTCATTCAAGCATTGATTCGTTGCAAATCCCGTTTTCTTAGTAACCTATTATGTTGTACGTCTGAGGACAGCTTAACCGTAAAATTGAGTTTCATTAACTTTATTCGCATTCCTCGCTTCAATTCTTTTCCATTCGGACTTCATGAGCGTCTAATGGTTGAACCCACTCCCCCGTACACACATTCTGAATTTGTTGATGCTCACAAGAGATCAAAACGGAAGTATGAGAATGATGTTATCGACTGTTTTGCGATGCAACATGCCAGGACCTCAGTATTTGTCCAAGGATGGCAAATGTCGCTAATCAACAACCGCTAAGATATTTGAGAATTACAAAGAACACTATTATTCAACGAAAACAAAAACCGCAAGAGCAAGTCAAAATCAACCCTTTATGTGACCAAATCCGTCACTGGAATGTTCCGGTGAGGCGATGTTTCACTTCGTCATAATGCGCTAAACAGAGAGTATGTGTCACGTCTGTGGGAATCAGTATTTCCTGCCACGGCGTGCACATTTTCTCCCCTCGCCTCCCAGTCGAAAAGGTGTCCCACCTCGTGGACCACCGTCTACCACAACGCATCCATGCCAATCAGGGGCCACCCGTCTCGAAATGTCAGCTTCATCAGGAATACAGACCAGCGCCTGAAGAGCCAATACAGACCAGCGGCCTGAAGAGCCAATACCAGTCAGACGCGGTCGCCTCGATCAGTGCTGCTCCATATTCACTACATTCTGTCACGGCCCCGTTGCTGGCCAGTTCCACTCAATCGTGCAGTGGCGTCTATTGGTGGTTATTGGATCAGGGTCTCTTCGGCCAGCCCCGATCATTACGGGACCAGGAGACGAGATAGAATGGAACGATTGTGGTAGAAGAACATAATTGAATGCCATGGCTCGGACGGGCGATGATGAGAGCACTCGGCTGTGTTATATGGCGGGGCCTGGCGGACCATGTGGTGGGGAACACTCGGCTGTGTTATCTGGCGGGGCCTGGCGGACCACGTGGTGGGGAGCACTCGGCTGTGTTATCTGGCGGGGCCTGGCGGACCATGTGGTGGGGAGCACTCGGCTGTGTTATCTGGCGGGGCCTGGCGGACCACGTGGTGGGGAGCACTCGGCTGTGTTATCTGGCGGGGCCTGGCTGACCACGTGGTGGGGAGCACTCGGCTGTGTTATCTGGCGGGGCCTGGCGGACCACGTGGTGGGGAGCACTCGGCTGTGTTATCTGGCGGGGCCTGGCGGACCACGTGGTGGGGAGCACCCGGCTGTGTTATATGGCGGGGCCTGGCGGACCACGTGGTGGGGAGCACTCGGCTGTGTTATCTGGCGGGGCCTGGCTGACCACGTGGTGGGGAACACTCGGCTGTGTTATCTGGCGGGGCCTGGCGGACCATGTGGTGGGGAGCACTCGGCTGTGTTATCTGGCGGGGCCTGGCGGACCACGTGACGGCGCACGCACAGCCGATGATGAGAACAGACGGCGGGCACTGTAGCCTCGGCACCAGACTGTCGACACAAGCCTCGTGTCGGAGGCTGCAGGCAGCGACAGATCACTGACAGCCGCTGCTCGTTAGCGCCAGCTAGTTGACGGCACAGTCGCGGGGGTCAATGCACGCGCCGGGAAAACACGGTGATGCAGCTGCCAGACAGCTACCGAACAGCTGCTAGACACGCGTCGGACAGCCACCGACCGACTGGCCGCCGTCGCGCGGCCGAGTCAGCTGACATGCGCGACACCGACGGGTCAGAGCCGACTCCCAGCCGGCTCCGCGCTCGGCGCGTTATCCACGTCAGCCCCGGGTGGTGACCCGGCGCCGTGACCTGGCGCCGTGACCTGGCGACCTCGATGCATCACTCGCCGGTCGGAGTGTGCCACACGCGGACGGCACGTTTTCGGCGCGACCCGAAGCGCCGGGCGTGGAAGGGCATGGAAGGTGGGTGTGGAGGTGCGCAAGGCGCGGCACCGGGTGTGGACGGCGCGACCCCGGGTGTGGACGGCGCGACCCCGGGTGTGGACGGCGTGGCCGGACGTCGGGCGGTCGCGTCTGGTGCCGGTACTTGCAGACGCACCTGGGCCGGCGGTCGGGTACAGACGGCACACACGGGTCGTGCTGGCTCGGTCGTTCCCACGCCGGCGCCCGTCCAACCTGACACACTGTTCACAGTGCGTGCACGGTACATCTTCTGGGAGCGGAGATAGATAAATTCGCCACCAGACGGCGCTCTCTGTGCTATCTCCTGAGGATATATTAACCGATCTCCAGCCTGATCTGGACACAGCCGCCTATCCAGGCTCGGGCTTCAGCCTGACCTGGACACAGCCGCCTGTCCAGGCTTGGGCTCCAGCCGGACCTGGACGCAGCAGACTGCTTGGGCCCTGGCTTGAGTCCGAACATTCCGGCTACCTCCCACCTCCTGTGTGGAGCATATCTGGTGTGAGATTAGCCAGAAACCTTGGATGGCCGGAGCACCGTGTGCCGTACATGAAGTTCCCAGGCAGCACGTATGGTTGCGCCGTCACTCGCCTGGCGCTTCACAGGCTGTAGCCGGATCAATGCTCCGGTCCGCAGCCGCCGACCGACCGCATCGATAGCCAGGTCGTGCGGAGCAGCGGCCTACAGCTGGCCTGACCTCGGCCAGCAGCCCAGCCGACCTGACCCGCGCGGCGGTCACCCACCAGCCAAGACTGCCACTCCGCTCCGTCAAAAACCAATACACAGGCGGACGCATGGTGCTGGCGCCGAGACGAGTGGCGTTGGTTTCCCGGGCGACGCGAATGTTGGGGGGGAAGGGGGATGGGCCTGGCGCCATAAGATCTGTCCACAGTTATTGAAACAGCACATAGTTGACGCATTACCGGCGAGAAACTGTGCTGCGGCGAGTGTTACATAACACAGAATATAGTCACAGCAGGAGGCCACGGCAGCCTTGTCGGGGTTAGGCACGTTTAGCCACAACAAAAGGCCAGGGCAGACTTGTCGGGGTTAGGCGCGTTATCCACGAAACACCTCACAACTCCTAATCTACCCATTGGAGAGCTGGATACGGTGAAGGTGTACAAATGAGATAAATAAATCTGGGTGAAACGACAACAACACTAAGAGACCGACGACAACACAAAAAGGCCGACACGAGCACGTGGGCGCGAGAGCATAAGCCAACCGACACGAACAAGGATCGGCGACAGTATGCACAGACCGACAAGAACATAACATCGATGAGAGTATGTGCGGGCCGACAAGAACAAGGATTGGCGAGAATATGAAGAGACCATCAAGAACATAGGATCGACGAGAACAAGAGCAAACTGACAAGAGCATAGGATCCATGAGAGCATGAGCAGACCGACAAAAACATAGGATCAGCGAGGGCATGAGGAGGAGACCGACAAGAACGTAGGATCAACTAGAGCATGACGAGACATTCGATGATGTGAGGAGACTGACGAGAGCATGAGACTTTCGATGACGTGGGGAGATCGCGATCACGATGGGAGCGTTCGTGATGTGGGGAGACTGACGAAGGCATGAGGAGACCTTCGATAACATGGGGAGACCGTGTGCATGACTACATCGACTGAATGTGTGAATGCGACACGGCACACAATTCACGTTGTACGTGCTCATGCAATACATGTCAGCCTTTTCCTACAGTCAGCGATACAGATGCTACATTACTGAACAAATCTGTGCCTTAATAATGTCGCCTGCGTAACCCAGAAGCTGTCCGTCATGCATACCAGCATCTGGGTACGTTGTATTTAGGTTGCACTGATACCAAATAGTCTAAATGTAAATAAACAACATGTACGGCATTTTACTGGAAACATACATCAGGACAGCTTCTGCGGAGTTGCATGACGACATACAAGTGCGGAGTCGTGTTGATGATGCAATGTTAACTCTGCTGAGATGCGGTTAAGTCTGGCTTATGGCAGGGCAGAGGGCTCATTGTCTGCTATTTGGTTTCGTGTGCAGAACTGCTTCGGTTTGCAGCCTCGGCAGTTACAAAATTATACATAATATCAACAGTGCGCGACGCAGTTATTTTGTTTCTAGTATAAATTTGTGGTATCTCAACCAAAGCAGTAGAGCCGCTCCCCAGCTCTTCCGTCTCCTCGAAGACGGCGATTCTGACATGCCCGCACAGTTCATGGCATGCTAATACATATCATGCTGACAACCCATGCTAATACATGGTCAGGCTGACGATCCGTGTTAAGACATGGCCAGGCTGACAACCCTGGTTAATACGCATTCAGACAACCCGAGTTAATGCATAGTAAGGGTGACAAACGGTGCAAATACATAGTCAGGCTGACAAACCATGATAATACAGTGTCAGGCTGACAACCCGTGGGAATATATAGTCAGACTGACAATATGCATTAATACATAATCAGCTTCACAACCAGTGGTAATACATAATCAGGCTGACAAACGGTGTTAGCGCATTAGTAGGCCGACACATTGTGTGAACACATAGGCAGGCTGACAACCCGTGTACAATATAGCCTGGCTGACAACACGTGTTAGTACATGGTCAGGCTGACAACCTGTGTTAATACATTGTCAGACTTACAATTAGTGTCAACACATAGTCACACTGACAGCCCCTGTTCATTCACAGTCAAACTGACAATCCGTGTACATACATAGTCAGGCTGACAACCCGTGTTAACACTCGCACGTCCGGTGGTCCGCGCCAACTTCGCAGGTCCGGGAGGGGGGGGGGGCAGATGTCTGCCCCCATAAGATCTCTAGAACTATGCTAGCTAGCGACAAACTGAAAACGGCGTTGGGTAGCTGGTGACGGGCTCCATCGAAAGTGTTTCGGTCATTCTTTCGCTCAGGTCAACAATCAGGTCACTGGATCATCATAGGTCAAATTCGACCAGATCAGGTGGGACTCAGATATTGACACATATCTCAGGACCTGTAACAGATAGAAACAAACGGCGAAAGCTATTCGACAGTCCTTGAAATTCGCTACCGACAATATGCGGTGTAATTTAAGGTCGGGTCAACAGAAACTCAGGTCAAGGTCATGAAGTCATGACCTCAGGTCAAGGCCTAGGGAGGTCATGTAATATATCAATCGACACGTCTTGACGATACAAGTACAATGGCAGTAATGTCAGTCTTCTGTCTCAATGCAGTGCGATGTAATGCGCATAAATGTGTAGTGACCTCAGGTGACCTCAGAGACCTTGGTGAGGTCACTGACCAAAAAATGTCAGCGGTAACATTGAGCATAGCCTCCATCTACGTGCCACAACAGATGTGGAATCATTCCGAGCGCAAATATGTAACCAGGAAATATTTGTATATTTTACCATAACCATATAATGTGGAAGCAATGGCAGCGACCTGGCCTAAGGTCAATGCTACGAAAAAACCCGATATACATAGTATGATCCCTGATGAGGTCATGAAATGCTATAAGTTTGAAATAAATCGCCCAATTATTGTGGAAGTTATGCCACCTAGAACTCCGAGTGTAGTTGGGTCACTTCGCCCGACCTGGTGACTTGACCTGAGATGACCCAGGATTAAAAATAAATGAGGATCTGCGAAAAAGACCAGTGGACAGCTATGCGAGGTTTGGCCTCGCTAACCCGATTAGTTTGGCGGCGATGAGGAAAAACCGGAGGGGCAGATATCTGCCCCCCGGACGTGCGCGGGTTAATGCATAGGCAGGCGGGACCACCCGTCGGATTGTCAGCCGGTCTTGCCGGACAGAATTGAATTCAGAAATCCGATGACGCTGAGTCTGTGAAAGGTGCGGAATGTTTATATCCACATTAATTAATGAGGAGTTAAAAATAAAGGAATCAGAGCTTGAAATAGTCAGTCAGTCCACACAAAAATAAAGGAGTCAGAGCTCACGGCTACCGATGGTCCAGGCACGAGAGTCAGAGCTCTCCGTCATCCATGGTCGAGGCACGGGAGTCAGAGTTATCCCTCGCCCATAATCAAGGCTCGGCAGCTCAGTTGGTTCGAGTGCCGGCCCGTGCTCGTCTCCCCTGCATGGAAACACAGGGCTCGAGTCTCTTCACGCGCTCGCGTTTAGCCCCCGGTTGGGAGGGTCAGCCGGCAGCTGGCCCGATAAAGTTTGGGACGAGCTACCGGGCGGCCGTGTCGGTGCATTAACGGCACGCTAAACTTTCGGACAAAATTATGCCATAGAACTGGAATTCACGGATCGGGTGGTGGGGCCAGGACTCACGCAACAAGCTTTGTTTAGCCATAGGACCCCGGTTCATAAAGCCACCCTAGCAATAACCCGGATTATTTTTTAAGGCAGGAAAGTCAGAGCTCTCCATCACCCATGATCCAGGAAGGCCAATCGGAACCCTCGGCGACCCATGGCAACCAAAGTCGCGACTCGGGAGGGATTAGCTGAGTTTACAGTGGATGAAAAATGTATGTTTTAGCCAACATTCTTTTCTTGTATACATACATACATATTTTGAAATATGTATGTATGTGAAATGTGAATACCTAGTTCGCATGCATGTTTGTATCCATATATACATACATACACATAATCTGGCGACCTGTCCGACTTTCGGCACGACCAAGACACATGTCGCTTGTGAATAAAAACACCTGTGACTAAGACACCTGTCGTTCGTGAATACTAACTTACGCCGTCCAGACTTAGAAGTGCGGCTGCATATCTACGTGGTGTTCTCTAAGCTGTTTGTGCATACATTCACTTTCCGGTCACAACACTGGCACCCGGACCTTAGGCTTAAACTAAAGGCCATAACTTTAAAAAGGCTAGGTAATGTCTTGAAAGGATATACACCAGGTCAAATCAGTGACAATTGCAATCTTTTTGTTAAAAAGGCTTCAATGTGTCAAAAATGGGTTATAGGCAATACGCTTGTCAACCAGTTTTGAGCCAAATGCAGTGGTACAAGGCAAAGGAAGTAGTTGTATATTTAACATCAGTTCATGAATTTCTCACATGTTTGAAACCGTGCAAAATGTGGGGTGAGATTCGCTTGTAGGCCCTTCTAGCTGCTCGATTAATATTAGCTCCCAAATAAAATCTTAATTTCGGTAAAGCAGCTTTCAGCCGAGATACATTGCATCTGCGATGGGGATCAATGTATTGGAATTTCAGAATACTTTGGTGCCGTTTTTTTTAAAGGTGTCAAGTGCACAGCATCATCTTATCTACCTCTGTTTACAGCGACGAGGCTGGTAGGGCTGGTGTTGTCTGCAATTCATCTGCATACATTCTGTATTCATCCTGCATCTCCATTCACCGGACTAATAAGTTGTCATTCGGCAATTCTTCAGCATTTTTTTATATTTAAAATTTATCAATCATTATAAAATGGAGGGTGAAGGATAGTGTTAAGAATAGCTACAGCTAAAGAGAGGCTCTTCAGTTGCATTGGGTTGCCACGGCAACGCTTTTTGTGAGCTGGACTGTGGATATCAGGTGGATGCTGCGGGATGTAGATTACTCGTAAGCCTATATATAGTTGGCATTGGACATCATTAATTCTTCAATCGTTCGTAAACCTGTAGTCAATAGTCTTAAACATCATTGATTTTCATCTTTGTTCACACTTTCCGCCTGTTGATGCTTCCATTCGCTGTGCGTTAACCCGTCCCGTCTCGGGGGGGTCTTCAACCACCCCCTCAGGTTTTTCGCAGATAGCGGACGAACGGCGCGAGGCAGCGCGCCCAAATTTGGCATACCTTTTCCCACATCAATTTGAATGCTGATTCAAATTTTTTTTTTATGTCAGGTCATCTAGGATCAACGAGTTAGTCAAGGTCAAGTGATGTCACCTCCAAAGAGTTCAACCAGTCGTCACCATTTAACGGATACAGATACTTTAATGAAACTTTCAGCGTTTATCTTTAGGGATGCAACAAAACGTATGAGTTATTTTTTTTTTCGTTTTTCACTACATATAAATTTTTCGTAGTTGCCAACTTGCAGTTCAAATACAGGATTCTGGCTAAAGTAAACATTTTTTTATTAGGGCAAGTCGACTTCCAACAACGTTTCTCGGTCTGCTCTATCCACTGGAAAAGGAAAATTAAAGAAAACTTGAAAACTCAAAATTTTGAAACAAAAATGTACTTTTGGGGGGAAAAAAGTATAGCCCTGGTCGATCTCGCTGTCCTTTTTCCATTGCAAATAAATTTTGTTTTTCCATATATCTCCAAAATGAACTCCCCAGAGTCAAAAACATAATGTAAGTCGTGAAAAGTCGTGAAAATCTAGCCCCCCCTGGTGACGTCACTTTTGGGGGACACTTTTTGGGGGTGGACTCGGACCCTACTCGTCGAGCGCTTTCCGATGGCATCTCTTTCGTTTTCGTGCGATACTTAGTTTGGATTTTAGAGGGGTCTTCAACCGCCCCCCCCCCCCCGAGACGGGGTGTGAGGATTTGATCGGAAAGACGGTGCGGGTTAACACAGCCGCGCCAAGTTGGTGAAAACAAACCATCATCGATAGCAAGTACTGGTGACGAGCTACTACCCGTGCTACCTGGACTCCTTCATAGCTCATAACATGAAGTAAGGCAAGATAATTTTGTTCTGAAAATCCCTATGAATAAAAGTTGCGAAGCCACATTTCTGACCCCTGTGCTTGAGTCCAGCGCCATAAAACACGACATGTTGGAAGCAAAAGGTAACACAATTCCTATCAGAACAAAGGTTCGTCCCCACCCAGTTTTAACCTCATTTTAACACCACTTGCTAACAGCAAGCAGAAAATTGCCACGACGAAGCACGAAGCGCACCGAAACACGGACACCATTATTAATAAATTCTTGCGCATCGCTTCGTAATTCACGTTAACGAACATCACTGTGCCTTCCGTGAAGTCAATTATCGCCTTAATTGACGCAAGGGCCGGTAGTCGACTTCATTGCTTTGATTTGTGTAGGCTAAAACCAGGGAGAGGTCACAAGATGGACCTTGACCCTTCCTCACATCGACGTGCCTGTGGTAGTTTACTGAGGCAACGCCGATTGGCTGCAGTGCACTAGGCCGCAAGTGCACAAGTTACTCAGTGCCTTGCTGCCAGGCCACTCATATCATCAGCTTCCTCCTGCACGATACGCCGACGAACTTCGCGATGTACTTGTAAGTAAATCCAAATATACCTATACCCGCACGCACACACACATGCATACACAGACACAGACACAGCCACAGACACAGCCACAGCCACAGCCACAGCCACAGACACAGACACAGACACATACCTATACACATACCTATACACATGCGTACATTAATCAGGGCAGATACATAAATATCAATATTGATATGGGTGGACCTCTTTCTGGAGGGGCGCCACTTCTCCACTTCCGCCACTTCTCGCCTTTCATACTCTGGGGGCTGCCATCGACTGAGAAACTCGTTGACCACAGGGGAAGGGGTGCACTGGAGCGTTCTTGGCGGGCCCGAATGCTTATCGGGGGGGGGGGAGTGCACACCCCATACCACGATAAGCATGCATACTCTACCCCACCCACACCCCTTTATATACATGTACACACATATATATATATATATATATATATATATATATATATATATATATATATGTTGAAAGTATTCGTACTGTAATGGATGGCGTACATGGGACGACGGCAGTATGCAGGTCAGAAAAGAGGGAGGGCATCATCATCTGAACTACATGCTGCTCATGGGGTGTAACCATGAAAAACAACTCCAAGTATGCTCTACATTATACCAAATGTATCGTGAAATTCACATTCAAGTATTCAGCTGAATGTGAATATTTTGGTAGCCAAGTGTACGAACGAGATCACTCCACCGGGCATCCAGAGAGAAACAAATAGCTTATCTTACTCTTCACATGTTTTATTTCTTCCCCACCCCCTATATCAGCATTCGGAAATCGGAATGAGGTGAACGACCATATCAATTTGCTCTTCACCGGAAAGCGAACAGCTGCCATTCGAGACAACAGGCACGTGACCAAGCGTCAGAAGGCACTTCCATTCGTCACGTGCATCACCCGTGCCTCTCGCCGTTCTGGTCTCGGTCGCATCCCCCTGCTGCACCGTCCACACGCGAGCCAGCGCAATGGTAGTGGGTCGTGATGGGGAGCAGCTGGCTGGGGTATCCGTCCGCATCACCGTCACAATGGTAGTGGGTCGTGATGGTGAGCAGCTGGCTGGGGTATCCGTCCGCATCACCGTCACAATGGTAGTGGGTCGTGATGGTGAGCAGCTGGCTGGGGTATCCGTCCGCATCACCGTCATAATGGTAGTGGGTCGTGGTGGGGAGCAGCTGGCTGGGGTATCCGTCCGCATCACCGTCATAATGGTAGTGGGTCGTGATGGGGAGCAGCTGGCTGGGGTATCCGTCCGCATCACCGTCACAATGGTAGTGGGTCGTGATGGGGAGCAGCTGGCTGGGGTATCCGTCCGCATCACCGTCACAATGGTAGTGGGTCGTGATGGTGAGCAGCTGGCTGGGGTATCCGTCCGCATCACCGTCATAATGGTAGTGGGTCGTGATGGGGAGCAGCTGGCTGGGGTATCCGTCCGCATCACCGTCACAATGGTAGTGGGTCGTGATGGGGAGCAGCTGGCTGGGGTATCCGTCCGCATCACCGTCACAATGGTAGTGGGTCGTGATGGGGAGCAGCTGGCTGGGGTAGCCGTCCGCATCACCGTCACAATGGTAGTGGGTCGTGATGGGGAGCAGCTGGCTGGGGTAGCCGTCCGCATCACCGTCACAATGGTAGTGGGTCGTGATGGTGAGCAGCTGGCTGGGGTATCCGTCCGCATCACCGTCACAATGGTAGTGGGTCGTGATGGTGAGCAGCTGGCTGGGGTATCCGTCCGCATCACCGTCACAATGGTAGTGGGTCGTGGTGGGGAGCCGCTGGCTGGGGTAGCCGTCCGCATCACCGTCACAATGTAATGGGGCGTCGGTTTCCTCCGGCTGTGTTCCAGCGATCGGCCATCGCCCACGGGTGACCACTGTCCGGGGTGACCGCTGACTGCCCGTGATCACTGGCCAGACGTGACCACTAACCAGCCGTGACCACTGACCAGACGTGACCACTGACCAGCCGTGACCACTGACCAGCCGTGACCACTGACCAGACGTGATCACTGACCAGCCGTGACCACTGACCAGACGTGACCACTGACCAGACGTGATCACTGACCAGCCGTGACCACTGACCAGACGTGATCACTGACCAGCCGTGACCACTGACCAGACGTGACCACTGACCAGCCGTGATCACTGACCAGACGTGATCACTGACCAGACGTGACCACTGACTAGCCGTGACCACTGCGTCAGGCTGACCACTGATCAGACGTGACCACTGACCAGACGTGATCACTAACCAGCCGTGATCACTGACCAGCCGTGACCACTGACCAGCCGTGATCACTGACCAGCCGGGACCACTGACCAGACGTGATCACTGACCAGCCGTGACCACTGACCAGACGTGACCACTGACCAGACGTGATCACTGACCAGCCGTGACCACTGACCAGACGTGATCACTGACCAGCCGTGACCACTGACCAGACGTGACCACTGACCAGCCGTGATCACTGACCAGACGTGATCACTGACCAGCTGTGACCACTGACTAGCCGTGACCACTGCGTCAGGCTGACCACTGATCAGCCGTGACCACTGACCAGCCGTGATCACTGACCAGACGTGATCACTGACTAGCCGTGACCACTGACTAGCCGTGACCACTGACTAACCGTGACCACTGCGCCAGGCTGACCACTGACCAGACGTGACTACTGGCCAGACGTGATCACTGGCCAGACGTGATCACTGACTAGCCGTGACCACTGACCAGACGTGACTACTGACCAGACGTGACCGCTGACCAGAAGTGACCACTGACCAGACGTGATCACTGACCAGACGTGATCACTGACCAGACGTGACCACTGCGTCAGGCTGACCACTGACCAGACGTGACTACTGACCAGACGTGACCGCTGACCAGAAGTGACCACTGACCAGACTTGATCACTGACCAGAAGTGACCACTGACCAGACGTGATCACTGACCAGACGTGACCACTGTGCCAGGCTGACCACTGACCAGACGTGACTACTGACCAGACGTGACCGCTGACCAGAAGTGACCACTGACCAGACGTGATCACTGACCAGACGTGACCACTGTGCCAGGCTGACCACTGACTAGCCCAGCGACCGGACCCTGCTCGTCCGTCCAGAGTCCTGTCGCTCGTCCATTATGCGCGCTTTTTTGGTCGGGTGAGTCACGATGCGCCGTATTTGGCGCGCCACGCCGCTCCTCGTCCCGCCTGGCGAGAGTCGGGCGTGTCGCAGCAGCCAGACGCGTCCCACAGGTGTCCCGGCAGTCAGACGCGTCACACAGGTGTCGCAGCAGTCAGACGCGTCCCACAGGTGTCCCGGCAGTCAGACGCGTCACACAGGTGTCGCAGCAGTCAGACGCGTCCCACAGGTGTCCCGGCAGTCAGACGCGTCCCACAGGTGTCCCGGCAGTCAGACGCGTCCCACAGGTGTCGCAGCAGTCAGACGCGTCCCACAGGTGTCCCGGCAGTCAGACGCGTCACACAGGTGTCGCAGCAGTCAGACGCGTCCCACAGGTGTCCCGGCAGTCAGACGCGTCCCACAGGTGTCCCGGCAGTCAGACGCGTCCCACAGGTGTCGCAGCAGCCAGACGCGTCCCACAGGTGTCCCGGCAGTCAGACGCGTCACACAGGTGTCGCAGCAGTCAGACGCGTCCCACAGGTGTCCCGGCAGTCAGACGCGTCCCACAGGTGTCCCGGCAGTCAGACGCGTCCCACAGGTGTCGCAGCAGTCAGACGCGTCACACAGGTGTCCCGGCAGTCAGACGCGTCCCACAGGTGTCCCGGCAGTCAGACGCGTCCCACAGGTGTCCCGGCAGTCAGACGCGTCACACAGGTGTCCCGGCAGTCAGATGCGTCCCACAGGTGTCCCGGCAGTCAGACGCGTCCCACAGGTGTCCCGGGAGTCAGACGCGTCCCACAGGTGTCCCGGCAGTCAGACGCGTCCCACAGGTGTCCCGGCAGTCAGACGCGTCACACAGGTGTCCCGGCAGCCAGACGCGTCCCACAGGTGTCCCGGCAGTCAGACGCGTCCCACAGGTGTCCCGGCAGTCAGACGCGTCCCACAGGTGTCCCGGCAGCCAGACGCGTCCCACAGGTGTCCCGGCAGTCAGACGCGTCCCACAGGTGTCCCGGCAGTCAGACGCGTCCACAGGTGTCCCGGCAGTCAGACGCGTCACACAGGTGTCCCGGCAGTCAGACGCGTCACACAGGTGTCCCGGCAGTCAGACGCGTCACACAGGTGTCCCGGCAGTCAGATGCGTCCCACAGGTGTCCCGGCAGTCAGACGCGTCCCACAGGTGTCCCGGCAGTCAGGAGCTGGTGCGCGGGGCGCCGGGGGCCGGGGACCGCCCAGCGGGTGTCCGGCGGTCGGGCGCGTCCCCGGTGTCCCGGGCGGTCGGCGTCGACAGGTGTCCCGGCAGTCAGACGCGTCCCACAGGTGTCCCGGCAGTCAGACGCGTCCACAGGTGTCCCGGCAGTCAGACGCGTCCCACAGGTGTCCCGGCAGTCAGACGCGTCCCACAGGTGTCCCGGCAGTCAGACGCGTCCCACAGGTGTCCCGGCAGCCAGACGCGTCCCACAGGTGTCCCGGCAGTCAGACGCGTCCCACAGGTGTCCCGGCAGTCAGACGCGTCCCACAGGTGTCCCGGCAGTCAGACGCGTCACACAGGTGTCCCGGCAGTCAGACGCGTCACACAGGTGTCCCGGCAGTCAGATGCGTCCCACAGGTGTCCCGGCAGTCAGACGCGTCCCACAGGTGTCCCGGCAGTCAGTGTAGTGAGCTGGTGCTGCAGCTGGCCGGCCATGCTGGTGCAGGGCCGCCGGCGCCGGTGGCGCCGGTGTCACGTTGCACTCGGCGCCGTCAGCGGTTTCTGCAGCGCGGTCTGTGGTTGGGGCGGCTAGGTCGGCGGCGCGCGGGGGTGACTGCTCGCAGTTCGTCGAGGGGACGCGTGGCCGGTGCTCGTGGCTGGGTCGCCGGACACTGCCAATACACGTCCTTCCCCGTGCTCGGCACTTACTTTCTAATCGGCAACTACAAGCTATTTCGGCCATACATTGCGAATACTATGCCGGGGCACGGGGATGAAGAGTGGGACGGGCGCGGCGGCGGCGGCATGGTGGCGCGTGCGGTGCTCGGCGCGGCTCTGGTGGCGCTGTTGGCCGCCGCGCTGCCGTTTGCTGGCGGCGGCGGAGGCGCAGGCGGAGGCGCAGGCGGAGGCGCAGGCGGAGGCGCAGGCGGAGGCGCAGGCGGAGGCGCAGGCGGAGGCGGAGGCGGAGGCGGAGACCATGCGGTGGGAGCGGATGCGGCGCTCAAGGCGGCACACTTGCGCTCCTCCCGACTCAAGGTGGAGATGGAAGGACACCTGATGCTCGGAGGGCTGATGATGGTACACGAGCGAGAGGACCCGTGCGGCCCCATCATCCCTCAAGAACGGCGTGCAATGATCGAGAACGACGCTGCTGGACATGCGGGAGGGAGGGTCATCTCGCCGCGGCATGCCCAAAACGCATCGGGGGAGGCGTCAGCGCGAGCGCCGTCTCCGGATCAGTAGATCGCGCCCTTCCGGTCGCCCGGATGCAAGTGGACGGCAGCGAGCGACGCGTGTTGGTGGACTCCGGATGCACTGACACGCTCGTGTACCGAGGTTGCTGTCGGCGGTGGACGCCGCGGAAGGTGGAAATGAGAACCGTGAACGGGGGAACGTTACGGTGCAGTGGGTCGGTCACGGTCAAGGTGGAATACCAGGGCAGGCGAGTGATGCTCGCGGCGCTGGTTATGCCAGACCGCCCGCTGGGTGCGGACGTGGTTCTGGGGATGTCGGGCATCACGGGCCTGGGTGGCATCAGCCTGCGGACACCGACAGACGTGCGGGTCTGTGCGGCGGCAGTTGAGGTCGACCGTCGGGACTTGGCCGTGGATGCAGCGGACTTCACGGCGCAATTCGCCGCGCGGACGGGCGAATGGACCGTGGCATGGGTGTGGGCAGACGGGAACGGTCCCGAGAGCCTGCGGAACCGAGTCGCGGAGTATGCGGTACCGCCGGCGGTTCGGCCGGCGTACGACGCTGAATTGGAGCTGTGGATCCGGGAGGGGTGGCTGCAGCCGTATGACGAGCGGGTGGATGGCCCGGCCCGTGGCCTGATCCCTCTGATGGCGGTCCGGCAGCCGAATCGGGACAGGGTGCGCCCTGTCTTGGACTACCGTGAGTTGAATGGCCACATTACCGCACACACCGCGGACGCGGACGTTTGTGCTGACCAGCTTCGCCGCTGGCGACGGCACGGCGCTCGCGTCGCGGTGGTGGACCTGCGGAAGGCGTACCTTCAGCTCCGGTTGGACCGGCGGCTGTGGCCGTATCAGACGGTGGAGGTGCGAGGCCAGAGGTATTGCCTGACTCGCGTCGGCTTTGGGCTGAACGTCGCGCCGCTCGTCATGAAGGCCGTGGTGCGGGCCGTCCTGCTCCAGGATGCCGTAGTGAACCGGGGGGTGCTGCCCTACGTGGACGATCTACTGGTAGACGAGGATATTGTCAGCGCAGACCACGTAGTGGAGCACTTCGCCCGGTACGGTCTGGTCTGTAAGCCGCCGGAGCGGGCGGCCGAGGGAGCGCGACTGCTCGGGCTGCGGGTGCGCGCGGACGACGGAGAACTGTGCTGGCGCCGCGACAACCCCGTGGCCGCGCCCCCGGAGGTGCTGACACGTCGAGCGTTGTTCGCGTGGTGCGGCCACCTGGTGTCCCACCTGCCGGTGGTGGGGTGGCTGCGTCCGGCGGCCGCGTGGTTAAAGCGGCGCGTCAACGCCCTGACGACAGGCTGGGACGACCCGACAATGGACGCCGGGCTGCGCGAGCAGGTCGACTGTGTCGCGGTGCGGGTAAAGGGGTCTGCCTGAAGATGACGGTCCGCCTGGTAAAATCCGCGGACAACCCGGCGGACGCACTCACCCGTGTGCCAAAAGAGTGGCTTCGACTGCCGGACTCATCAACTGACGCGCCACCAGGCGCCGTCGCGGCAGCCGTGGCCCCGCGACCAGACGCCGACCCCGCCCGGATACGTGAGGTGCACGAGAACACCGGGCACCAGGGGGTCTGCCGGACGCTCTGGTATGTGCGTCGGAGCGAGGACGCGCGTGCCACCCGGTCAGCGGTGCGAGCGGTGATCCAGCAGTGCGATGTGTGCCAGTCCATCGACCCGGCACCTGCGCGCTGGCAGCGCGGGTCACTGAGCGTGCCGCTGACGTGGGAACGCCTAGCCATCGACGTTACCCACTACCGGGGCCGGTCGTACCTGACGGTGATCGACTGTGGGCCTTCCCGGTACGGGATGTGGCGGCTGCTGCGCCGTTCCGACGCAGCCGAGGTCACGGGCCAGCTGGAAACCATCTTCCTGGAACGGGGCGCGCCGGCTGAGTTGCTGTTGGACAACGCGACAGAATTCCGGGGTCGTCGGATGGCTGCGTTCGCGGCGCGATGGGGGGTCGGGCTGCGCTTTCGGGCCGTGCACGAGGCAGGAGGTAACGGCATTGTCGAGCGCCATCATCGGACAATTAAGGTGATGGCGGCCCGCCAGAACTGCACCATCGGTGAAGCGGTACACCGTTACAATGCTACGCCTCGCGACGGTGTACGACCCTCCAGCGCTCCGGCGGCCGGGCTCTTCAAGCGCGCTGGCCGGGACTTGCCGGTGGCCGCCGGTGTGCAGGGGCCCAGCCGGACGATGCCCGTGGCGCACGACGGCTCTGAGCGTGCGCGCGCGATGTTCCAAGTCGGTGACACCGTGTGGATACGACGCCGAGGTCAGCCGACGCGGTGCACGGATGTGTCGCGGCGAGGTGTGGTGACGCGGCTGCTCCCGACACCGCTGGTGGAGGTCGATGGTACCCCGTGGCACGTGCGGTGTGTCCGGCGGCGATTCGGGAGTGAGGACGCCGGACCAGACGGGAGCGCGAGCGAGTCTGGGGACTTTGACCCACCGGAGGAGGTGCTGGAGCAGCCGCGTAAGGTGTCGCCCAGTGCGAGTGGGGCGGTAGAACCGGAGGCGGAGCGGCCGCCACCGGCACCGCCGGATGCGTGGGCGGCGGCAGAAGTGAGTGCAGACCTCGCAGACGGCGCGGGCAGGGCGGAGGATTTTGAGGACGATGCGGTGTATGACCACCCGAGCGCTGAAAGTGTGGTCACTGAGGACGCGCGGGATGGGCGAGTCACTGAGGACGCGCGGGATGGGCGAGCCGCGCCCCGGCGAAGTATGCGTGTGAGGCGGGCGCCAGTCGAATTGTATGGCTGCGGTGTACCAAGTGAATCGTGTATACCGGACGACGATGATGATTATTGATAATCAGGTGGAGGTGTAGTGAGCTGGTGCTGCAGCTGGCCGGCCATGCTGGTGCAGGGCCGCCGGCGCCGGTGGCGCCGGTGTCACGTTGCACTCGGCGCCGTCAGCGGTTTCTGCAGCGCGGTCTGTGGTTGGGGCGGCTAGGTCGGCGGCGCGCGGGGGTGACTGCTCGCAGTTCGTCGAGGGGACGCGTGGCCGGTGCTCGTGGCTGGGTCGCCGGACACTGCCAATACACGTCCTTCCCCGTGCTCGGCACTTACTTTCTAATCGGCAACTACAGTCAGACGCGTCCCACAGGTGTCCCGGCAGTCAGACGCGTCCCACAGGTGTCCCGGCAGTCAGACGCGTCCCACAGGTGTCCCGGCAGTCAGACGCGTCCCACAGGTGTCCCGGCAGTCAGACGCGTCCTACAGGTGTCCCGGCAGTCAGACGCATCCTACAGGTGTCCCGACAGCCAGACGCGTCCCACAGGTGTCCCGGCAGTCAGACGCGTCCCACAGGTGTCCCGGCAGTCAGACGCGTCCCACAGGTGTCCCGGCAGTCAGACGCATCCTACAGGTGTCCCGGCAGTCAGACGCGTCCCACAGGTGTCCCGGCAGTCAGACGCATCCTACAGGTGTGCCAGCTTCCGTTACATAATACATGGATGATGTGGATTATCAAAGAGAAAAAAGCCCACGGCTCCCATGATGGTCAGTCAGAAAGAGATCCTGCGACTCCTGCAGCATCTAAACGGAATGGCCGCACTGTCCTTATGCGTCGACATGAGCCATCAGTCGTCTTTTATCTACTGTTGAGGGGATTGACCTTCAATGTCAACCTGACTCCGACGCCGTCCGTATTTAAGATGCGACCCTGCAGATACCCTCTTAATGCTTGGAAGATTCATACCTAATAAACGTGCTGTCGCCTGCACCGGACCACAGCCCGGCGGCCGACGAGGCGGGCGCGGGCGACTGTTGGGCGGCGATTTGGAGCCATCTCTCCACCTCTCACCCACCCGCCGGCGCGACCTGGCCGCCGGCTGCGAGCGACTGGCCGACCGGTGCCGTTCCAAGTGTGTCGTCGCCAGGTGTGCCGCGCCACGAATAGCCGCCAGGAGGACCCGGCACCACCGATCGATGAATCTGTTCGATATTTGTTTGGCGGACGCGACCGGACGCCGCCGCCGAGGCCCTATCGGCGCGTCATTAATGCCGCCGTCGGCGGCGGCGGCGGCGGCGGCGGCGGCGGCGGCGGCGGCGGCGGCGGCGGCGGCGGCGGCGGCGGCGGCGGCGGCGGCGGCGGCGGCGGCGGCGGCGGCGGCGGCGGCGGCGGCGGCGGCGGCGGCGGCGGCGGCGGCGGCGGCGGCGGCGGCGGCGGCGGCGGCGGCGGCGGCGGCGGCGGCGGCGGCGGCGGCGGCGGCGGCGGCGGCGGCGGCGGCGGCGGCGGGCGGCGGCGGCGGCGGCGGCGGCGGCGGCGGCGGCGGCGGCGGCGGCGGCGGCGGCGGCGGCGGCGGCGGCGGCGGCGGCGGCGGCGGCGGCGGCGGCGGCGGCGGCGGCGGCGGCGGCGGCGGCGGCGGCGGCGGCGGCGGCGGCGGCGGCGGCGGCGGCGGCGGCGGCGGCGGCGGCGGCGGCGGCGGCGGCGGCGGCGGCGGCGGCGGCGGCGGCGGCGGCGGCGGCGGCGGCGGCGGCGGCGGCGGCGGCGGCGGCGGCGGCGGCGGCGGCGGCGGCGACGGCGGCGGCGGCAGCGGCGGCGGCGGCGGCGGCGGCGGCGGCGGCGGCGGCGGCGGCGGCGGCGGCGGCGGCAACGGCCGGCGGCGGCGGCGGCGGCGGCGGCGGCGGCGGCGGCGGCAGCGGCGACGGCTGCAGCGCCGGCCAGTGCGCGCCGCCAACGGCCGCCCCGGACGGCGCGCTGCAGCCGACGCTGCACCGAGTCCGGGCGGCGCCTTACACAACCGAATGGGACGCGCTCGGCCGGGCTCTCGGTCGAAATATCCGGTCACCGACGTAAACAACATCACCGATTAATGCGATGGATTCTGGATGAAGAGGCGGACGCGTCCTGGCCCAACTACGGCAATAACTTGTCCGACCGCGCCGCGCGGACTTGGCCACCGGCCGAACTCGCCCCAAACGCGATCCGGTTCGGCTCGGCCAGTGGAGCGGTGGGCTGATCGGTGAAGTTGGCGAACGGTGTCCGTCCGTGCTCGTCGCCTGCGGAACGCACCGCCAGCGCTGACTGTCCCTTTCCGGCCACCTCAGACTGACGTCGATGCCGCCGCGGGGCCCCCGCTCAGAGCGCCCGCCGCCCGCTCAGAGCGCCCGCCGCCCGCTCAGAGCGCGCGCCGCCCGCTCAGAGCGCCCGTCGCCCCCTCAGAGCGCCCGCCGCCCGCTCAGAGCGCGCGCCGCCCGCTCAGAGCGCCCGTCGCCCCCACAGAGCGCCCGCCGCCCGCTCAGAGCGCCCGTCGCCCCCTCAGAGCGCGCGCCGCCCGCTCAGAGCGCGCGCCGCCCGCTCAGAGCGCCCGTCGCCCCCTCAGAGCGCCCGCCGCCCGCTCGGAGCGCCCGCCGCCCGCTCAGAGCGCCCGCCGCGTCAAGTACTCTCGAGCCAGCGGCGGCGCCCCACCTGCCGGTGCAGCCATGTCAAGGCACCGCCCCGCCCGCCGCCATTGATTCATGATTGGATGTGTGCGCCGTGTTGACTGTGGCGACCCGTGCGGCAGCGATCTTCAGCACCGCCTCTGATGCTGACGAAGCGATCTTGTCGCGACCCGAGCGGCTGGGTCGATTGCGGAGACTACTCCGCACACGGGCGCCGGGCAAACAGCACAGGCCAGCAGGGACGTCAGGGACGGGTGTGCGATAAACAACACATGCCTGCAGGGATGTCAAGGATGGGTGTGGGGTACATGACAGTGCAAAGCAGGATTGTCAGGGATGGGTGTGGGGCGCACTGCAGTGTCTACAGAGATGTCCGGGACGTCAGAAACGGGTGGGATAAACGGCAGCACCTGGCAGAGGCGTCAGAGAAATGCGTGGATTAACGACAGTGCCTGGTATGGACTCAAAGAAACAGTGTGGGATCATAATATTCATGATCGGGGCTGGAAAACTATCTGGAAATCATCGAGTTTGCTCGTATCAGAAAACAGAGGACCGCTAGGTCCTCTAATGCAAAATTGAGGAGATTTTAAGAATTATTTGTCAGTGAAGGATGGAATTCTTCCCATTCGGCTTCTCTGCATACAGGAAGGTATGGCATGCCTGGACGATTCGAATTTAAAAGAAAATCGCATTGGAGGCAGGTCCCCGTGGGACGAAAATGCACAATGGTTGCATAAGAATGATGGAGCTCATTTCAAAGAAATAAAGATGGTATTAACATGGACAAAAGCTAAGCATGCTGTAGCCTTGGACTTAGCTCTTGTGCGTAGTATTATTCAATTTAATATCGATGCAACTCATCTTCTAAAACACTTCTTATCTTCGGAATCGTCCAAACACTCAACATTCCAGGGCCTGAAAAGTGATCTCGTCGATGACGTCATGAGCTGCCTAGCGACGATTTCCTTGCACAAATTCAGAAACTTTTGTTGCGTTCTTCCGGAAACATCATGGCCTATCCGACAGTACGTTTATATTCTGCTGGGTACAATAGGTTCTGAGCTGCTCGTGTGATTCAAGACCCCCGCCACGCTGGACGAAGTATAACCTGAGGCCCGGCCTGGTGCGGGCTAGCATGAAACCGACTAGTCGTTTGGAGCCAAAACACATTGTGGACTTATCGAGTTTGAGATGCATCCACCAGCGACTGGTCCCATCGTGTGCAAGCCCCAGCTAGGTTGTTTTGAGAAAAAAGGTCGGACATCCGCTGATGCAACAGCTTCACAAACGCGTCGCACAACAGCTTCACGAACGGGTGTGCCGGCCGCCACTGTCCGCTCTCTGTGTAGTCGGACGCGCGTGGTCTGGCAGAGACCAGATTCGTTGCGGTCGATTCCTGCCGACCGAGCAGAGACTATTCCTGTTTACGGCGTTCGCAGGGACGAGGCGCTCGTGCACCGGCCGGTCCCGTCCGGAGCACGCGCAGTGCACCAGAGACGCGCACCGCGCTCGGAATGCAACCTTCACCGACCTCCAGTTTCACCTCGCAGCGGCATCCAATCTGGTCCGCCAGCACGCCGACAACCTCGACGCCAGCCAACACACCCACCAGCAGCCACCGCCACCGGCGTGATTCGTCGAGCGCAGGTCCATTGCTGCCGGTCATGGTCACGCACCTGCGCCGGCGAGCGGCCCCGCGCACATTTCCCGCCATCGCCGCCTGGCCAGCGCATCTCGCCGTTTCGGCCGAAAATAGCTAGTGCGACGCACGCTCCACTTGGATGTTGCGCGAGCGACGCGGCGCGGAGAGTGAGAGGCGGCTCTGCGTGCCAGCCGGCCACTCAGACACCAGCGGCGACAGCGCACGCGGCAGCGCCAGCGGCAGCGCCAGCGGTCTGCCAACTGGAGCGAGCAAACTGCCACCTCTGACAGTGGCAAGTGGCGCACCGCTCGGCGGTGGAATGCTGCACACGACCCGACTGGCCAATGTGGAGCGGGCGCTGCAGAACTGCAGAGTCCACCAAACAACAGGTGTCTTCGTCGGCTATGCCTCCCGGGTTTTTGCTGATGTGATGACCTTCTCTCCGTGTAACATGTTCCCTCTTCAAACATGTTTATTCCTTCGATGATATTAACAACTCGGTTCGGGATAAATTTATTACGAAAGTTTGATCTCATGGTGTACCGTTCGTCAACTCCATATTTGTTCGGGTGATGATATATGTAATACTTTGATTACTTTGAATTTTTGCGCGTTTAACTGCTTAGGTACTGTTCATTCATCGAATATTTTGCTGAGGTGCTACCGAGCCACCTATGTGGGCGCAAATGGTGCCTCACCAGTCTGTGACGGCTCAGCAGCGACCAGGTGGTGCCCCCACCAGTCTGGGACGGCTCAGCAGCGACCAGGTGGTGCCCTCACCAGTCTGGGACGGCTCAGCAGTGACCAGGTGGTGCCCTCACCAGTCTGGGACGACTCAGCAGTGACCAGGTGGTGCCCTAACCAGTCTGGGCCAGCTCAGCAGTGACCAGGTGGTGCCCTCACCAGTCTGGGACGGCTCAGCAGTGACCAGGTGGTGCCCTCACCAGTCTGGGACGACTCAGCAGTGACCAGGTGGTGCCCTAACCAGTCTGGGCCAGCTCAGCAGTGACCAGGTGGTGCCCTCACCAGTCTGGGCCGGCTCAGCAGTGACCAGGTGGTGCCCTCACCAGTCTGAGACGCCTCAGCAGTGACCAGGTGGTGCCCCCACCAGTCTGGGACGGCTCAGCAGCGACCAGGTGGTGCCCTCACCAGTCTGGGACGGCTCAGCAGTGACCAGGTGGTGCCCTCACCAGTCTGGGACGGCTCAGCAGTGACCAGGTGGTGCCCTAACCAGTCTGGGCCAGCTCAGCAGTGACCAGGTGGTGCCCTCACCAGTCTGGGCCGGCTCAGCAGTGACCAGGTGGTGCCCTCACCAGTCTGAGACGGCTCAGCAGCGACCAGGTGGTGCCTCGCCAGTCTGAGACGGCTCAGCAGTGACCAGGTGGTGCCCCCACCAGTCTGGGACGGCTCAGCAGTGACCAGGTGGTGCCCTCACCAGTCTGAGCCGGCTCAGCAGTGACCAGGTGGTGCCTCACTAGTCTGGGACGGCTCAGCAGTGACCACTGATGCGATGACACTCGCCGTCGGCGGCGGCCAGACATCTCGACTGTGGGCTCGTCCGAACGGACAGGACAAACGGATATTGTATTGGCGTGGCACTGAGTGGCGGCATCACCAACACCCAGCCGCCGCCCTGCCCATCGTCCCGTCAAGGTGTGGCGCGCGGACAGTGGCCGTGCCACCAAAACCCGGCCGCCACCAGGTGCCCGTCTGCACCTGCCGGTCTGCAAACCACACAAGTCGTCACGTCGCACCACTGCAGAACATTCTGCTAATCAGAGAAAACATACATTCCCTTTAATCCGAGCCAAGTTTGGAGGGAATACCCCAGTGCGTAGTTTCGGCTCGGCGGCGCGGACGTGGCAGCAGCAGCGCCTTCTGCATGGCGGATACTATTCGTTGCTGCGCCTGATGGGCCGATTTCAACCGACGCCCGCGGCTACCGCCGACTGGCGACCGGCGAATTGAGATGAAACGCCGACGCGTCGCTCCACCTGGCTGATACATTGGACGAGGTAATTTGCCGGCGCGACCTTTCCCGCAGCCGCCCATCTCTCATCTCTGATCAGGGGAAGGCGGAGGCGGGTCCCTGATTTGATCAGATGAAGGGAGCCGCCAGCAAGGAATCAGAGACAATTGTTAGGGACTGACAGGGGCAAGGCCAATAAGAAAAGGGAGGAGAAGGAGAGGAAGAAGCACATAAACAGCACGAAGAAAGGTCCGTTCATGATGCGGTTAGATGTTGTAAGAAGTATATCATTGCCATCCTTTCATGCCGAGTGGTCACAAAGAGTAAGAGCTGCCCATCGGCTGACGGCATCTTGACCGAGACGACAGAGACAGAGACGACAGAGACAGATACGGGGATTGAGAGGACTGAGAGGACAGAGAGGACAGAGACGGATACGAGATGACGGGGACGAAGACGATGGAGACGGAGATGACAGACGAAGACGATACAGACGACGGAGACGGAAGCGACAGCACAGAAGGCTGTCAGTGAGGGGGGGGGGGGTGTCGGCCGAATTGGTTCAGGTCCTCCTGCCATGGGCTGGGCACGTGGGAGATACGGAGAGACGGTTCGTCTGCTAGGCACGAGTACACGCAATGCCGCGGATTGACATGTACATAAACAGCGATATGTAGACGCAATGCAGCCGACTCACACGTGCATACGCATCGATATGTAGATGCAATACAGCCGACATGCACATGTATGCATATACAGGAATATTTAGATGCAATACAGAAGTTATATTGCCCAGGGGTGGATCCAAAAGCCTGCTTCGGGTGTGGGGGGAATTGAGAAACTTATTAGATGTCGAAAAACTCGTCGAACCGAGTTACTTAATAGTCATCGGATCTGAATACGACTATATTTATATCACAAAGTGTTCTTGTATTTCGATAAAATACCATATTAGTACACAAGTTAAGCAAAATTCGGCCATTTACAGGGAGAGGCAAGACCAGATTGACTGTCTCCCCTTGGATCCACCAGTGGATTTACTGATGACGAACAGTATAGCAGACCAGGAATAGTGTCATATTCCCTGTCGAAAGCCAACAGCAACGGAGATAATGGATGTGTCAGATGCCCTGTCAGAGGATGCGCAATACCGGACCTAGATCTGGTGTCAGATTCCCGGTCAGCGATGAGAAACGTCAAAAATGAGGGAGTTCGGTATGGTTTTTGTCTCCAGAAATATATTTGCCACGCCACCCCAAAAAAGACAGCATACTCAACCGCATAACCACTGAAAGCTCCCTCGTGCTCCACTCCTCCGCATTTTCTCCACGCTTAATTCCCTTGCTTTATACTCCTTCAACACCTCCCACTCTTCATTTCCTTACTCTCCACTTATCCACGTCCTCCCATTCCTCATCCCATTACCTACATTCACCACTCAATTATCAGCGTCCGCTTACCACCCAATCCACGCCCCGTCACATCCACCCGATGCACTCCCTGTCACATTCAACAGATCCACTCCCTGTCACATCCATCCGATCCACTCCCTGTCACATCCATCCGATCCACTTTCTGTCACATCCACCCGATCCACTCCCTGTCACATCCACCCGATCCACTCCCTGTCACATCCACCCGATCCACTCCCTGTCACATCCACCCGATCCACTCCCTGCCACATCCACCTGATCTACCCCCTGCCACATCCACCTGATCCACACCCTGTCACATCCACCCGATCCACTCAATTCACCACTCACCACAGTCCACTCCCGCTCCCTGTCATCCGTTCCACTCGATCCCACCCGTCTCGCTCCCATCCGATTCGCTCGCTTCACCACTCACCAGCGGATCCTTCTCCTTCCTCCTGCCACCGACAGGATCAGGACGCCCCACGCATACTGTAGACGAGGTCTCGTCACACCCGCCTGACAAAACGTCGGCGGTCGGCAGCAGCCGGACAGCAGTAGCATGCGCTGACGCCAACCTCCCCGCCTCCACATTCGACAGTCGTGCAAAGGGCACGAGTAGCTCGGTTCGGATTGGACGTCACCGATGGGCACACACCGCTACATCATTATTTGGCGGATCGCTGGTGTGGGGCATCCGTTGATATTGAACGCACCTGATGCAGCTGGCGCCGGCGACATCTGCAGATGTGGCCGCTCCAGCGAGCTGGGGCACGACGTGCTCCCTTGTCCAGGACAAGTGTCTCTGTTCACTGGGTGACTGAGGGGTAGAATACGTCCCAACCACACTCGGAGTTGCCCCGCGCCGTGCTATTGTCAAGGAGTAACTTCAGTGATTGCTGCACTCACAAGAAAAAACTCATCGCCACGTGCGCGTCTAAATCGACCGTCCTAAAACCGAAGGAAACCGACTGTATTCTCGCGGCCATAGGACGCAGGTGCGAAGGCGTCTTATCGTGTAGGAAGCACATGGGAGGGACGGACGGCAGCTTCAGTGTGCACGGCATCGAGATCACATCACCTCTCACACACCAGCACATTCAAAACTCTCACCGCGCGGAATACAATTGCGTGGGTTTGACATTGAAACTCTGTCTGCTAATGTAATCCACTACTACGGCTAATCCCATTATCAGAGGGATTCAGTTTCACAATGGCCGGCAGCCACCAGTTCCGCTCGTCTGCCCACGCTCGTGCGAGTGCAGGCACTTACTTGGGCAATGTCGTCTGCCGCCACACCAGCCGGCCAATTTTCGCAGCTAACAAAACAAACACCAACGCCCCACTCTGAAGCCTACACACGAGTACTTCGCGTGCCTGGAGGCCATCTCCTGGGATTGCCTGGCCTTCCACTGATACGGTAAGAACGCACCGGATACGAATCACGGGCTGAACACAAAAAAAAAACACCAGCGTCGCTTTTTCTTTATTTAGCTGGCGTATTGTCACAAGCCCGCCTTTCTTTGTCAAAAAGTCGACCAAAGATTCTCTGCCGTGAATCGCTCAGATTGTGAGCGTCCAGGCAGGCCCAAACGTTGTAACGTGTCGCGTGATCACCGTCACAGCCGAGCCGAGTCACGTGATGCACGGCGGTTACATGCTGCCAAGTCGGAGCCGAGCCGAGTCACGTGATGCACGGCGGTTGCATGCCCCCAAGTCGGAGCCGAGCCGAGTTACGTGATGCACGGCGGTTACATGCCCCCAAGTCGGAGCCGAGCCGAGTCACGTGATGCACGGCGGTTACATGCCCCCAAGTCGGAGCCGAGCCGAGTCACGTGATGCACGGCGGTTACATGCCCCCAAGTCGGAGTCGAGCCGAGTCACGTGATGCACGGCGGTTACATGCCCCCAAGTCGGAGCCGAGCCGAGTCACGTGATGCACGGCGGTTACATGCCCCCAAGTCGGAGCCGAGCCGAGTTACGTGATGCACGGCGGTTACATGCCCCCAAGTCGGAGCCGAGCCGAGTCACGTGATGCACGGCGGTTACATGCCCCCAAGTCGGAGTCGAGCCGAGTCACGTGATGCACGGCGGTTACATGCCCCCAAGTCGGAGCCGAGCCGAGTCACGTGATGCACGGCGGTTACATGCCCCCAAGTCGGAGTCGAGCCGAGTCACGTGATGCACGGCGGTTACATGCCCCCAAGTCGGAGCCGAGCCGAGTCACGTGATGCACGGCGGTTACATGCCCCCAAGTCGGAGCCGAGCCGAGTCACGTGATGCACGGCGGTTACATGCCCCCAAGTCGGAGTCGAGCCGAGTCACGTGATGCACGGCGGTTACATGCCCCCAAGTCGGAGCCGAGCCGAGTCACGTGATGCACGGCGGTTACATGCCCCCCAAGTCGGAGCCGAGCCGAGTCACGTGATGCACGGCGGTTACATGCCCCCAAGTCGGAGCCGAGCCGAGTCACGTGATGCACGGCGGTGACATGCCCCCAAGTCTGAGTCGAGCCGAGTCGGGCGCAGCCCATCGCTCAGCCACAGTCGCGTGCTGAGCTTATAGTTCACCCAACCTTCCCCAAAGGCCGTAGAATAAGCGACCATACATTCGGCCGCATTAATTTACGCCGTTGTATGGCCATATAAATGGTTATGACTGGAGTAAATTAAATCATACATGAGTACACCGAGTAGGCGGCAACCCGTGCGTGATGCGTGATGGTGATAACAGGCAATAATGTATCACAGCTTTCGTTAATATGCAACTATACTTCCCTGAAGAGCATCTTTTCGCAGTAAATCTTAATGCTTTAATGATAATTAGCATGTATTGCATTTAGTGAAGCACTATGAACATGGATCAAGCGTTCAGGCTAAAGCCTTAACAGGCGGGAGGTATTATCATGTACATAAACGAACTATTGTGAGCCAGAGAGCAATTGGTTATATATTTAATGAAACGGAATCTACTCTTTCTAGTTCATACCTACTGTGTCTGTGTCTAACAAGGTTCCTTTCTTATGCGGCGATATCTCTATGTTGAAGAGCATGCCGTTACCACGAGATCCATTTCTAAGTATATATTTCAATCCTGACAGCTGTTAGCTGGGTGAATCCAGCATAGAACGACCAGAGGATAACACCATGATGTCACCGATTTCGACGATACCTTCCTCCCAGGGATAATCGATGGTTCTGATCACGGCTGTGATATTTATTTTTTTCCTCCGGTAAGCGGTTTCAAAGTTATAGCCTCAGGCAATGTGACGATCCGCACGTGCGGGACTATTGTGGAGCTCAACTTTCGCCCTTATGCTGTAAGGTATGTGAATAAAAATATATACCGGGTTGTTAGGAAAGGTACATAGATTAACAGTGATTCATAAATGGAAATTTACCTCTCTTAGAAGTTCGGCAAAAAAATGTCAAAACTTGGAAATTTTGAAAACAGTTTTTTCTATGAATTCTCCGGAAAATTTTCGACTGCATGTGATTCAGCATTCTTTGAACTACGGGATCAGTCAATAAAAAACGTGGAACGGACAAAGAGTAACGAGCCGCATGTCCTTAAATGTACCGATGTCACCCCGCTCGCTCGTCAAATTCGGCCGCCGCGCCGCCCGGGTGCGGCCCCGCAGCGACGCGGCGATGACGCAGCCGGGGGAGGCATGGCTGCATGATGGGGGCGTGCGCCAACTGCCCCGGTGAGGAGGGTGTGGCGGATTTCATTTTGATGATAATGTCTGACGATGCCCCTGACGACGATGACAGTCTCGACGATGAAATCCGCTACCAGCAGTGGGTCACCACTGACCGCTGCACACTTACGGAGGTGATCGCCAGTCGTGAGGACTGTGTACGGACACTCAGCCATCAGATACAGGAACTCACCGTACACCACTCCCGAACATTGGTTCAAAGTAAGTTATTCCTAGAATTGAAGAAGGGAGTGGATGAGGGACAGGTAGTGGTGCAGGGTGACTTTTCTGATACTTATTCTTTCGTAGTTCAGGACGCTGCTCAGGGATTGTATTGGGATTCATCTCAATGTACCGTGCACCCTTTTGTGGTGGATTGGTGGGAGGGGGCGTGCCATGTCATCAGAGTTATTGTTTCATATCTGATGAAATGAAGCACAACACTGCCATGGTGCATACCTTCCTCCGACGTCTGGTACCGGAGATGAAAAAGAAAGTAGCGGGGCTACAAAAGGTGTCTTATTTTACTGATGGCTGTGCTGTCCAGTACAAGAATAGGTTCAACTTTGCGAACATGTGTTATCATGATGTGGACTTCGAAGGCGTGAAATGTGAATGGCACTTTTTGCCACTTCACATGGAATGGGAGCGTGCGATGGAATCCGGGGTACGATGAAACGAGCCACGCGACAAGAGAGCCTGCGGCGCCCTGTCAGCGGCCAAATTCTGACAGCCGAGGCAATGGCCAAGTTTCTGAGCGAAAATTTCGTGGGTGTCATCCATACGATATTTGTATCCAGCCTTGAGGTAGCAAAGGTGGCTACTGAGTTGCAGGCGCGGTTCGATGCTACCAGAACTATCAAAGGGACTAAGAAGCTCCAAGGGTTTGTCCCTGTGAGTGCCACCACCATGCGCGTCCATAAGCTGTCCACAGACGATGGTTATGATGTTCGAGTTACGCATTAAAGTGACCAGAGACAGTGAAACAAACATAGTAGGGATGACAACCTGCGTGTAAATGTGCGATGTTATAAATCTGCGCGACCGGCGGTTGTGCCCATTGTCTTGCATAGTGCGTGCTTACCTGCTCGATCAAGTGCATTTGTTCCGTCATATAATCGTTATTGATCGAATGACTTGTGCTGGTTTCGTTCAAGAAACTGAAACCATTATAATTCCTTTGGTGTTCCTGTTTCAGTGCTGCATTGCAAACGTGCGACTCATATGGCATGCAAACGAACAGTCCAGAAACATAGTGTTTGATGTGTTGGATGATGGTACGATGGTATCAGCGGCGCATTTTGTGATTTGTCGAGGGGGCGGATGGAGGGCGACACGACGTGGGCCCGAGGGAAGGTACTGCGATAAAATTCACAGATATTCAATGGTTAAATCGGAGCAAAGGACTGAAAACTGGTTTCGCATTGAAGGGACAGGTTATCGCAACCAGTGTCTGCCCTCCCCCCCTCTTCCGCTGACATCACATCACACACTTGTCAGCGTCGTCGCTGCGCGGCCGCCCGCGCGCGGCGGCCCGGTTTGACGTGCGAGCGGGAGCGACATCGCGATGTCGCTGTACCGATGCATCGGTACATTTAAGCGCATGGAGCTCGTTACTGTTTGTCCATTCCACTTTTTTATTGATTGATCCCGTAATAAAAAGAATGCACACGAAGTCGGAATTTTTCCGAAGAATTCATAGAAAAAATAGTTTTGCAAAATTTCCATTTTTCGTAATTTTTTGGCCAACTTAAAAGAGGGATACATTTCCATTTATGAATCACTGTTAATCTATGCACCTTTCCCAGCAATCCGGCATTTATTTTTATTCACATTCCTTAAGGCATATGGGTGAAAATTGCTGTCGAAAATATTCTTGCACGTGCGGATCGTCATATTGCCTGAGGCCATAACTTCGAAACCACATGCCGCAAAAAAAAATATCACAGCCGTGGTCAGCATCATCGATTACCCCCGGGAGGAAGGTTTCGTCGAAATCCGTGACAGGGGGGTGTTAAATCGACACATCGGCTGGATGATCTGTGCGGGAATTCCTCAGCTATGTCTCTCAAAATTTGTCTAGCTATTTCTCTATACGAGCTGGAATAGAGGCGAAATCGTGATTTTCTATTCCTATTCCCTTTGAACCCTATTTTGTCATTTATGCTTTTAACACACATACACACATATGCCGCAGACATTCAGTTTTCGGATTTGGGGGGGGGGGGGTTCTGAGATTTGGCACCACGTGGTGTGCACGGCGGGACGATCCAGACTTGTTTCGGCTGGGTGGAGTAGAGGACCAACTGGTCCAGTGGCACGAGACCAGACTTTGGCCTCGGGGCGCGCAACAAACAGAAGGATCTGTGTCAGTTCTTCGGGGCGCACCACCAGACAGAGGGATCTGCTTCAGTTCCTCGGGGGAACGCCACAGGACAGAGGAATATGTTGCAGTGTCTCGGGGCACGTCACAGGACAGAGGGATCTGTTTCAGGACAGATCATACCGACACACCCGATGCCGCGGGCCCTCGGCGGCCAGGGGCAATCCCGTGACATGGTCGGCAGAATCTGGTCACTCACCGTCATCTTCTAGGTTGGAGCCGACGTAGGAAGCACTCGCCCAAGATTGGAATTTAGCGAAGCGTCCGTCGCGCTCGGCAGAGACCCATCGGGCACAAGTACGCAAATGGATACGCATAGCAGACATGAGCGAGAAAAGTCGATACCGCTCCATTTCAATATATAAATATATTACATGCAACTATATATATATATATTAAAAATATATATATATATATATATATATATATATATATATATATATATATATATATATATATATATATATATATATATATATATATATATATATATATATATATATATATATATATATATATATATATATATATATATATATATATATATATATATATATATATATATATATTAGGGTGTGTCACGAAGGACCTTTTTTTGGAAATTGCACTTTGCTTAGTGAAATTATCGTGCAGATCACCTTAAAAAAAACCTGTGGTCGAAACCAAATCGAAATCAAACAATAAACAAAATATGCGACAGGTCGATAAAGAAACAAATTTGCCGGGCGCCCGGCGTTGAAGTCTCCAGTGATGGCGCTCCGTTGCGATTGGCATCTAACACCACGCGTCCGGCCACCGTCGGAGCGCCGCCGCGGCGCTGTGACGAAAAAGGCGGCAGTCGGTGCTGTGGATGACTGATGATTGGATTCTGGTGATGAAGCTCATTAATAAAACTCAATGAAAGTGTTTAGTGGGGTAAAAGGCTTTTGATAAGCACCAGTCGCTTAATAAGTTGCCTGGATGTCTGACGCATGAAAGAAAGGTTCACTTTACGTCGCTTGTTCGTTCCATTTTCAATCAGTAGATCTCTCGGCGTATAATGCTAATATTTTCAGTTTTGAAAGCTTGAACATCTTCAAAATTCCTCGTCTGTTTACATCGAAGACCAATTAAATCATTCTGAGACACTTGATATCTTATTGTTATGACAAATAAACCAGGCGAAATCGGGATCATGCTCCGTTCCACTACAACCAAAGGAGACGGGCATACAGCGACGTCACCTTTTGTACGAGCGGCCACATTTTTTGTCCGAACTATCATTTTATAACTGTACTACTTGTCTACATGCTCGACAGAAAACCCGACATGAAATCCCTTTTGCTGCTGAGCACTGGCATTGCTGACCTGTGTTTCAACTTCGCCACAATGTAACCTCTTCACCAATTACCTTCAAAGACGCCTCGGTCACCACTTTCACCATCCGTTCCACCGTCTGACTGTGCACGGGGTATGGCGGCACTTCGAGAGGACTCGCGATGATGTCTAGTAAGTCATCATCGGACAGTTGTTGCGTCAAGGGCGGCTCGGTTATCGCCTCATTACACCAATCAATCAGCTCCATGATGCTGTTTGCCCCCATATTCACTTTTGGAAGCTTGAACTTCCGCACTTCGTCAGTATCATTATCGACTTGAGTTCTGCGACACTGCTGGATTTGAGTGACCGCCCTTTCCTGTGTGGCTTGATCTTGGCCCGCTGCCATTGCTAGCAGTACTGCCTCAGGGTGACACCAGTAGCTGTTGCGCTGTATTACCGGCTGCACCATGGCCGCTATCTCAGGTCGCAAACTTTTGAGAAATTGCACGCTGTGCAGCGCATTGCCAGGACCGTCAGAACATTTCCAGTTCTTCTTGATGCAGAACCACATGGGAGCATAGTGGCACACGATGAACTTCGCTAGCATTCTCAGACTGTCTGATGGCTGTTCGGTTGATATGTAGAGCCGGATAATTCGGGCCGCCAGAGTCAGCCACCTGGAGTGGTTTAGTGGACCGATCTTCATTTTTCGCAGTTCTATCTGAGATACAGCCTGTCTGGACACTACGCGCCAGACTGTACAGAATAGCCTGATCTGAACTTAGGTCACTAAGAATCTCCTGCGTCATTTCTGAAACATTTCCGCCATCGATTGGCTCAAAATCGACCACTGGCAAGATTTCTACTGCGCCTGCAGCAGCCCGGCCAATCAGCCCACTAAACGACTTAGGTCCTGTTGTGACTCCATCTAAGTGGCTAAATACTGCACGAAGATTAAGTTCATTTGCATGAAGTTGGCACACAAACCAGTGGACGGGGCGTTTTTGTCCGAGCTCAAACAAACGGATAACACCACCTTTTTGGCCAGTATTAAATCTCGTGCCGTCACAGCCAAGCACAGAAACATCCGCACCAAACTCATATGCCACGGCGTTCAGGTCCAGAAAAATGTCCTCCGCTTTCCCAGTCTGTGGGGTAAAGTGTCCTAAATATGCACTGTCTGGCTCGGATACAACCACAATGTACTCTTCCGTCTTCTTTGAACTGGCTGTCATAAGCGTGTCGTCTTTTCTACCGTCGAAGTAGAGACCAGATACACGACCTGCATGATCCTCATGGCTCTGGGCTACTACCTCTCTTCTAATCCGATCCCTTGCTCGCCATACTTTTTTGCTATCCACTATGCAGTCCATATCGTCAGAAGTGATCCGACCAATGTCCACTTGGAAACCGTTTATGATCGCAGCACACGCACGATTAGACACTCCGTACCGATCTGCTGCTAGAGCCGTATTTAGCAGTTCGCCTGTGTTCACCATATACTCTGACTCATTGACTACAGATGTGAGCGATGATGAATCTGTGGCGGAATCTTGGTCTGAATTAGAATCTAGCTTGGCCATTCCAGAAGGTCCCGGTTGTGGTGATGTGACTCTCTCGGCGGTCAGACGCCTCCTTTCGTCCATGGCGCGTCGACGAGTGGTTTCACGGATATCTGCGGTGCCGATTTGCATTTGGCAAGGTCCTCTCTAGTCTTGGACAAGGGGAAACTCCATTCGTGGCACTTTGTCGGCCATCGCACATTTGCAGCTATCGATATCAGCACATTTGCAGCGGGCTATATCAAACAATTTTCCAAACCACTCATCACCGGACGGACGTACACCTGGTGGTGCCGACTTCTTTCCAGCAGCTTTCATGTATCGCAAGTAGCGATCGCGGCATTCTCGAACCACTGCCGCCTTTTTCGTCACAGCGCCGCGGCGGCGCTCCGACGGCGGCCGACGCGTGGTGCCATCACTGGAGACTTCAACGCCGGGCGCCCGGCATATTTGTTTCTTTTTCGGCCTGTCGCATATTTTGTTTATTGTTTGATTTCGATTTGGTTTCGACCACGGTTTTTTTAAGGTGATCTGCACGATAATTTCACTAAGCATAAGAAAAACCGTTCAGGCGACACACCCTAATATATATGTATATATATATATATATTATATATTATATATATATATATTATATATATATATATATATATATATATATATATATATATATATATATATATATATATATATATATATATATATACACACATACATACATAGGCTGTGTGGCACCATTGCTCCATAATCCTCGTTGACTGGTGCCGTAGCGTACTCAGCACTCTCATTGTCTTGTCAGCTGACATACATAAGCTGGATCAGCAACTACATGAACAGTCCCGCTGAATTTCTACCTGTGTCGTTTCTCATTCACACACATCGATAGCTGGTAAAAAGTAGACACGCCATGCATTCAAAATATAAATACCGAAATTGGACAGTACATTGTGATATGCCATCTCGAATTCGTCCAGACAACACTAAGATAACGAAATATTAGTCCACGGTGAATAGCCGATGGACGAACTGGAACTCCGATGAGTGCCCAGGCCGTCCGAGTGCACATTTTCCCAGGCCATTACGGACTGCTGAGGCCCGCATGGAGACAAACGAGCCAACTGTGGCGCGCCCTCGAAGTCGGTCGACAGCCGCGTGTTGACCGATGCCGCCTGGCCACCGAGTGGGGGCCAATGAAGCTCAGGTCGTGGGGGGGGCACGGCCGCCGGAGAGACGTCAGACAGGTGGTGCGCTTGAGGCGGGCACTGTGCCGACCGAGTCCGCCGTGCGGTGGGCAGCCGGCGGAGCATAGCGGAGCAGAGCGGAGCAGAGCGGAGCAGAGCGGAGCAGAGCGGAGCAGAGCGGAGCAGAGCGGAGCAGAGCGGAGCAGAGCGGAGCAGAGCGGAGCAGAGCGGAGCAGAGCGGAGCAGAGCGGAGCAGAGCGGAGCAGAGCGGAGCAGAGCGGAGCAGAGCGGAGCAGAGCGGAGCAGAGCGGAGCAGAGCGGAGCAGAGCGGAGCAGAGCGGAGCAGAGCGGAGCAGAGCGGAGCAGAGGAGCAGAGCGGAGCAGAGCGGAGCAGAGCGGAGCAGAGCGGAGCAGAGCGGAGCAGAGCGGAGCAGAGCGGAGCAGAGCGGAGCAGAGCGGAGCAGAGCGGAGCAGATCAGAGCAGATCAGAGCGGAGCAGAGCGGAGCAGAGCGGAGCAGAGCGGAGCAGAGCGGAGCAGAGCGGAGCAGAGCGGAGCAGAGCGGAGCAGAGCGGAGCAGAGCGGAGCAGAGCGGAGCAGAGCGGAGCAGAGCGGAGCAGAGCGGAGCAGAGCAGAGCAGAGCAGAGCGGAGCAGAGCGGAGCAGAGCGGAGCAGAGCGGAGCGGAGGGGAGCAGATCAGAGCAGATCAGAGCGGAGCAGAGCGGAGCAGATCAGAGCGGAGCAGATCAGAGCGGAACAGCAGAGCGGAATAGCAGAGCGGAACAGCAGAGCGGAGCAGATCAGAGCAGATCAGAGCGGAGCAGAGCGGAGCAGAGCGGAGCAGAGAGGAGCAGAGAGGAGCAGAGCGGAGCAGAGCGGAGCAGAGCGGAGCAGAGCGGAGCAGAGCGGAGCAGAGCGGAGCAGAGCGGAGCAGAGCGGAGCAGAGCGGAGCAGAGCGGAGCAGAGCGGAGCAGAGCGGAGCAGAGCGGAGCAGAGCGGAGCAGAGCGGAGACATCTGCCCCCGGACATGAGAAGTTGGCGCGGACCACAGGACGTACGAGTTTTAAGTTGAATTGCCAACGTGGATTGACTCGGCTCCTGCAAGCTACATCGCTTTTCATAGGCTAAACATTCGTAACTATTAAGTACAGAACAATGCAGCTTTCTCAGCGCCTTCACCATGGAATCGAACAGGTTACGCCAGGGGGGGGGGGGTTCGTTTTCTTATAAGCACCTGGCGCTTATCATGTGACCCGGTGAGGGTGGTTGGCAACAGGCAAAGGAGGTTCATGGTTGGTCGGACGACCATATCGAAGCATTGATGACACGCTGAATTCGGGACATAAGTAACATATTAACTTGGATTTCCACGATTGGGTTTATGTTATCAGAGCCTACGCTATAACCTCGGCTTGGCGCCGACACGGGTAAAAAATACGCGCCATAAAAGCGTTAAACTAAGAAAAACACGCTCTCCCAGTGCGCAATAACCTCGGAATAATAATAATATTTGCTTAAAGGCCGATGTCCTATTGTATTGCAGAAACGTACAGAAATTAACATTTTTCATTGAATCAAAAGTCAAGCTTGTCGAACGTCGAAGCCATATTTCATCGTTATCGGCATTGATCAATATCATGCTATACGCGGCATAGCAAGCATAGAAAACACAGAAAGTGGTTCAATGCACACCTACACCTTTTATGTTATGGTGTAGCAAGGTAGGAACGCATCCACTTCATTTCTCCACCATTTCATACAATGGAGCAATAAAGGAAAATGCAAGCATTCATATAGAAGAAGCCCAGGAGCACAAATTGGATTAAACCAATGTATAGACTGCAATGCAAAATTAAACCTTACGAAACAACTTCTTCCCCTGCAATTTCTTTGGGAAATTACACGTGAGAAAGATAATCACATTTCATATATAATTCCAAGAACACCACTTAGCATTGACACAGTGGATGATCCTTTGGTGACCTAATCATATTACAGGGGCGGAAGGGGAGGGGGCAGAAGAGAGTCCTGACATTGCTCCTCTAGTTTACAAATCGTTTCTGCGCTACTAGAATTGGATCTGCCCTAGAAACTTGCCATTAATTGTCGGGTCTAGATCTCGTTATCTGTCTGGAAATTTAGTTTGATTGCCAACGAAAGACATGCGAGATTGGCGACGATACCTATGCAGCAGGGCCTCCTCTAACGTGTTAACTAGGTGGGATTCGGCCCACCTAGTGTCGTGAAATCCCACCTAGTGGAGCGAAAAAAATCCCATCTAGTCGAAGGGAGTTGTGACTGAGAAAACAACAAAAGAACAACTTTATTATGGTCCTGGTAGCGGTAGTGATTATAAAAGGAACTGTCCATTGCCTTAAAGAAGAAAAATTAGAGTAAGATGGCAGCACTTATGCTGAGGTAAAGTGGCCAGGAAGGCTCAAATGTGAAATGTTTCTGTTTACAAAATTAATCGTACAATGCCAGTAATCGGGTCTATTAAAGGGGTTATAAGATATGTAATGTTACAGGGTGTGTAATGTTGTTGCTGCTGTTGCTGTTGTTGTTGTTGCTGTTATACATTGCAATGTACGTAACATGGTCGAATGGTGATCGGTTTTCCTTCCCAGGCAACACCAGGTGCACAAACTGGAATTAGAGCTAGAAGCGAATTGATTTCTGAATTGTATTGGGGGTGGGGGAGACACAATACATGGAGGCAATGGGCAGGCCCCCATGGCAATCCATCTGGGCCTGTGCAAATGGGGGACTATGTTGGAAGTTGGAATTGGGGAGAGGGGGTCAAAGCCAACATTGAGGGAGCACTTTCCCCCTCAAAAGCACGCTAAACAACACCCGTGTTTGGAGCACTGGCTGGGAGCCAGCTGCTCTAGGGGATCCGAGGGGTATCTTGGCCTTGTCTCCAAACTGACTGTTTGAGCGTGGTCCAGTCCACGAGAGAGTGGCACAGTCCACGACAGCATGGCCCAGTCCACGAGAGCATGGCCAAGTCCACGACAGCGTGGCCCAGTCCACGACAGCGTGGCCCAGTCCACGACAGCGTGGCCCAGTCCACGACAGCGTGGCCCAGTCCACGACAGCGTGGCCCAGTCCACGACAGCGTGGCCCAGTCCACGACAGCGTGGCCCAGTCCACGACAGCGTGGCCCAGTCCACGAGAGCGTGGCCCAGTCCACGACAGCGTGGCCCAGTCCACGAGAGCGTGGCCCAGTCCACGACAGCGTGGCCCAGTCCACGACAGCGTGGCCCAGTCCACGACAGCGTGGCCCAGTCCACGACAGCGTGGCCCAGTCCACGACAGCGTGGCCCAGTCCACGAGAGCGTGGCCCAGTCCACGACAGCGTGGCCCAGTCCACGACATGTGGCCCAGTCCACGACAGGCACGACAGCGTGGCCCAGTCCACGACAGCGTGGCCCAGTCCACGAGAGCGTGGCCCAGTCCACGACAGCGTGGCCCGGTCCACGACAGCGTGGCCCAGTCCACGACAGCGTGGCCCGGTCCACGACAGCATGGCCCAGTCCACGAGAGCGTGGCCCAGTCCACGACAGCGTGGCCCAGTCCACGAGAGCGTAGCCCAGTCCACGAGAGCGTGGCCCAGTCCACGACAGCGTGGCCCAGTCCACGAGAGCGTAGCCCAGTCCACAGAGCGTGGCCCAGTCCACCGCGCGCAGTCCACGAGAGCGTGGCCCAGTCCACGACAGCGTGGCCCAGTCCACGAGAGCGTAGCCCAGTCCACGAGAACGTGGCCCAGCTCGCCAGTCTGCGGCCAGTTACCAGCCATCCAGCTCTCTAAGCGACAATATGAAAATGCAAGTGCAAAACTGGTGGCGATGCAGGGCACGGCTACAGGTGTGTTGAAGCGGCTACTGTTAACCTTCGCATGCGTCTCACACTGCACAACATGGCCACAGAGCGAGCAGCAGTCACACACTACAACAGCACAAGGCAGCCAACCGCCTGAGTATGGCAAACGACACGGTGAAAGACAAACGGACGATCAGCACCAACAGTGCGGGAACTGCGTCGTCCGATCCCCGACCAGCAGTGGACAAGTATCAAGCCGAGAATGTGAGGCGCAATCGGCTCCCGGACCCGTAAACATACAAGAAGAGAGAGCTCGTCCAGAAGTATGACGGTTCAGTAGGGACGCGGAAGATAATGTGTTCTCATTGGGGCACGTGCGCGCACCGGAGAGCCATCGCACACGTCGACGTTTCCTCGCATCTTGGACCCGCCCTTGATGTGAGGTTGGATCGCCGAGCAGATCCGCTTGTGTGAGGTCGTGACGCCTGTACTGAGTATGAGCACCAGGTATGGTGGCGCGTATGGCGTGGCAGCGCCGGCCGGCCGTCTGTACAGCGCGGCTACCGTCGCCAACCAGTGCCTGCCGCATGTGCCCACGGCGTCGCCATCGATGATGCCGTAGCACAGGCGCCCGTAATCTGCTCTTGTGTCGATCGCGCCGCCCCCCCCCGCCAGCAGTCCGGTGCCTGTCCAGTATCCACAGCCCAGCATCGGCACAGAGCCCAACGCTGGCCGCCGGCGCCCGCCGCCCGCCGACCATTCCTACGTCTGTCTAGTCTGACGCCGCGCCAGCGTACAGTTCAGCTTCGTCATCAGCCCGGGTGCACCCGTCACGGATCCCAGTCAGCGGCAGCCACTCAACCCGTAGAAAAGGGTGCCGGTGGGCACCGTACTGAGTTCGTGATCTTTCCCGCACGATTTGTATTTCCCACTGTACGTGATGTGCGTGTTTTTTAACTTGATGCACTGTCACTGAGGATTTCAGGTTCACGAGTGCAGGCTGTGACACGTGCGAGCGAGGCAAAGAGTGGAACTATCGAGGGAGAGAGGGTTTTGTGCTAGCGATGCACCGTGGCAGCTGGTTGGCTGGTGGTCCGTGTGCTGTGCTTTGATGTGCTCACACGATGAATAGATGTTGACAAGATATTGTAATAAACATAGCGCTTGCTGTTGTGAATAGCGCTATATTGGGCTGATTAGGTATGAGTAACAAATTCCATTTAGTTAAAATTCGTTAGAGGAGACTCTGCTACGCTGTGACGTTCGTGTGGAAGAAACGCAGTTTTGTACTTCGTCTGGACACGTCTTCTTACCACACAGAATCTTTTAGCTGAATACTTCGGTATGCTGGGCACAATCGAGGATCCGTGGTTAATTCAAGACCCACTTCGTCAGCATGAGAATGGTTTTGGGCCATCTTAGTATACCTTCTCACAAGCTTCAGATACACTTTGGCAAAATTCAGGTTGTGTAAGATCGACACCATCAGACTTCTGTGCGTCAGTGCTAAACAATTAAGGTGATATAGTAAAGCTTCGTCACTTTTGTGCACTATCCATGTTAAGCCGGGCAAAGTGTTTTATGGAAAGCTGCAACACAACGGCGGTATCAAAGAGCAGCTATGATCGTATAAATTTTGCAGATTACGCGAACATTTTATAGCCAAGAACTTCCAAAAAGCATATGTAATGATTCATGCAATGAAGACAACTTCGGAACCATCTTCCCAAATGCGTTTCGCTCTGTGTGTCTGGACATATCGAGTTCTGTCATGAATGATCGGAGTGGTCGAGTCCAGTCATGAACGCTCCGAGCGGAGAGCCTTTCGGCCGACGCGCTGACATCGGCGCGTACGACGCCGCCGATAATTGAGGCGTACAGCCTCGATTGCCGACTGTGGCCGGGGCTGTTATGCCAATTCAGTTTCCGTTCTCACCGATGACGATGGTCGGTCGGCGGATGTTGTGTTGTGCCATTTGTAACGGAACCTATCAGGCATGGCTAATTCTTGGACCTTGTATTCTCAGAATTAAGTGATTTGGTTCAAGACATGACTGTAGGAGAAACTCTGGGAAGAAGTTACCATAACATAGTTAGATTCAGGGCCCATGTAGTGGAAATTATTAAGGATAATTTGGTAAAGGTTGCAAATTTCAACAGAGCAGACTTTGACTGCATGAGAGCGGCTTTAAGTGCCATAAGATGGGAAGAATAATTCTCCAATTTAAATGCCTGCGAAATGTGGGAAAAGTTCAAATCTTACTTGAAGGAAATTCAGATTACACATGTCCCCCAAAAGCAAAGACGCAAAAGAAGGATAGGAAAGCCAGCATGGCTTACACCAGACTTGATAAAAGCAATTAAGGCTAAGAAAGCTGCATTTAGAGTGCTTAAGTAAGCTTCAAATATCGTAAACCTAAAGGCGTATCGAAAAGCTAGGGGGCACCGTGAAGCAAAAAAAACCAGACCAGCAAAGTGAGCAAAAGAACTGGACTTAGCTAGGAACTGTAATGGGGACAGAAAAAAGTGTTTTAGTTTCTACAAGCTGAGCAAAGTTTCTAGCACAATTGGTCCATTGGAAGTAAATGGGACTATATTGAGTGAGGATACTGAGATGGTTGAGGAGCTGAGCAAGCAGTTTAAATCAGTGTTTACATTGGAAGATATGACCAATCTGTCGACCGTACACCACAGTTCAGTGACATGTGACCGGGTAAATGATGTTGATTTCATTGATAGTGATGTTGTTTTCCATCATATCAGGAAAATAAAGCCAAACAAGGCAGCAGGACCTCATGAAATGTATGCCAGGGTATTACGGGAAGCTAAAAAGGAACTGGCATTTCCACTTAGTATAATATTTTGAAGATCTGCTTCACAAAATGAAATTCCAACAGATTGGAAAAGAGCAAATGTAGTTCCTATTTTCAAGAAAGAAGAAAGAGGCAAAGATGAAAATTATAGGCCGGTAAATCTCACATCCCTAGTCCGCAAGGTACTCGAGTCATTTATCAAGGATAGAATAGTTAGTTATCTGGAAGGAAACAGATTGCATCAAGCTATACTATATCCATTTTAAGATGCTACCTGCAATGCCATGGGCCTGAAGCTGTATCATTAACCGTTTATGGGGTACCTTGTCAAAGGTACCCCATACTATATTCAAGCTACTATATTCAAGCTATACTATATATATTGCTATACTCAACATGGGTTTAGGAAAGGGCGATCATGCCTCACAAATCTCTTGGACTTTTTGAACTTCGCCACAGAACAATTTGATCAGGAAAATCAGGTTGATGTAGCATATCTTGACTTTAGTAAGGCCTTTGACAAGGTACCCCATAAACGGGTAATGATACAGCTTCAGGCCCATGGCATTGCAGGTAGCATCTTAAAATGAATAGAGTTGTGGCTTTCAGATAGACAACAAAGAGTGATGCTAAATGGTACAAAGTCATCATGGAAAAATGTTCTTAGTGGAGTCCCACAGGGGTCAGTACTGGGGGCCACTACTGTTCGTTATATTTGTAAATAACATTGTCATGTGGCAAAGTGGCCTAAGCAGTAAGGTTTTCCAATTTGCGGAGGATTTGAAAGTCTTTAGGGCAATAACAGATCAAAATGAGCATATCTCGCTGCAAAAGACAGACGAACTTGTGAAGTGGTCCGAAGAATGGCAAATTAAATTTAACTTCAATAAGTGCAAAATCATGCATGTAGGTAAGCAGCATATGAAGGCTCCATACTTGATGGGTGGCCAAGTGCTATCAGTGACTCAACAGGAAAAGGATTTAGGTGATATCCTAAATACAAAATTGGGGGCATCAGAACAGACCAAGGAAGCCAGGAAGAAAGCACTGAGAATGCTTGGGGCAATAAATAGGAATGTGTCATACAGAAGTGAGGAAGTCATCAGGAAGATTTACTGTGCATATGTCAGGCCACATTTGGAATACTGCATCCAAGCTTGGTCTCCTAGCTATGAAAAAGATTGATGGCTTTTAGAGAGCGTACAAAAGAGGGCTACAAAGAGGGTTAATGGTAAAAGCTATCTGGCATATGAGGAAAGATTGAAGAAATTGAATATGTTTTCACTTATATATAAAAGGCTGAGGGGAGATCTCATCGAGGTCTTTAAATTTGTACATGGTCTTGGGAGGGATATCTTGGGGAAATGTTTGAATTTAACAGAAATGATGCAATTAGAGGTCATCAATTCAAAATTAAACTTAACCACAGCAGAACAAGGTTAAGACAGTCTTTCTTCACCAACAGGGTAGTAGAACACTGGAACCGGCTGCCAGAAACCATTGTAAGTAGCAGCACTTTGAACGTTTTTAAAAACAGCATAGACAATCATTATAAGACAATCATTATAATCATAATAGAGGGCTTGCTTTTCAGTATTACAGGGAGGGCTGATCGACGGATTTGGTGGGCAACTGGTTGAGTGTACAGAGTGCAACCAAAAAGGGCCCTTGTGGCTCATAGTTGCACTAATCTTTTATGTCTTTTATGTCTTGATGACACAGTCGGAAATCATTGCGTTACAACAGATGCGCAACAGGTACCTATACATATGCTCATATGCGTAAAAATGCATCTTCAATCGAAGTTCCGGCGGCACTTTGGAAGTGCATAGCGGCAGTATTTTGCTGAAAAAAGGCAAACACAAAAAAAGCATTGAAATTGTCCGAATGAAAATTTACTGTCTGCAAATGTTGTTGGTAAAATGTTCCGTGAGTTGCCTTGCAGATGACAAAGAATAGCGCCCACAGGAATGATCCAGGCGTCATTCTATCCTGTCAGTTAACTATGAAACCCCAAACCATCGCCGGAAAGATGTCATGGGGGTCCTTCAGTACTTCCGGGATAGTGGCCCAAGGAGTAGATACATTAGACACGACATTTCCAAAAGCTTCCTTCAAATATACTTGCACATCTCATATAAATATCAGGTTCAGGTCATCAGAGGTTATTGGCTTAGTGCAGGTCAAAGTATTATTCGAAGATGTTCAAGGAGCCGCTATTCGGTGTAGTTGTCAGTTACAAATACAAATACCGCTCAGATCGTGCCTCCTCTTCATGAAGATGAACAACCTGCTATCTCTAAATTTTTAATAAAGTTCAAGGTTACTGACCTGAAGTCAGTTCAACTTCTACATTCTTGCATTGCACCGAGTGTGGAAAACATAATTTGTTGGTACTTTTCAAGCGGGAAATGATATACACCATGCATAATAGGTATCCCATATTAAATATATATGGTAAAGGTCAAGGCCGTAAGGTCAGGCCAATTAGCAGCGTATTTGAGACATTGTACAGCATTCGCTGCAATTTAACCACATACAAAATAAACAGTATGCCAGATAGGAGAGGAAACTACACCTTAGTTCAGAACAAAATTAATTGAAGGAAGCTGGCTTGCATTTACTTCGATGAAAAAGGAGTGAAAGCACCTCAACTGTGCTGAAATATCGGAACATGCAGCTAAACAGCTTATTACACGGGTAATCACTTCAGTCAATGCTATGCCATTTAAATTACGAACAGCATCTGCATGCAATCACAGTCCTACCCGGTAAAACACCGTTATATCCCGTTATAGCTGGCCAAAAGCATTTGGCATAAAGCGTACCTACTCTAGTACAATCCACCTTTTCCCAAACCTGAACTGAACATCATATGTGTATAGGTTGCATGCCAAATATTTGGCATGCAAAGAAAACACCTGAACACCAGCTACGGAGCTGATATACTGATAAATAATTGTTTGCATATTACGTCCACAAATTTAAGTCGGGGTATGACCAGGAATGTACCCAAGGGAAGCTTGGAACATGCACGCTCGGCCGATTCGGCAGGTTCCTTGACGTCGCGCTGGACACCAATTGCTTGGTGACCACGTTGCGTCAGGCACTTATTTTTTCGGGTACCACGTCGCGCTGGGCGCTGATTCGTTCATGACTACGTCACGCCGGGCGCTGATTCGTTGGTGACCACGTCGCGTCGGGCGCTGATTCGTTTGTGACCACGTCGCGCCGGGCGCTGATTCGTTGGTGACCACGCCGCGTCGGCGCTGATTCGTTGGTGACCACGCCGTGTCGGGCGCTGATTCGTTGGTGACCACGTCGCGTCGGGTGCTGATTTGTCGGTGACCACGTTGCATTCAAAAGTGGTATGCGATAATTAGACGGTGAGTAGCTTCTTATCAACTCATCTTTCATATCATGTCAGGAATTCAGAGGCGCACCCGATAGAGGATATTTTCTGGAGACATTTTGAAGCATCCTTTCGGTGAAGTGATGTGAATAACATCGCATAATAGATGCGTGCTTGCAGCACATGGTGTTTCAAAGTGATTTGGTGGAAAATGGTGGTTTCAGGTGGATTTTCTAAGGAGCGACCAGTTTTTACAGTACGGCGAATTCAGATGTGGCCAGGATAGCCAACAAAAATGATCCCAGGTCTTCTGAAGCAGGTGCATATTATTGTTATAGCATAGAGCCAAATGAAGTCGTGATGCTACCTTGTATGGGGGTGATCTTAAAGTAAATGCAGCATCTTAATGAATATCGGCGATAAATATGCACTCGCTACGACAAGGAGAATATGGCAAGGACAAAGAGCAAGGATGTGACACTGGTATTTTTTAATAACGGGATAGCACATCCCATGTCCCTCGGGAATACACACTCACGCCCCAACGACAGTTGGTCGTGCTGAAGGCGAACGTGGAGATACCTGTTCTTGACCATCCCTCAGAACATGACACGTGGGAACCTAGCACTTCAAACAAATAGTCGATCATGAAGCATGCCACACCAGCAGACTGCCACATTCACATACCTGCTGCCGAAACTTTTCAACGAATCCAGACGCCTCAAAACAGCACCGATCAATCACTTTGGCGCGGCCGTGGAACTCCCGACGACTTCGAAGCGACTGCAGAGACTGTCGTGATGCCGACTCTGACTGCTGCGGGCGGTCCCAGCGAGTCTCCGCTTCCCCGTGGCTGCGGCGACTCTGAGCGAGTTCTGATATTCCAACTTGCGTTCCACGACCGCCGATCGCTTTCCAACCCCTTTGCACCCCTCCGGACGACTCTGGGTTCGTGTCAGCGGGTCTCTGCCGCCGCTGGCACCTGGCGACTTCTCCGGCTGATTCTGGGCCGAGCCGCCGCTGGCGACTCCAAGCGGCTGGTGGCAGCTGCAGCCCGGCGGCCGACTCTGAGCTGTTGCCGACAGGCGGTGGCCGACTGTGGTGTGCGGCGGCGGCCGGTGCGCGGCTCGATGACCGACGTCGTCGACCGGTGAGCTGCGCTCAACTGAGCCGCCCGGCTGTGGTGCGGCCGACTGCCGACGGCAGCCACCTGCGGCGCGCGCCGGCCGACAGGTCGCCTGACCACCATCACTGGGTCAGGCTACAGTGCGGCCACAGGCTGGACCATGCCGCTGTCACTGGGTCAGGTCACCATACGACCAGAGGTCGGATCACGCCACTGCTATTGGGTCAGGTCACAATAAGACCAGAGGTGGGACAATGCCACTTATCAGGTGACATTGCAACCATAGGCCAAATACGCCAATGTAATCGAGGCCGAATCACACCACTGCCCCTGTGTCAGGTCTCGGGACGGTGAGAGGTCGGACCAGGTCCGGGCGCGGCCAGGATCACGAAACGACGTGACAAAAAACGCATGACAAGCATATATATATATATATATATATATATATATATATATATATATATATATATATATATATATATATGTCACATATGTGTATAAACATTTCCAGTCATATTCCTTTTTCTTCACCTTTAACAACATAATATTTCCGTTTGTCATCGTTCCATTTTGTTTTACATAGTTTATGAATGGCGGCGATGGGTGGAAAGAAAGAAAGTGGATGTATTGGTAATACGTCGTTGAGAATGGCGGCGATGCTTAGTGGAATGTTGATCCGGCTGTGCTTGTTGATGCTATGCTGTTGACGCTGGCTGGTGTATTTGGTACCTTGTTTGAACATGCGTTTGATATTGAGTGTTGAGCAGAGAAGAGGCCGGGCGACGCTCAACTTTGACATCTGGACGACGCCTGACACGTGGAGCCGCCGCACTCTGTTGCAAGCGAGGGTCAAACGTGGCCTAAAGTCGATACATTTCGAACCGAACAATGCAGCAGATTCATTAAGCAACAAAGACCAAGATAGTTGTTGTATGATGTGGAATCGACCCAAAAAATTATTGCCATCATTCGAGATACTATTCCTCTTCCATATATATATTCATAACCTGGACCGACAACAAAATTAGCTTCATAACACGTTAGCTTTCTAAGAAATGGAGCTATAGCTAAAATGAAGCAATATATATATATATATATATATATATATATATATATATATATATATATATATATATATATATATTAAATTATTATATATATACCTTATGAAGCGATAACGGATTGGATACCTTTCATGTCCCAAATCGATAACCAGACAAATGGACGTAAAGCAAATGTACGTAAGCGCAGATGTGCGTATGGCAATTACACGTAAGCGCAGATGTACGTATGGCTAGTGTACGTAAGCGAATATGTACGTATGCGCAAAAGTGCGTATGCGCAAATGTACGTAAGCGCAAATGTACACATGCGCAAGTGTACGTATGCGCAAACGTACGTAAGCGCAAAAGTACGTATACGCAAATGTACATAAGCGCAAATGTATGTATGCGCGAATGTACGTAAGCACAAAAGTACGTATGCGCAAATGTACGTATACGCAAATGTACGTATGCCATTTGCACGTAAGTGCAGACGTACGTATGCCAAATTTACTAAGGCGCAAATCTGCGCATGATAAATATACATAAGACCCAATGCACGCATGGCATATGCACCTAACCAAATGTATTTAAGCGCAAAGGCACGTATGGCCAAATGCACGCATACTGGCTCATATTTACATTTGCCCTTGCATTCTTTTACGTTTACGTACTGTTGCGCTTAGGTATGCTTGCGGCTACGTACTTTTGCGCTTACGTGCACTTGCGTATTCGTACATTTGCGCTTACGTACATTTGCGCATACGTACATTTCCCATATGTACATTCACTCTTACGTACGTTAGCCATGCGCATACCTGCGCTTGCATACAAGTACCATATGTATATCCTCGCTTACGTACATTTGTTCGGTTACTGCAAACGTACTTATGCCATATGTACCTAACCAAATGTACGTAAACCCAAAGGTACGCATGAGTAAATTGACGTACATTTGTGCTTACGTACAATTGCACATACGTACATTTGCGCATACGTACTTTTGCGCATACGTACATTTGCGCTTGCGTACATTAGCCATACGTACATGTGCGCTTACGTACATTTGCTTACGTACATCTGCCATACGTACATTGGTCTTTACGTACATTTGTCCTGGAATCCTCAAATCATGTGGAGCATGCACGTAATTTATGCTAATAGGAAAGGTGCTACGGGAGGGGGTACGGTTCCGTGGCCCTCTTTGGCTTTTCAGAGTTGGCAGCTAAGCAAAGCGAGATACTCACTAGAAACCTTCACCACTTTTAAGCAAATGTCACGGGTATCTAACGTGAAATAAATCAACGTCAGGTACGGCCACCGACCTATGACGCCATATGAATTACAACTTCCACGAATACAATACATGAATCTACGGATACAATCAATACAATTCAGAACGGTCATAGAGCTTCCACTTCCGGCGAACAGCTGATGAAACGTCACCAGCTTTCCTCCAGCTGCTTACATTTTCAATGAAATCTGGAGTGTCTATTTGAAATCCTAAACCGAATCGCCGAATGGTATAGTGAAAACAAATTATAGAAAACACCTGTATCTCAGTGTCAATTTATTATACATTTAATTGCCGAATGGCACGACGAAAACAAATGAACGAAAACACCTTCATCGGAACTGAAAAGCAACTCAGTCTTGAACCGCCCACGCAGTTCGGCTTTGCTATTGCACTAACATCCCCTCATACAGGCAACCTTCGAGTAGATGCAGACTCAGCTGTCGGTGCTGATGCTGGCAGGGCTGTTCTGTCACCTGCCAATTTACTCTCCTGATTTGCACCAGCACCAGGATGGGCAACCTGACGTTCGGCTGGCGCAGCCGGGTCAGCAAAAGCTTCCACCGGCTGACCATCCGTCCCGCTGTCCGGCCGGCTTGTCCCCAGTTCGCCGGCGGCAGCCCTCCGGTCACGTGACTGCAGTGTCGGAGATGCGGACCCAAACAGCGCACGACGGCCATGGTTAATGAGACTGCGCACGATGATAGCATTCATGACATTTGTCCAACCAGTTCAGATTTGTTCCATATTGCAGCACATGGAGAAATTGCTCATGAAGGGCAAAGTGAAACTGATTAAAACAATGCAGGTCCCTTGTGTCTGGACATTTATTCCTATTTCGCATGCAGTATGATAGAACCAGCAGCACAATCAGGGGCCTAAGGAGGCTATATCCCTCCGTCGTGCCAGAGGGGCCCATTTCGATGAGCTTCACGCGTCGAAATGTATCTTACAACATAGCGAGGTACTCTCGCTGGAAAGCCGAACACTCCCGTCGTGGCCCCACTAGGTATATCGACACGAAAATAATGAAACCAGACCCACGACAAATAAGCAAGGGCCACGTAAAATTAACCCGGGTCCGGGAAATCGCTTTGAAGCACCATAAATTGTGCCACAGTCCCGAAAAATCACGTAGGGCACTGAAAAGAGCGTGGTGGTCCAAAATACGCACGGGGCCATGAATTGCACGTCAGGGTCCAACAATACCGCATCAGGGGCAAACATATCGGGCCAAGGCTCAGGAGACACACAATCAGAATCCAAGCTTTACATAGGAATTGAAGAGCGTTGGAATCCGGTGACTTAGAAACGATGGCAATAAATTCGGTCCCTACAAAAGGAAACTAAGTTGTCACTAATTACTTTAATGAAAAAATAGATCCCAATACAAAAATTACTGGCTCGAAATCCGAGGACTGTTTAAGCAGTGGAAGATGATGGGTCCTTTCCAAATTAGTTTGTCCCCCCCCTACTGACGCAAATCCTAGGCAAGCCACTGCTGAACAGCAAGAGGTGTACAAAAGTCCTTCTAGTGCACTGTGGCTCCTATCGGCGCACCGAGGGCCCAAAGGCTCTCTGGAAGCCCCCAAAACATGCTGTATCACTAAAAGATATCACTTAAAAGCACGTCAAGCACTGGAAACGTGCTGCAGCACCTGGAAACGTAAACTTTGGTGTAACCAATCCGCTCTAAGGGCTCCAACGCTCTTTAGGAGCTTTCAATATGTTTTGCAGGCGTCATGGCAAGCCTTAGGATCAAATACGCTTGAGGATCTAACAATGTGCTTTTATAAATTGAACATTCCTTTGGAGCCCCTAACATGCTTTAGGGGATTCAAACACACTTTAACTTGGTGCCAATACTTCATTAGGGGCTTGAACACGATTTTTTGGGGGCAAAAAAATCGCATTAGAGCCACCAACAGGCTATAGGGACCTGAGAGCGCTTAATTCACGCCTAGGGCCCCAGCACACCCTATAGCGGGTTCTCGACATGCCTTCGGGTTACGGTACCCAGCAAAAACTATAGGACGCCTTGATGCGCTTCAGTGTGCTTTTACTAAGGCATGACGCGTATTTAGGGCTCCATGCGTCTCTCAAGGCTCTGCAGTGCGTTAGGTCGGGGCTTTTTATGTGACAGCAGAAAGAACAGCAGAATGTCGGCGTATGAAGACCGAAAAATATACTCTTTGCTACACCAAAGTGTTACTGGTAAGTGGATTTCGACTGGGTGGTTTGATGTGGGACAGTGGAATGCCCAGGATTTCCATCCGGATGTGGAGGGAGCAAACTGACTCGGAATGGGCGAAATCAGCCCCCATATTTTTTACATGATCGGCTTTCGGCCACTATTTATAAATGGGGAATTTTTAATGAAAATACGTTCAGGTGAGATTTATGCTAGATGTGCACTATGCAGGCATGGACGAAGGAGCTCAAAAATTATTGATGGGACACGAGCGTGGAGGTCTGCGTTAGGTAATATCAAGTGAACGGTGTTAGATAGGTTGAGGGTAGATATTTCATTAAGGAACGGGCATATGCTTTTGATTAGGGTGTGTCGTCTTTTTCTAGCCAAATGGTGCATCTCTTTTTTAGGCTCAACTCATATGGGCTCCTATGGCTCTTGATAACCCTATCTCTACCTCTCTCCGGTCAGATCCTCACCACCGTCTCTTGGGGGGGGGGGGGGGTGATGAAGACCCTCTCTAACTTTCAAATTAAGTGGTGCATGAATGCGAACCGCGTAGGATTGGAAAGCCCCCGAAGAGTAGGGCCCGAAAATAGTCTTCTTTGTTATTTGAGCTAATTTGCAGATTCAAGATGGTGGTTTACAAACAAACAAAAAAAAACACTTTCGAAAACATTTTACATCACTATTTATTCACAGAACCAAGTTAAAATGCATGTCATTTGAGAGCTAATTAGACAGCAAATGATACAAAAATAGTCACATTAGTGTATTGTGGGCCAAAATTGGCAGTGACTTTAAGTCACTGCCCTGACTTCAAACACAAGTCCAAGATATACGCGCCGTACGCACTATCAGGTTGTAATCATACGACAAGCTTCATTCCAATCCATTTCACGTGTATGAGCCCCTAGGAAATCTTAGCATTGTAATAGGGCAATGACCTGGGACGTAATTATATTTGCATTTTAGTTCTACGTGTGCCTTCTATTATTGTGAATACTTATATGAGTGGGGCGATTGTCCAGTTGGTGATTTGAAGAAAAAATAGATAACTAGATAAATAAATGAAAGTGTTTATCTCACTGAAACCAACAGTGCTGCGGAGGTGTAGTTTACTAGTCCAGAAACCGTGCAAAATGTGTGCTTCATGAACTTGATAATCACAATGACTCTGAAGTGCCACAGCCTGAAAATCCATCGCCACATCCCAAGTAGCTTAGCACACCATAAGGTACCGTGAATAACTCTGTATCGATCCTTTGTGGTTGCTTATCGAGTATGTCAAGTCGTCTTTAGGCCACTATTGGTGTCAGTTTGCGACATAGTGCGCCGCCGCCGTGCAGTGCGCTCTCTACCCGGCCGGCCGGGCGGCTTAATTGACGTGTCGCAGTAAGGTCAGCCGCAGCCGGATCCCATCATGTCACCGTCCCGCGGCGGCCCAATCAGCGACACCGGTCGGCTGAGCTGCGCGCGCCCGCTGTCCGCCGCTGATTGGTGTGTCAGGGGCCGCGGTCGGCTGAGCTGCGCGCGCCCGCTGCCCGCCGCTGATTGGTGTGTCAGGGGCCGCGGTCAGCTGAGCTGCGCGCGCCCGCTGTCCGCCGCTGATTGGTGTGTCAGGGGCCGCGGTCAGCTGAGCTGCGCGCGCCCGCCGCTCACCGCTGATTGGTGTGTCAGGGGCCGCGGTCAGCTGAGCTGCGCGCGCCCGCTGTCCGCCGCTGATTGGTGTGTCAGGGGCCACATTCAGCTGAGCTGCGCGCGCCCGCTGCCCGCCGCTGATTGGTGTGTCAGGGGCCGCGGTCAGCTGAGCTGCGCGCGCCCGCCGCTCACCGCTGATTGGTGTGTCAGGGGCCGCGGTCAGCTGAGCTGCGCGCGCCCGCTGTCCGCCGCTGATTGGTGTGTCAGGGGCCACATTCAGCTGAGCTGCGCGCGCCCGCTGTCCGCCGCTGATTGGTGTGTCAGGGGCCACATTCAGCTGAGCTGCGCGCGCCCGCTGCCCGCCGCTGATTGGTGTGTCAGGGGCCACATTCAGCTGAGCTGCGCGCGCCCGCTGCCCGCCGCTGATTGGTGTGTCAGGGGCCGCGGTCAGCTGAGCTGCGCGCGCCCGCTGTCCGCCGCTGATTGGTGTGTCAGGGGCCACATTCAGCTGAGCTGCGCGCGCCCGCTGCCCGCCGCTGATTGGTGTGTCAGGGGCCACATTCAGCTGAGCTGCGCGCGCCCGCTGCCCGCCGCTGATTGGTGTGTCAGGGGCCGCGGTCAACTGAGCTGCGCGCGCCCGCCGCTCACCGCTGATTGGTGTGTCAGGGGCCGCGGTCAGCTGAGCTGCGCGCGCCCGCTGCCCTCCGCTGATTTGTGTGTCAGGGGCCGCGGTCAGCTGAGCTGCGCGCGCCCGCTGCCCGCCGCTGATTGGTGTGTCAGGACCCACATTCAGCTGAGCTGCGCGCGCCCGCTGCCCGCCGCTGATTGGTGTGTCAGGGGCCACATTCAGCTGAGCTGCGCGCGCCCGCTGCCCGCCGCTGATTGGTGTGTCAGGGGCCACATTCAGCTGAGCTGCGCGCGCCCGCTGTCCGCCGCTGATTGGTGTGTCAGGGGCCACATTCAGCTGAGCTGCGCGCGCCCGCTGTCCGCCGCTGATTGGTGTGTCAGGGGCCACATTCAGCTGACCTGCGCGCGCCCGCTGTCCGCCGCTGATTGGTGTGTCAGGGGCCACATTCAGCTGAGCTGCGCGCGCCCGCTGTCCGCCGCTGATTGGTGTGTCAGGGGCCACATTCAGCTGAGCTGCGCGCGCCGGCCGCTCACCGCTGATTGGTGTGTCAGGGGGCCGCGGTCAGCTGAGCTGCGCGCGCCCGCTGCCCTCCGCTGATTGGTGTGTCAGGGGCCACATTCAGCTGAGCTGCGCGCGCCCGCTGCCCGCCGCTGATTGGTGTGTCAGGGGCCACATTCAGCTGAGCTGCGCGCGCCCGCTGCCCGCCGCTGATTGGTGTGTCAGGGGCCACATTCAGCTGAGCTGCGCGCGCCGGCCGCTCACCGCTGATTGGTGTGTCAGGGGCCGCGGTCAGCTGAGCTGCGCGCGCCCGCTGCCCGCCGCTGATTGGTGTGTCAGGGGCCGCGGTCAGCTGAGCTGCGCGCGCCCGTCGCTCGCCGCTGATTGGTGTGTCAGGGGCCCATTCAGCTGAGCTGCGCGCGCCCGTCGCTCGCCGCTGATTGGTGTGTCAGGGGCCGCGGTCAGCTGAGCTGCGCGCGCCCGCTGTCCGCCGCTGATTGGTGTGTCAGGGGCCGCGGTCAGCTGAGCTGCGCACGCCCGCTGCCCTCCGCTGATTGGTGTGTCAGGGGCCGCGGTCAGCTGAGCTGCGCGCGCCCGCTGCCCTCCGCTGATTAGTGTGCCAGGGGCCCATTCAGCTCAGCTACGCGCGCCCGTCGCTCGCCACGATTAAACTAGACTGCACAATGCGCACACTGAGGAATGGAACTTTGGATACCTTTTGATGAGAGAAGGGGTGGGCCCACAGAAGGATAGCGTGCGCCATCAATAATTCCAGCTTTTACCATGAGACCATGTGGGTGAGCTTCCAAATCGATCTCAACCTTCCAACTGCATACACACATTGGGTCCCTGCATAATATTGCTGATGGTATGACATCGCATCACCCATATCACCAAAATTCGGTAGGGTCATGCAATGTACGCACTGCCATGTAATGCATTACCGCCGACTTCCTCCGTGAACTGACCACTGTTCTCACCGCACTTTAAATCATGTCATAATATCGCTCCAGCGCCCACGCATTCCACAATGACCTGCTGACTGCATCATAGAGTACTCGGCCCAGACCCGTGCAGTTCAGTACACTCTGATGTTGAAGATTGGCTTCATTCGCGGAACTCAGTCTTGCGCACACGAAACCAAGTGTGATGCCGCGAAACTGCATACCGAGTAACCGTTCAACCACACTATCTTTCAGAATCGCACATATGACACCGTAACCATCATTTTGCCGTCAATTTACTGTGAAGCCCTTGCAGCCGTTTGATCGGAAATTGCACTGCCTTCAGCCTGGATAGGGCTGTGGACTGTGTGCCAACGCTTGCTACCAGAGGAAATCGCACAGTGGCTCCAAGATGACGAGAAATGTGTTTCATTGGTTATGGTCACAGTCAGCGGAGACACTGTCAGTGGAGACCCTGTCATGGCCACAGTCAGTGGAGACCCTGTCATGGCCACAGTCAGTGGAGACACTGTCATGGCCACAGTCAGTTGAGACACTGCCATGGCCATAGTCCAACACTGCACCTAACTAGTACGTGCATAGTACTATCTCGTAGTGTTATTTGCACTACTAATGTATAGATACACCAGAACACGTGGAAGTGCGTGCGGTTAGGTGTCTATGTGTGCATATTTGTAGCTGTGTATGTCAGTGTGAGAATGTGTCTGCGTGAGAATGTGCATGTTTGTGCTTGCGTGCGTTTGTGTCTCTGTACGCATGTGTGTCTGTACGCATGTGTCTCTATACGCATGTGTGTCTGTACGCATGTCTGTGCGTGTGTCCGTCCTCAGTCGGGAGGGAGTACGGCTGCGGCGGGGAAAACCACCCTGTGACGTCCATATCCCGATTGTTTAGCCAAAATGTGTGTCGAGAATAAAAATCCCGTCGACGTGTTGGCGGCGTACTCAGCGGCGATGTACGCCGCCTCCAGCAGTGGACGTTGATGTTTGGCGAGGTTATCATACAACGCCGCGACATCGTCCCATTTTGGCAGGTGACCTTTCTCGTCAGCATGCAAAACACCACCTGGAGGTCCGGTGGCGACTTTAATCTACTTTGTGTTCACTCAGTCGTAAATTCAGTCCTTTGTTCGTCTCTCCCATACATGCCTGGATGGTTTCTCGGCACGGTATCTGATATATGGGATTGGCTTCATGCGTGCTGCTCCTCTATAACTGTACTGCCAATCTGCGGACCTGAGGTGGAGGTCATGGTCATCGTGCTGCTCCTCTATAACTATACTGCCAATCTGGGGACCTGAGGTGGAGGTCATGGTCATCGTGCTGCTCCTCTATAACTATACTGCCAATCTGGGGACCTGAGGTGGAGGTCATGGTCATCGTGCTGCTCCTCTATAACTATACTGCCAATCTGGGGACCTGAGGTGGAGGTCATGATCATCGTGCTGCTTATCTATAACTATACTGCCAATCTGGGGACCTGAGGTGGAGGTCATGGTCATCGATGACCCAAAATACCTTGCAATAGTTTTGTTCAAGGCAGTGCTGGGGAGCGACTATCACTCTTCACTAGTTGCCCTCGGTGTTGTCCATTTACGATTGTTATGTTTGTGCAAGCTTCAATGAAAGAACCTTCAATATAGTTTCCGAAACGATGCAATTACATGCTCAAGTACAGCTTCCAAGAAGTCCAGAAAACAGAATTTTTCGAAGCTGAACTTTAGCACGTAAATGCACCGATCCGAAAGCAAAATTTCCTGTTGGAGGTATGACTGAAAGGTAAACAAAAGCGAAACAGATATGGAAACACCGAGAGTAGCAAGGTCACAGGAATAGAGGAGGGTGCTGGTCGGCTCCAGCACTGCTTTCAGCATAGCCATAATAAGATGTTGGGGTCATTCATGATGATGATAAATTGATGTTTCGGGGCACGTCGACAACAAGGACATTTTGTGCCCGTAACGATGATTAAATGGAATATAGAATGTTATGTCCTTCAAATCAGATAATAGTAAAAGTAGAGTATTGGCACTCATGGATGATATATGACTTGAAAGCTTGTTTGCTGAAGAAAATCAAAGATGCTACTGGACGTCACGACCTCCGAGTCGTCACCCAGTAGCATACGCAAGGAATTGGTGTTGGGGTTATTCCTGGACATTGCTGCCACCTCAGGTGCCAAGATTAGCAACATGTAAGTAGGATCAGTTCGTCTGAAGCCAATCCCAAAAGCCTCGTATATGAGACACTGCGCGGAGCCTGCAATAAGGCATACCTAGGAGAATCGAGCAAAGTACCAGATGCACGATCGAAGGGACACAAAGCTGACGTACATCATCGCCGGACCTCCAGTGCTGCATTGCATTGCATTATATTACAGAAGCAGGTGCAATCCACTTGTACAAGTGGCTATTGCCAATCACAGTTTCAGAAAACTAATAACAATCCATTACTAGCTAATTCGACAAACAGCTTAAAAAAGAAAGATGTCCACGCAGCCGCGCGCCAGTCGACAGGGGAGATGACCTGCGCCATCACACAATTTTTGTAATGGGTGCGCAAGTGCTGGGGCTCACGACCGATAGCGTGCTCGTTGTAGCCCTTGGTGGCACGGACAAGAAATGTTTTGGCGCCATGGCCGGCTTTTGCGCGCGGCATATGTAGCAAATGTGACCGGCGAGTACGACATTGCGTAACGTCACGATTGAGTGGGAAATCATCGAGTGGAGCTGGTGTGCCGTCGACGTCACGACGCCCAGAATGCAGCCAACGGAGGGCAGCATAGCAGGCCAGCTGGCTGGCGGTCAGCATAGCAAGCCAGCTGGCTGGCGGTCAGCATAGCAAGCCAGCTGGCTGGCGGTCAGCATAGCAGGCCAGCTGGCTGGCGGTCAGCATAGCAAGCCAGCTGGCTGGCGGTCAGCTGACCCGGCCGGCTGTGTGCTGCACTGATTCGGTCGTATTTCCGCTCCCCGGTTAGGACTAGTACAGCACAATTCACTACGCGCTGTATCGGAATCAGCTGAGTGGGAGTGGTATTGGCACGCGCTGTGAGGCAGTAGCACACACGCGACACCACGGGTACATCCACCAGGGCGGCACACACACGGGATACCACGGGTACATCCACCAGGGCGGCACATACACGGGATACCACGGGCACATCCACCAGGGCGGCACACACACGCGACACCACGGGTACATCCACCAGGGCGGCACACACACGGGATACCACGGGTACATCCACCAGGGCGACACGCACACGCGACACCACTGGTACATCCACCAGGGCGACACGCACACGGGATACCACGGGTACATCCACCAGGGCGGCACGTACACGCGACACCACGGGTACATCCACCAGGGCGGCACACACACGCGACACCACGGGTACATCCACCAGGGCGGCACGCACACGGGACACCACGGGTATATCCACCAGGGCGACACGCAAACGGGATACCACGGGTACATCCACCAGGGCGACACGCACACGCGACACCACGGGTACATCCACCAGGGCGGCACACACACGGGATACCACGGGTACATCCACCAGGGCGACACGCACACGCGACACCACTGGTACATCCACCAGGGCGACACGCACACGGGATACCACGGGTACATCCACCAGGGCGGCACGCACACGGGACACCACGGGTACATCCACCAGGCGGCACGCACACGCGACACCACGGGTACATCCACCAGGGCGGCACACACACGGGATACCACGGGTACATCCACCAGGGCGACACGCACACGGGACACCACGGGTACATCCACCAGGCGGCACGCATACGCGACACCACGGGTACATCCACCAGGGCGACACGCACACGCGACACCACGGGTACATCCACCAGGGCGGCACGCACACGGGACATCACGGGTACATCCACCAGGGCGGCACACACACGGGATACCACGGGTATATCCACCAGGGCGACACGCAAACGGGACACCACGGGTGCATCCACCAGGGCGGCACGCACACGGGATACCACGGGTACATCCACCAGGGCGGCACGCACACGCGACACCACGGGTACATCCACCAGGGCGGCACGCACACGGGACACCACGGGTACATCCACCAGGGCGACACGTACACGCGACACCGCGGGCACATCCACCAGGGCGACACGCACACGCGACACCACGGGTACATCCACCAGGGCGGCACGCACCGCCCGCGACAATGCATGCTTTACACGTGACGCTCCCGGAATTATTCCGAAACATGTTGTTCCTGTACGTGAGCGATGTGCTGCTTCCATGTCATATTTTTGTCCATGATGTCGCCTAGATTACTCAGCTTGGCTGCACAGCTCAGAGTTTCTCTCATGAAAGAAGCAGTCGTTTGTATGTCCAAGAGGGACAGTTTTCGTCTATCTTCAACAAGCATGAGCTTTGGTTTGCAAGGGCTTACTTTCATCCCATGCTGAAAGAGCCAGAACATGAAAATGCTGAGTGATTCCTCCCCGGCCAGTGTCATCTCAGTGACACGAGAATGTTCACCTATAACAGCAATACTTCATAAAGACATAAAGACATAAAAGATCAGTGCAACTCTGAGCCACAAGGGCCCTTCTTGGTTGCACTCTGTACACTGAACCAGTTGCCCACCAAATCTGCCAATCAGCCCTCCCTGTAATACTGAAAAGCAAGCCCTCTATTCTTATAATGATTGTCTATGCTGTTTTTAAAGATGTTCAATGTTCTGCTACTGACGATGTTTTCTGGCAGCTGGTTCCAGTGTTCCACTACCCTGTTGGTGAAGAAAGTTTGCCTTAACCTTGTTCTGCTGTGGTTAATTTTAATTTTGAATTTATGACCTCTAATTGCATCATTTCTGTTAAATTCAAACATTTCCCCAAGGTATCCCCTCTCCAGACCATTGACAAATTTAAAGACCTCGATGAGATCTCCTCTCAGCCTTCTATATCTAAGTGAAAACATATTCAATTTCTTCAATCTTTCCTCATATGCCAGGTTGCTTATGCCATTAACCATTTTTGTAGCCCTCTTTTGTACTCTCTCTAAAAGCCAACAATCTTTTTCATAGCTAGGAGACCAAGCTTGGATACAGTATTCCAAATGTGGCCTGACGTATGCACAGTAAAGCTTCCTGATCACTTCCTCACTTCTGTATGATACATTCCTATTTATTGCCCCGAGCATTCTCAGTGCCTTCTTCCTGGCTTCCTTGGTCTGTTCTGATGCCCCCAATTTTGTGTTTAGAATAACACCTAAATCCTTCTCCTGTTGAGTCACTGATAGCACTTGGCCACCCATCAAGTATGGAGCCTTCATATGCTGCTTACCTACATGCATGATTTTGCACTTATCAAAGTTAAATTTCATTTGCCATTCTTCGGACCACTTCACAAGTTCGTCTAAGTCTTTTTGCAGCGAGATATGCTCATCCTGACCTGTTATTGCCCTAAAGACCTTCAAATCATCTGCAAATTTCAAAACTTTACTGCTTAGGCCACTTTCAATGTTATTTACAAATATAATGAACAGTAATGGCCCTAGTACTGACCCCTGGGGGACTCCACTAAGAACATTTTGCCATGATGACTTTGTACCATTTAGCATCACTCTTTGCTGTCTATCTGAAAGCCACAACTCTATCCATTTTAAGATGCTACCTGCAATACCATGGGACTGAAGCTGTATCATTAACCGTTTATGGGGTACCTTGTCAAAGGCCTTACTAAAGTCAAGATATGCTACATCAACCTGATTTCCCTGATCAAATTGTTCTGTGGCGAAGTTCAAAAAAGTCCAAGAGGTTTGTGAGACACGATCGTCCTTTTCTAAATCCATGTTGAGTATCTTGAATCAATCTGCTACCTTCCAGATAACTAACTATTCTATCCTTGATAATTGATTCGAGTACCTTGCAGACTAGGGATGTGAGACTTATTGGCCTATAGTTTTCAACTTTCCCTCTTTCTCCTTTCTTGAAAATAGGAACTACATTTGCCCTTTTCCAATCGGTTGGAATTTCATTATGTGAAACTGATCTACAAAATATTATACTAAGTGGAAATGCCAGTTCCTTTTCAGTTTCCCGCAACACCCTAGCATAAATATCATCAGGTCCTGCTGCCTTATTTGGCTTTATTTTCCTGATATGATTGTAAACAACATCACTACCAATGAAATCAACATCATTTGTCAGATCCCATGTATCTGAACTATGGTGTACGGTCGGCAGATTGGTCATATCTTCCAATGTAAACACTGATTTGAACTGCTTGCTCAGCTCCTCAACCATCTCACTATCCTCACCCAATGTAGTCCCGTTTACTTCCAGTGGACCAATTGTGTTAGAAACTTTATTCAGCTTGTAGAAACTAAAGAACTTTTTACTGTCCCCATTACAGTTTCTAGCTAAATCCAGTTCCTTTGCTCGCTTTGCTGCTCTGGTTTTTTGCTTCACAGTGTCTCTAGCTTTTCGATACGCCTTTAGATTAATGACATTTGAAGCTTCTTTTAAAACTCTAAATGCAGTTTTCTTAGACCTAATTGCTTTTATCACGTCTGGTGTAAGCCATGCTGGCTTTCCTACCCTTCTTTGCGTCTTTGCTTTTGGGGGACATGTCTAATCTGAGTTTCCTTTAAGTAAGATTTGAACTTTTCCCACATTTCACAGGCATTTAAATTGGAGAATTCTTCTTCCCATCTGATGGCACTTAAAGCCGCTCTCATGCCGTTAAAGTCTGCTTTGTTGAAATTTGGAACCTTTACCAAATTATCCTTGATAGTTTCCCCTACATGTGCCTTGAATCTAACTATGTTATGGTCACTTTTTCCCAGAGTTTCGCCTACAGTCAAGTCTTGAACCAAGTCACTTAAATCCGAGAATACAAGGTCCAAGAATGAACCATGCCTGGTAGGTTCCGATACAAACTGGTGTAAGAACAGGTCCTCTTCAAGGCATTTCCTGAACATTTTGCATGATGGGGAGCCAACACCAGCATTTTCATAACCTTTTAGATTAAAGTCACCAAGAATAAGGCACTTCCTCTTAAAGTTTCTACTGATTTCCTCACAAATCACCTTGTCAAGCTCCAGTTGCTGAGAATGTGGCAGGGTTCCTGATCGGTAGAAAGCTCCTATCCTAAGAGTATTGCTGTTGCCTTTTCCCACAGTGACATCAAGCCAAATGGACTCCACAGACACATTTTTATCCCCACCTGCTACTTTTTGAGAACTGAATAAGCTATTCACATAGAGCATTACACCACCCCCTTTCATTGCTGGACCCCTATTGCACGAAAACATATTGTATCCCTGGATCTCATAGTCCTGTAAGTTATCTCCAAAATATCCTTCACTGACCCATGCCTCCGTAATGCAAACAAAATCCGGTTCCTCCTCAGCAACATAACACTTGAACTCATCAAATTTGGAACGGATACTCTGAGCATTAAACATCATACACTTAACAAATGCTCCATAACCACCTTTCGCTTTTTCATATTGAGGAGTTCTTTTATCACTAGATGAACTATAACTCTGTCCCCTTGAGTTGCTGCTGTCCCTATTTGCAGACTTTGAGGTTCTATTGCCTTGGCTGACACTATTGGAATATTCCTGAGTTGGCAATGCAATTTCATCCCTCCCCACCCCATTTCCTAGTTTCCCTGAAGGACATGCTCATATACTTTCATCCGCCCAGGAGACCATTACGCTGTTTATGATGCATTTATCGGCTCGGTCCTGGTACCGAACCGAGATCAGGCGACGCTAGTAATGTCAAAAATGGGGTGCTGATAAAATATAAAATAGCCTTTAGCTAGATATAAATGATTTTTTTTCAGGTTTACCTAGGTGCAAGAAACATATCTGCAATAATATTGTCCATCATCCTGTTAACAACACGCATTTATGTTCAAAAATACGGATAATTAAAACCGCATCCGCCTATTTGCCAGATGCGTGGAAGCTTTCCGCCATATTCCATACAATTCTCGGTTCGGTCCGGTACCGAACCGAGATCAGGCGACGCTAGGAACGTCAAAAATGGGGTGTTGATAAAATATAAAATAGCGTTTAGCTAGATATAAATGTGTTTTTTTTCAGGTTTAAGTAGGTGCAATAAGCATATATTTAACAATATTGACCATTGTACTGTTAGCAACAGACATTTATGTCAGAAAATAGGGACAATTAAAACCACATCCGCCTATTTGCCAGATGCGTGGAAGCTTTCAGAGATTTTTCGTAAGTTCCGGTCCTCCCTCGGGGCCGAGAAATGCTTTGACCAATCACAGGTCGGCTGGTATGTCCAAGCAAAGCCGACGGACAAACGGCAGAGGAACTGCTGCTTATCTGTAAGTAAAAGTGAAATAAACAGAGAATCTGATAATTTATTAAATTAATGTTACATTATTTAGATAGAAATAGTCGGAAGCTATCATTGCATATCTCATATGATAGGTTTTATTTCTTTTGGAGCCTCTGAAGACCAGTGTCCTAAAATTACGTCACCATTAACTGTGTGGATGAAGAAAGAAGTTGCTTGGGAATAGTGAAAGATTGGAAGAAAATAAAGATCACCACTTAAGGATTAAATAAGTGGAATGCCTTTCGCTTCAGTCAGATGCATTTTACATTATTTGGCAGTCGCATGTATGATGGCTGCCCACATCATGTGGCAAAATGGTAAAAACCCAAGACAAGGATGAAATAGCGCAATTCCATTAACTGTGAATTTCCAGGTCACATGTTCAATCATTTTACTCTGCTGAAGACTGCAAGAACGATGTAGTTAATACTATTGAAATCGCCAATTTAGGTTTTAGACGAGGACATAAAATATTAGTGCAACCATGAGCCCCAAGGGCCCTTCTTGGTTCCACTCTGTACACTCAACCAGTTGCCCACCAAATCCGTCGAGCAGCCCTCCCTGTAATACTGAAAAGCAAGCCCTCTATTCTTATAATGATTGTTTATGCTGTTTTTAAAGATGTTCAATGTGCTGCTACTGACGATGGTTTCTGGGAGCTGGTTTCAATGTTCTACTACCCTGTTGGTGAAGAAAAACTGTCTTAACCTTGTTCTGCTATGCTTAACTTTAATTTTGAATTGATGACCTCTAATTGCATCATTTCTGTTAAATTCAAACATTTCCCCAAGATATCCCTTCTTCAGACCATGGAAAAATGTATAGACCTTGATGAGATCTCTTCTCGGCTGAGTGGGATAAAGGCACTTCTTAAGAGACTTCACTTCTTCACACATTTTTGCACTCTGGGTTCATACTGGATAGAATGGGCTCCACATGTACTCTGACACAAACATGCAGAAGGAACAAAAATACCACTAAGAAAACTAGTACAAGATTGAAGTAAACATCCACCAAACATGTTACTCTACTTAGGATTGCCAAATAAATTAGCCACTTTTTGTACCATCAAGCACAGAGACAACATCCGAACACATACCACACCAAACCACAACCAACAGAAATGCTTTCAACAACATGCCAAACCTTGTGCCTGCACACTGAACAGTGGCCTCTGGTTGCTACAAATTTGGCTGATGCATCTCCATTCACCTGCTTTTGAGCCACCCTATACTCGTGGGAAAAGCTGACAGTTTTAAGACACATCTTCTGGGTCCAGCAGGTCGCCAATTGAAATTTGCTTTGTTAACATTTTCTGTTCTGAAAACTGCCCTTTAACCAATTGATGCAAGGTATTCTTTAAATGATATCATAAACATTAGCAACTTTGAACACATGTTTAACAGTGCCATACTGCAAACACAAGACCTTGACTGAACCTTTGCTTTGCACACTGCCATCAGTCCTGACTGTTGTGTTTGAGGTAGTGGTGCTGGGTCAGTGATCTGTATCAGCAGGGAATTGTCTGTGTATGTAGGTAGGTGTGTGCCTTGAGTTGAGGGTGAAGCATGAGTTATTTGTTTGTTTTTCATTTGGCTAGCCTTGTACTGATAGTAGTAGTAAGGAGTCAGTGCTGGTCCTCGGAGACTCTCGTATGCGACATTTAGAGCGGGTATTTTGTAAAGGTTGGAGGGACAGGAGGTGCATCACCAGGCCTGGTGCCAAGGTGAAGGACCTGGTACCTGTTGTGGCACAGGTCACCAGTGATCACCAGTTCAGCACAGTCATAGTGCATGTAGGGGGTAAATAACATAGGTACTTCTAGGAGTGAGGAGCTTCTGCAGGAGTACAGGGCCCTTCTGGCCACACTGAAGGGTACCAATAGAGTCATTGTAACAGCAATTTTGCCTAGGGCTAGAGCCTCCCCTGAGTGGAGCTCTAGGGCACTGGCAGCTAATGCCAGGGTAGGAAAGCTCTGCCATGAGCTAGGTTTTACATTTGTAGATGACTGGAGCAGGTTTTATGCAACGTGGGACCTCTATCAGAGGGATGGCCTGCACGTCTCTGAGAAGGGGGATTCATGTGTTAGGCAAAGTGTATGAGCATGTCCTTCAGGGAAGCTAGGAAATGGGGTGGGGAGGGATGAAATTGCATCGCCAACTCAGAAATATTCCAATAGTGTCTGCCAAGGCAATAGAACCTCAAAGTATGCAACTAGGGACAGCAGCAGTTCAAGGGGACAGAGTGATAGTTCATCTAGTGATAAAAAAATTCCTCAGTATGAAAAAGCCAAAGGTGGTTATGGAGCATTTGTTAAGTGTATGATGTTTAATGCTCAGAGTATCCGTTCCAAATTTGATGAGTTGAAGTGTTATGTTGCTGAGGAGGAACCAGATTTTGTTTGCATTACAGAGGCATGGGTCAGTGAAGGGCATTTTGGAGATAACCTATAGGACTATGAGATCCAGGGATACAATATGTTTTCATGCAATAGGGGTCCAGCAATGAAAGGGGGTGGTGTAATGCTCTATATGAATAGCTTATTCAGTTCTCAAAAAGTAGCAGGTGGGGATAAAAATGTGTCTCTGGAGTCCATTTGGCTTGATGTCACTGTGGGAAAAGGCAACAGCAGTACTCTTAGGATAGGAGCTTTCTACCAATCAGGAACCCTGCCACATTCTCAGCAACTGGAGCTTGACAAGGTGATTTGTGAGGAAGTCAGTAGACACTTTAAGAGGAAGTGCCTTATTCTTGGTGACTTGAATCTAAAAGGTTATGAAAATGCTGGTGTGGGCTCCCCATCATGCAAAATGTTTAGGAAATGCCTTGAAGAGGACCTGTTCTTACACCAGTTTGTATCGGAACCTACCAGGCATGGTTCATTCTTGGACCTTGCATTCTCGGATTTAAGTGACTTGGTTCAAGACTTGACTGTAGGCGAAACTCTGGGAAGAAGTGACCATAACATAGTTAGATTCAAGGAACATGCAGGGGAAAATATCAAGGATAATTTGGTAAAGGTTCCAAATTTCAACAGAGCAGTGGTGGTGACTGGTCTCAGAAGCCTGAAAATGGTATGTGTGAACTTCACTAACCCCATAGACAAAGAATTGGTAGAACTATTTGATGGGACCTTCATATTTTGGGAGGTAAAGATCCATTGCTTATGAATACTGTCATCTTTTTGTCATGGATATGCTAAACATGACAGGAAATGTCAAATGATAGGCAATGTTTACCTTTCAGCCAACACCTACTGCCAAGTCTAGTGGTTTGTAGAGAGGTGTGCAGTGTGGAATAATGACATCACAGGGGTCAGGGAAGTGATATCACGGGATTCAGGTGTCAATGACTGGTTTGGTTAGGTAAGATTAGGTTACAACCTATCCTAACCTAACCTGACCTTACCTAACCTAACCAGTCGTTGACACCCGACTCATGTGATGTCACTGTTCTCCACTGTATGCCTCTTTACAAATCACTAGCCATTTGCAGTGTATCACTGGCTTTGGCAGATGGCAGTAGGAAGACAGTATTCACCAACATGGTAGTAGAAAACTGGAACCAGCTGCCAGAAACCATTGTCAGTAGCAGCACATTGAACACCTTTAAAACCACGGTGCCAGTTGTGACGGGGGACCAACACACCTCTTTGGTCCTGATATCTCGGAGGGACGGGCGGGCTCGTGGGGCCTCACGCGGGCCAAGTGGCTAGTCGCCTCGGGCCGGGGACCTGGGATTCTTCCCAGTGTCTGCCGGCCCGGCCGGCTGTGGTCAAGGAGTGGGCGGTGCTGGACCTCGGTCGGGGTGGCGAGTCTCTCTCTCTCTCCCGGCCGGGCGAAGGCGCCGCCTACACCGTATAGCTCCTCGGGCGCCTGGCGACCTCCAGTACGCGGGACCCAGGGGTCCCCTCAGTGGGGCCCTATGCGGAGGGGCGCCCGAGGAGCCGAACACCAAGACTCATCGCATGGCGTCTTAAAAAAAACCTCCTGGTCCCTCACGTAGGGCCCAGACCATCGCCCAACCCATCGCAGGTGGGAGCGTGTGCAACCAGGAAAGTCACGGGAGAAATATTTATAATGTTCCTCGCATACTCATCTTCCGAGGACTGACCAAAAATATTTCATCATTGTCCCCTTTCCAGAGGCGAGACGGACGCGACAGATTTGGGAGTATCACCCGTTGCGAGAAGTTAAAGGATGGTGCTATTGAAGTAGAGTTTGCACAAGTAGGAGAAGCACAGAACGCAATGGAAATGACCGAGTTCGTATATAGTGTGCGGAAAGGTGACAGGAAAGTCGACGGGAGCATCCAGATGAGGATCGAACCACATAAAACCAAAAATACATCGCGCGGAATCATCAATTGTTACGATCTCAAGGATGCACCGGAGGAAGAGATAGTAGATGGGCTATCTGAGTTCGGCTTGATAGGAGCCAGAAAAATGAAGACAAGACGAGGTGCAGAGCTGACCGCCACAAACAATGTAATACTGACTTTCGATTCAACTGACTTGCTCTCTGAGATCCGAGTGGGTTACATCCGGGTCAAGGTGCGACTTTTTCTTCCAAACCTATTGCGTTGTTTTAAACGTCAGAAATATGGACACACCAACCAATACTGTAGAAATCGTCCTGTGTGTAGCAAGTGTGCCTCCCTAGACCACAGTAGCGACCAATGTACCTCAGAAGTGCCATTCTGCGTCAACTGCGGCAGAGGACAGGATCCCCACACATCGTTCGACCGCGCCTGCCCTAGCTACTCCAAAGAGAAGGAAATTATGTCGATCAACCACAATGAAAAGGTAAGGTTTCGCGAAGCTTGGGATCTTTACGATCACACACACCCGAGAATATCGTACTCAACAAAAGCTAAAAATGTCACTTCGGTTCCACGGCTAGTATAGACAGCTGAAGCAAACTAACTCGTTGCAGCACTACGTGAGGTTCTTTGCTCCTTCGGTTTACTCGTCGCCCTGTCCACAAGGCATGGAACCGAGGTTCCACCGCCCACGAGTGACGCCGTTCGACCACCGGAGGCCCCTTCCAACCAACACCCGAAGATGGTGCGTGGACGCTGGTACAACGGTCAAAGAGGTCTCCTCGATCCTTTCCGCCCAATCCTTGCCCCTATCCTATCATATCCCAATCCCAATCCTAGTCCAGTTTGAAATCCCCACTTCCCATCCCCCATCCGCCCTCCAACCCACCCTCTCCTCCCTCACGCCCCACCACCACCTGCAAACCTAGCCTCTCTACCTCCTCCCTACCTGGCACTCCCCTTCCCTCAGTCATATCCACCGATGCCAAATCCATTTCCAACCTTTCTACACTCGCATCCGCCTCAAATCAGACATCCTCACGTACCACAGCATCATCAATTGCACAAAAATCCTTACCATCCACATCCATGCCTCCTACCTCCAACACAGCCATTACCAACACGTCCTCTTGCCAGCCCTCAGCATCCAAGCTCACCTCCCGCTCGCTCCCCCTGATCTCCCCACACTCCATGGCAGCCGCACCAACCGCGACCCGACCAACCGGAGTCGCGGCACACCCTGGAGCTCCTGATCTGGGCGCACGGGGACGGAGGAACGGAGCGCCTGAGGCCTGAGGAAGTGAGGTCAGCGCCTGAGGAAGTGAGGTCGGGAACGGAGAACACCTAACTCGTCCTCGTCTCCATTTTTTTTTACCTCACAACTCACTTTTATATATTTGGCGTATGAGTTTTATTCTGCAATGGAATTGCAGAGGTTTGAGAACCAGCCTCAACGATCTCCAAACTATTCTGCACTCACGAGTACCGCTGGCGGTTTGTTTCCAAGAGACGGAGGCTTTCTCCTCATGCACATTTCCACCTGAAAGACTACACTGTGTTGCGTAAGGATATTTCCTCTCGCACTGTGGCGCACGGCGGAGTCCTCATTGCCGTGCACAACTCTGTTCCCTTTCACGAAATATCTATCTCTTCGAATATCCAGCGTGTCGCTGCTCGTATAAAAATATTCCGCCATGCCGTTATCACATGCAGCATATATTTACCGCCGGGAGAGCTCTTTCCACTTGCTGAGCTGTCTCAAGTGGTGGAGCAGCTCACACCACCGGTGATGGTGTGCGGAGATTTTAACGCGCATCACCCTCTCTGGGGCTCAAACATGGTGACGAGCCGTGGACGTGCTATGTACGAGCGTTTTGTACGAGACTTCCCACTCTCCGTCCCTAGCACAGGAAAGCCAACACATTTTACATTGCCCACAGGACAGACCTCTGTGCTGGATCTCACCCTCTGCAGTCCAGAAGTGGCACCGTTTTTAGAATGGACCGTGGATGCCGACCCGTGCTACAGTGACCACTTCCCCGTTTGGTCTCGTTTTGTTCACGGTGTTTTTGTAAGCAGACGACCGCCCAGATGGATATTTAACAGAGCCGACTGGGATTCTTTCCAAGCAAGTCTTGGGTGTACACTACGCGACCACTCCGACGAATCTGCTATCTCCGTGGAGACGTTCACGGCGGATATTGTGCGGCGTGCTGAACGGCACATACCTCGTTCAACGGGAACATCAGTTCGCGTGCCCGTCCCATGGTGGTCGGAAAGGTGCCGAGAGGCCTTGATTGCCAGGAAGAGGGCGCTTCGTGTCTTTAATAGAAATAGCTGTACGCCAAACTTAATAGCTTTCCGCAAAGCGCGGGCAGTCGCCAGACGTACCATCGCCGAAGCAAAACGAGACTCGTGGAAAGCGTATGTCAACACTTTAAACCGTTTCACGTCATTGACATCTGTATGGTCCCGCATAAAATGTTTCTCCGGAGGTATACGCCACATCCACTTCCCACCCTGCACATGGCTGGCCGCATCATCGGAAGAAGTGGCCGACGAGATCGGACGAGCTCTATCAGCACGATCGAAATAAAGTAATATTGTGCGCTTCTCAAACTACAAGGCTCGTTGCGAGGCACGCACCATTGATTTTTCAACCACAAACCTCCTTGAATATAACGTTCCATTTTCTATTTCCGAACTGACTGCAGCTATCAGTACTCTGAAGAGTGTCGCAGAGAGTCCTGATACATTGCACAATGACATCATGAAACGTTTGTCTGCAAAAGCCTTATAAACACTCCTGAAGATACTGAATGACATGTGGACAGCCGGCACATTTCCATCTTCGTGGCGAAGGGCAGTTGTAGTGCCTATACGTAAGCCAAACAAAACAGGAACGGACCCAGTGCATTATCGCCCCATCTCGTTAACATGCTGCCTATGTAAGTTGTTTGAACAGATGGTGAATGTCAGACTAATATGGTGTTTAGAACACAACAATCTCCTCACTGGGATACATAGTGGGTTTCGAAAACACCGGGATCATTCGAAAAATCAGGGACTTTGTGGATAGGATTGAGTGAGTTTGGAGTGATTGTAAGTATTGCAATTATTCAGCAACTGTTCCTGACAATACAGAAATGCATTTGTTTAAAATGTATTGATGCAACTACAACGGGCGCAGCATTCGTTCTTTCAGTAAGTTCGCCTCCTGGATCCAACGTGGCAGAACCGGCTCACGATAATGTGACGGGCCCGATAATGTTACGAATGATAGCACACGCAAACACCATGGGTGGAATGAATATGAAGTGTTCAGATCTTTTGAGAAGGCGACGCCAGCGGGCCTTCAGGCGGCCGAATGCGTGCTTCACCACTACTCTTGCCGCTCCGAGGCATGCGTTGTAGAACCTCTACGTCTGGTCTATCTCCGAAGTACGATCGAATGATCCATTGTACGCCTTCGCCAACCATGGGAGAAGTGGATACGCCCCATCGCCGTCGATCACCAGGAGAACCTGCCGTCCACCGACGTGTACAGAACTGTAACAAGTGCAGTAAGTGATTCAATTGAATTATGCATCGACGGTGATATCTCCTGGCTTGAATGATTACAACTGAGGTTTTGCCAAGGACATTTGACATGATACTGCCATTTTTGAGTCAGGGTGAACATCACACAAAGCGTTCGCAAAAATATTTCGCGGTTGTTTTCAAAACGGAAACTAAAAGCTCTAGACAAATATTGATATATTCGATACCTTTCGATTTTTTATTTTTCTTCAATTTGTCTTTTTGTAATGGGTAGAGCGGACCGAAAAAAAACTTTCTTTGAACTGAACTTGCTCTCGTAAAAATGCTTACTTTAGCCAGAATCTTCGACTTTAGCTCTAATGGGAAAATATGCAAACGTAAAAAGTAAACAAAAACAGGGAAAATCCTCTGGTGCGTTTTGTTTCGTCCATAAAGATGAGCAAACGCTGGGAGTTGTATTGAAATGTATTTATCCCTTGAAGCGTGACGATTGGTTGAACTTTTCTGGGGGTGACCCAACTTGACATTGACTAACTCATTGAATGGGCGCTGTATAACTTCTGCAGTTGATGTCCCACAAAACCCGAATAACAACAACGACTAACTCATTGACCCTAGATGACCTGAAAGCAAAATTTTTACAAAACATGTCAAATTGATGTGAGAAAATGCATGCCGTATTTTGGCGCGCTGTAGCGCGCCGTTATTTCATTATACGCTGAAACCTTAGGGGGGCGGATAATCCTCCAATACTGCGTTTAAGACGGCTAAGACGATTAAGGTTGATTATGTTATGTTGAGCTGTTGACTATGCTTAATTACATTTTTTTCCAATGCAAACCTTGACATCCTATTGCACTTGTTTCAACATCTCACACATAACAAAACACTATGATTTGAACCCGCGCCGTCTCGGAGGGGGGTTCTTCAACCCCCCCCTCAGATTTCTCGCGAATAGTGAAAGAACGGCGCGCAGCAGCGCGCCGAAGTTTTTGCGTAACTTTTGCCACACCAATTTGGCATATTGTGTCAAAAGATTGACGTCAGGTCATCTATGGTCAATGAGTTAGTAGAGGTCAAGTTAGGTAACCTCCAAAAAAATCAATATCGTCACGCTTTAACGGATACAGATATTTTAATGAAACTCTGCGTTTGCTTATCTTTAGGGATGCAACAAAGCTTACGATATAAATTTGTCGTTTTTTCCGTTTTAAAAAAAAAAAACTTATTAGTTTTGCTTTTTGTTATTAATATAATTATTAGTTTACTTATATGTTTGCCTATTATAGTTCAAATCGAAGGTCCTGGCTAAAGTAAGCATTTTTTATTAGTGCGAGTTGACTTCAAACGTTTTTCAGTCCGCTCTATCCATCAGAAAGGGAAAATAAAAGAAGACTTGAAAACTCAAAATTTTCAATAAACAAAAAATTGGGTGGCCAGAATTGTATGGTCCAGGCTTACTTTGCCGTCCTTTTCTGCTTCCAAATATTTTGTTGTTTTTTCTTTCTCAAATATCCACCAAAATGAACTCCCCAGAGCCAAAAACATCATGTATCTCGTGAAATTATGCGCCCCCCTAGCGATGTCACTTGGGGGGGCGGTGTTGGACCCTACTCGTCGAGCGCTTTCTTATGACACCTCGTTTTCGTACGACGCTCAGTTTTGATACAAGAGGGCGTTCCTATCTCCCCTCCCCCCGAGACAGGATGTGAGGATCTGACCGGAGAGAACACTGGCCCATTATGATCATTATTTATTAGTGCATATACGTATGCATACATAAACACACACACACACACACACACACACACACACATATATATATATATATATATATATATATATATATATATATATATATATATATATATATATGTATATATATATATATATATATATATATATATGTATATATATATATATATATATATATTGGTAGTTTACTATCCTGCATAACCTCTGGCATTGCACATAATATGCATGGTGTGTAACCACATAATTCAACTCATGGTATCTTCCCTTTACCTCAGATGGACCCTTATGGCTGGTATTAATAGATCAAAATCACTTTATGACTTTTGGGCTTGAAGTGAAAAGAACACACACACTTGGTCAAACATGCAAGAAATACTGTCCCCTTACCTCGAAGTTTTCTATCAACTCTTCCGGCTTCTAAGTAACAATATATTCCAACCACACCGTGTTCCTTGGCCTGCTTGGTCCTCACTCGTCCATCGCCCCGGTGCGGTGGTAAACAAATTATATTTGCTCCACCAGAGATGTTCACATCCAGGTATGCACCACTGCACCTACACGCGCGTAGGTGATACACATCAAGAACAAAACAACACTTGGACCAATATTTATAGACCCCCGTACTTCAACGGCCATATTTCACACTTCTTGTCAACTCGAAGCCAAAAACTAGCTGATGAATAGAGATCACCCACGAAATTGGGAACCTCCTACCACCCACACAAATGTGAACTATGGAAACAAAAGCACAATTGTATCTCCGTCGCCATTATTGCCTTCGATCATTTTTATACTATTTCTTACATACTATAATAATACCATAGAACTAGTACTTTTCTGGTAAGTACGAACCAGTATATCTCGGTCCCACCGGAGCCGAGATTGCGTCGTAAACAGCGTATATGATTCACCAGCTCGTTTTGCGCTTGGCGGCTAAGTTCGCCACCATGAGCAAACAGATGATGTCCGGGTGCTTCAGAGATGTGAACATCTGCCCACACTTTCTACGCTCAATATTCCCGGAAAGCCCGTCTTGCTGGAACTACGACATAATTTTTTGAATGTATGGGTATAAACCATGATGGTTGGTATGGTTGGCACGACTGCAGGGATGGCTGGTATGGCTGCAGGTATGGTTGCAGGCATGGCTTGTATGATTACATGGTATGGTTGGTATGACTGCAGGTATGGTTGGTATGGCTGCAGGTATGGCTAGTATGGCTGCATATATGGTTGGTATGGTTGGTATGGTTGCAGACAAGTTTATGCACAATTGATACATTGGTCCCAACAGCCGATTGCTCTTAAATTATACTGAGGTATCAAATGGTGGTCTGAAATTCATTTTAAATGCGAGTGGAAATTAACACGCGCCCTGGAGGGCCTCTGAAAAATACGCGCACTGGAGTGGGGGCGGATTCCGCCCCACCCTAAGATCTCGGCTCCTATTACGGCTAGTGCAACGAAATTCACAGAATGGATGGGCACAATAGTGTCCTCTACTGTCTGCAAATGTCATGATCTTAGGTCAATATTTTCAAGGTCAAATGAGGCCAATAACAACATTTTCTGGTTTTTCGTGGCTTGGCTTGTGATTGCTATGGATCGCTGTGATTGTGTTTCAATACTCCAAAATTGGCATTAATAATGTTTTGGACATTACTAACGATGCAATACAGATGCTAGATCCGTCATTTGATCTCAGGTCACCTACATAGGAGCACTTTATCAGGTCATTACCTGCTCCAGGTACCGGAACCTGGCTGCCCACCCGACTGCTCCGTTGGGCGGCTCGGCACAATCGGCTTCGCATAAAAAGGAGTGAAATACATGAAAAAAAGTATGGAAACGCTTAGGCACATAATGACAAATAGTAGATTTCGGGATGTGCAGGGAGTAACATGCAAAGTGACATCAAACGCATGCCAGCCATTTGAATTTATGACACATTCCAGTTGACCAAGTTTGGTTCAATTAGCTTGTCATGAACTTGACCTGACTTGACCACGGCGACCTAACATTACTTTTAAATTGCATAGCATAACAATATGCATCAAACAAGTCGCTAGTGTTGTCGACTTGACCACGGCGACCTAACATGACTTTTAAATTACATGGCATAACAATATGCATCAAACAAGTCGCTAGTGTTGTCAGGAAGTCTTCCCTTTTGCCAATATACGGGAAGCGCATCAGCGTCGATTTTTGTGGTCTGGCGCTGCAGTTTTAAAATTATTTTAACGGCCCCAGACTTGCAACATTTTCGGCAGGTTTTCATATTTCTTGCTTTAAACAATGCACCGGCCATTTCTAAGCAGGTACGCAAAAAATGGCGTATATCGGCCGGTATAATATGGAGCTATGCATGAAAATCGGAGGGGTGGGCGGATTTCGCCCCCTCCAGAGCGCGTGCTAAAAACAGACCAAGACCATTATATTCATGTAAAATTGAAATATATTGTTCGTCTGAGGACAGTAAGCTCACGACGTGCCGCGTGCATCCCTACAGTACCATTGGTGTAATGCGAACACGCACATCAATCAAGTAGGAAGAGGGCAAACCGCTAAGAGCGCGAGTTAGCTTGGAAACGCTTTCTTAAGCCACCGTGGAAGAAAGAGGAGGGGAGGAACCAATTGCTATGTGTGCGCCGACAAAATAAAGAAGGGGTTAAATCTTAACCGGACATAGTAGAATATGGTATCTACTATTCAAAGTAACAATATATATATATATATATATATATATATATATATATATATATATATATATATATATATATATACGTTTGTGCGTATACATGAATGTACATATGCATGCAGTAATAAAATATTCGTGAGATATGGTGGAATATAACACTTTCAGAACACTGAATTTACATCGTACCCAAAAACGTTCGACGTGGTGTTTCTTGATGTGCTTCCATGGCTCCATGGCTCGTTTTGAACAGCATCTCGTGTATACATATCATTTTTATGCTCACCATTGCCGATGGTGATACATTCTGTAGCACAAGTCTACGTAAAGGGATTAGCTATGATGTGGATTATACCATACTATTTGTTCATATTATGACATTGTTATCGTATTCGTTAGAATACGGTAGGCATATTACGTTAAGTATCTCCATATTAGATGTCTCCCAAAATGAACCAAAAACGTTCGGATAAGAGTTAGCTATTTGTCCGAGATCTAGATTGGGGGATTTGAGTGATATCATCAGCAAAATCGCTTCCATTGGAACTTTCGAAATCATATTGTAATCGTTTAGACATTATACATAACGAAAGCCATCATAAACACTGTATGCACATGATCTTGCATACAAGCAATTATTTACAAGACAATTTAGCTATGAATTATCATTAAGACAACTACCTCGATAAAAACTGAGCGGACGAGTGGACAAGGGGAAGCTGGCCCACCTGCTCGTGACAAGGGAGGGGTTGGTGTTGCAGGGCCGGGTGAAGGGCAAAACCAGGGACGTTGAAAGTGAACTGACAGTGGGACGGTGTGGGAAAGGATGCACAGCTGGACTCACATGCTCGCCAAATACTTCACCAGCGGAAGCTGGCGCCATTGCTGGAACTAGAACAGATCCGTCAAAGTGCAAGGCTGTCTGCTCGCTAAACGCTGAGGTACAATCAAAACTACTACATTATCAGGGGGGATTTGTGAAACCATAACACTATTACACGTGCACGACAAATGACGTTTTTTCTTCTGTCACCACTTTAAATGGTGAATGTTACATTTGCGACGCCTGGTCAGAGGCCCCGATGGAGAGCGACCGTCAGATGTCAGGCATGGCCACCGCATTGCATCTTGGAGCCGGAATAGCTCATATACGCCACATACCTAATCCGAAATTACTTCATCACGAGAACCAGAACCTACTAGCAGAGTGTGTACTGAACAAACTACTGCACTGCATACTAGATAAACGGCCGAACTGTCTACTGAACCAACCATCGGAGCGTTTCCTGAACCCACTGCCTGACTGTCCCCTGAACTACCTAACCGTCTCCTGAACAAACTGCCTATTACTGAACCAACTACCTGTTTACTGAACTACCTGACGGTCTCCTGAACCAACTGTCTGACTATTACTGAACTAACTACCTGGCCGTCTACTGAACCAAGCACCGGGCTATCCTACTGAACCTACGACCCATCTACTGAACCAACCACCGTGTTGTCTACAGTAACCACAACTGCACTGTCTGTACTGAACTAATCACTGGCTATCTACTGAACCGACTACTGGACTGTCCACGGAACCAACTACTGGATTGTCTACCGAACCAACCACAGGACTTTCTGTCGAACAAACCACCGGACTGTCAACCGAACCAACCACCGGACTGTCAACTGAACCAACCAATGAACTGTCAACTGAACCAACTACTGGATTGTCTACCGAACCAACCACCGGACTTCCTACTGAACCAACCACCGGACTATACCGAACCAACCACCAGACTGTCAATTGAACCAACCACCGGACTGTCCACTGAACAAACCATCGGACTGTCTACTGAACCAACCACCTCATTGCATGTCTACTGAACCAACCACCCGACTGTCAACTGAACCAACTACTGGATTGTCTACCGAACCAACCATAGGACTTTTTGTTGAACCAACCACCGGACTGTCAACTGAACCAACCACTGAACTGTCAACTGAACCGACCACCGAGCTGTCAACTGAACAAACTACTGGATTGTCTACTGAACCAACCAACAGACTGCCAACTGAACCAATCACCGGACTGTCTATTTAACCAACCACCGGACTGTCTATTGAACCACCTAACTGTCCACTGAACAAACCACCGGACTGTCTACTGAACCAACCACCGGACTGTCCACTCATGGCTGGCGCTCGGCCACCACCGCAACGGCTAATCAGCGTGGTGGCGCGACGTCACCGTAAGAACGGGCTAGCTAGTTGTTCGGCATGGCCCGCGCTGTTGTGACATACGAGCATGATATTTGTCCTAATTCCAGAGCCTAATTCGGGCAATAGTGCAACCAATTCTGATTAAAGCTGATTAAAGACACGTATGCCGACATTGGAGACACTGCTTCCGAAATCGAGCTTCTCTGCTGAATACGACGCACACGTCTCAAATTGCAATGCATTGTGTAGAAATACGGCGCACTCATGTCTGAAATGAGCAATACCGGCACGTCCCCACAGGCTGCCGAAAGACCCCGACTGCAGCATGTTCACGGGCTTTCTGCCCGCTATTGTCCCTTATCCCGTACATGCAGTCATGGAACAACAGTGCCGGCGCCATAACCTGGCTCGTCCTGCCACGTCCACGACGCCGCATGTTGGTCTGGCGTGAGATGCAGCGCTGTTAACGTTAGAAGTGCAAAGGCTGCGTTGCGGTGACATGAATAAGGAGCCAAAAATAACAATGCAAAGAGTGAGTAATGCGACACCAATTTCCAGTCGGACGAACGAACAAAGACCAGCCGGACGTGGACGGTAGAGCCACAGGGCCACGTGTTCTCAGGGTCGCTTCAATCTCAGGACAGGAAGGCTCGAGTCAGGGCATGCTAGGCCGATTGGTAGGGTCGTGTCAAGGCAAGGCTTTGATGGGGTCGGATATGGTCCGGCACGGCCAGTTTAAGTATGGTCAAATAGAGCCGAATCAGAGCATGCCATACCAGGTCAGGTAAGACCAGGTCAGATCAAGTTAAGTCCAGCGAGGTCCAGTCGGATAGAGAAAGTCGATCGAATCTATTCGAATCGGGTCGGGTTCACTCGGGTCAGATCCAGTCCGTCCCGTCAGGTCAGGTCAGGCTAGTTCGATTTGGGTGCGGCTGTTGACTCTCGTATCCGATAGCGACTTGGAATGGCTAGCAGGGTAGACTAATCGTCCCGGTCGTGTTTAGAATGAAGGCCTGCTGGTAGTATGCTATCCAACAGATGAGATCCCACATCTTTCACAACGGCAGTCAGCTTCAAATCACAGTTGTATGGCTCCCAAGTCGAGCACGGACTCAAGCCTCACCATGTCTCAGAAAGACAAATACACAAGCTTGGATACAAGCAACCAACTCTGCGGATACCGCAGCAGCACCGTGTAGCTGCATGGAGCTGGGAAGCTGAAGGTGGCCCGTCCCGCCCGCTACTCGCGCTACGGATGACCCTATGTGCAGACTTTTACACCCAATTCGTTTGGCGCCATCCTGTCGTGCCGGACGCCTGATGTCATTACGTCTGGCATACCGGCTCTTCGGAGTTGCTCTGTCGTCTGGGTTTATCTGATAGACGGCACACCGCAACAGAGGCTGCGCCACACCGTCGTCCGACCATAAGAACCGTGCAGATACTGTGTCGGGAGTCGTGCAAAGGCGCCTGGACTTTCGAAAGCCATCGCACCCGACTGCGGTTTGGACGCACCCAGCGTCTCCTGGCCGTTCAACCGGCACTCAATGTTCACCTCGCCGACCGCATGCCACCCGCCATCTGGATACACGTCATACATTTCGTTCCAGTGGCAGAGATGCCGAAAACAACGATCCGTCCTACTGAGGAACGCTTAGTCCTACTGAGGACTTTCCACTCGCTAGGTGAACAGTAGTTCACCTAGCGAGTGGAAAGTCGCTGATCCAGTTAGCGACTCGTTAGTTGGAATTCTCGCGGCCCCTATCTACGGACAGACACACAACACTGTGAGGGAGTTGACATGGAACGCTTTTGTGATAACACAACCAATGACCAAGTGTGAACTCGCGATCGGGTGAGCTGCAAAAAAATGAGAAAAAACAGAACACCGCATTAACCAGCGAGCAGCGGTGTATTAAGATGATAACACATGTGACCACAGCTATGAAGATCACGCATAGGCGCTCCGGAGACCTCGGAACCTTCCCAGTCATATAACCTTCACAGCAACTGACCAGAACCACTCAAATCATTCACGTGTGTTCTTTAGCAACGGACCAAAATCGTCGGGACCACGGTGGTTGTCGGTGTTACGACACGTCGATCGTTGAGTCATGTAGCGTCACCAATCCCTCATGCCGATTGTTCGCGGACGAGGATTAGCGACAGGTGAGACTCGCACCCACCATCTTTCGATTGTGAGACGGGCAACTTACCTCTAGACTACATGTCCCATCATCGGGATCGCATTCTCAGATGTGACAAGGGTAATGGTTGAATCTAGGGACCATACTGACAAACCGTCCGCAATATGGGACCAGATAACCAGAAACTACATTCTCAGACGAGGTATGTGAGAGGCATACTGGATATTTAATGACTATATTGCCAAATGCAATATGGTCGAGCATAGGTGTACAGGTGAACATCGGTCGAGTGCACGAGTATAGGCGGTCCAGAGCCGCCGAGATCACACTAAGACGTGCATTCCTGGAACATCCGCCAACCTGAACCGAGAAGGCCGGCGCGAGCTTCCAATGCAGCACATTTTCTATCGACGCTGGACTAACGAGCATCAACAGCTAAAGCCCGTACAATGCCACGTTGCGACCGCAAAACATACCACACATGCAGTGTCAAACCTCCATGGGCTTCACTGGCCGCGGCCCCAGACATTGTCAGCGACTTCCCTGAGTAAGGTACAGCGTGATACATCTAAGCCAAGGACAATATGTGCCTCTCTATTACCAGCATAAGGTGCCATTAGGGGCGCTGGACGAGAAGGGGTGCCAGACAGGCTATGTTTCTCCCATGTTTCTGGCACAGGATCGAACACCATACGGCGCCAGGAAACTTGTGGTACCACCACAACTGCGCCCTTTGGCAGTCCGTGAAGGCATGCCCATTAGGGCACTAATTTTCGTGGGAGAGCACGAACATTCAAAATAAGAAAACCATTTAGGTTACTCGGCACATGGAATTGACATTTTGTATGTCAACCGCGACACCGCTAAACTGCAAATGAAATGCCAGACTGAATTCTGAGTTGAGGAATTATGACTTGCAACGCTTGTGAAAAAGGCTTGTTTCAAAAGTGTGATGAGCAGGCGGGGTAACCAAGATAATCATGACCAGGGATGCGGAGCCGGAGCCGAAGCCGGAGCCGCCGGGAAATTTTACTCGGAGCCGGAGTCGGAGCCGGAGCCATCAAAAGCATGGCGGCTCCGACTCCGAAAGAGGTGTAAATTAAAAAAATTAGCAAACGTGAAATGAACACATTATACCTAGTATAAAGATGGATACAGGGTTTATATGGGAAAGTTGCTGATAATTGTCTGAAATTTGCGCCCCTGAGTGGTCGTGGCTAACTTTTTTTTTAACATCCCCCTTAACTCTTACTTAATAGATTGATCACGTTTGGGATGTACGGAGCCGGAGCCGGAGCCGGAGCCGCCGGAGCCGCCGGAGCCGTTACTTTTTACCCGAAGCCGGAGCCGGAGCCGACGGAACATTTTATTCTGAGCCGGAGTCGGAGTCGGAGCCGGGGTCGGAGCCGGAGCCGGGGTCGGAGCCGGAGCCGTCCAAAATTGTCCGGGCTCCGCATCCCTGATCATGACAATTAACAATTGTGGTATATACAGGGGAGCAGACACGCTCCGACTTCACTTTCGCCCGAAATGTAATCATCGGGAGACAAGTAGTCTAGGGGTAAGTTGCCCGTTTCACAATTGAAAGATCGTGAGCTCCAGCCTCACCTGTCGCCACTCTTCGCCCGCCACCAATCGGCGTGAGAGATTGGCGACGCAACATGACTCAACGGTTGACGTGCCGTAAAAACTAATAACCATCACCAAGAGATGTAATCACTATCGTGTTTCATCATTCTCTTTCTCCATGAAACCTGCCAAAGAGCAAACCCAGGTAGGGCAAGGGACAACCAGCTAGTTCTTTATTGACGCTGTCGGTCATTTTCATGATTCCGGCCATAAACGTATGGTTGTGTGTTGGGATGGGGGAGAGAGGGATAGCTTTTCCTCCAAATTGTCGATGCGTTCCTGCCGCATTAAATTTACCACGCATCAGGTTTGACCACTGTTGCTATTGATGATGCTTCACTATACATCAGCTCTCACCATTGCAGACATTAATCAGGCTTCACCTTACATCGGCCTTCGGCACTGCTGATGTTCATCGGGCTTTGCCATACACTAGCTTCCGGCGTGACAGCAGAAGGCTAAGCGGCAAAACATGCCGCCGTTCCTCAGCGACCGCATGCCTTGACGCTGGTAGTCTGAACCACGGGACCGCTACAACAAAGGACGGTAACCGCCGTCCCGGTGAGATGTGTTCGAACGCATACTACGGTAGCCAAGCAGAGACCAAATGGCAGCGATAGGAGCGGTCCACGAAATTCCAGCAGACATCCAGATGGTAGCGCAGGCGCCTTGGTGTCTGACTTCGACCGTCAGGCGATCAGTTCTAGAAGGCCACTGGAGGGTGTCTGCCCATGCAGCCGATGGGCACAACACTGGACGAGGTGCCTACGTAATCATCGGATCAGCTGTCGCGCTTCCAGTGCCGTTACCGTCGTCAGCTGACAGGCTGACAGCGTTATACCCGCCAGCCTTCACCAGCGCCGCCTTGGCCGGGCCCAGGATTAGCTCCGGCGGTGCCGGGCGGTCGGACTTGGCGTTCGGGATTATGGCCACGGGTACTTTTCGATCGCGTACCCACCACGGTTCTGTCTGATGCCACTTAAGGTGGGCCTGATATCCACCGCACGTCATAGCCACAGGTCACCACCACAGGTCAGCCTGTTGCCAACCACAGGTCAGTCCGCTGCCCACCACAGGTCAGTCTGCGGCCCACCACAGGTCAGTCCGCTGCCCACTACAGGTCAGTCTGCTGCCCTCCACAGGTCATCCTGCTGCGCACCACAGGGCCGTATACTGCCCACCACAGGTCAGTCAGCTGCCCACCACAGGTCAGCTTACTGCCTACCTGGTCAGTCTGCTGCCCACCACAGGGCCGTATACTGCCCACCACAGGTCAGCCAGCTGCCCACCACAGGTCAGCTTATTGCCTACCTGGTCAGCCTGCTGCCTACCACAGGTCAGTCTGCTGCCCACCACAGGGCCGTATACTGCCCACCACAGGTCAGTCTGCTGCCCACCAAAGGTCAGTCTGCTGCCCACGACAGGCCAGTCCGCTGCCCACAATACAGGCAAGTCATTTCGATCCTTTAGCGTCATATGCCAGTGAGGTGTATAAATCACTTTAAAGAAAGCGAAGGTATCCTGAAGTTGCCACGCGCGAGTGGTCACCTAGCAGATTGCGGAGTGGCAGCGACCGTACAACTCCAGAGAGGGCATGCAATTAGAACGTGGCGCACTGCCAGCGGTGCGTGACATCGAGGGCAGTTTGGCCTGTCCTCTCCACAGAGCAGACGGTGGTGTGTTGGATGAGTGTGCCCAAGCCACCACAGTTGGTCCAGCTGGTGCACGCTGCTGCCGGACGATCCACAGACCTTGAAAGACCAACGGACCTTGACAGACGTGACACCTTGGCGGCGACGTCGACAACGCGCCGGCGAAGGCCAGGACGGCCCGGCACCACCGCAATGACTGCTGGTGTTGCGAGGACCGGCGCCAGCCCGGCCAGGGACGCGCAACACAGCCGGACAGCCGGATTAAGGCGCCGGGCCGGCACTGTGCTCGATGGGTGAAAACGTGATGGCATAATCAGCAGCATGACCAGGCGTATCGCCGCCTGCCCACTCATGACAGACGATGCTGATAGACTATCCCAGCTCGGAGTAGCACTGCCATGTTCGCTGCCAAATATGGGCTAATTACAAACTGCAACCCTGGCATTGGCACATATCGCTACGATGTGCCTTAGGTGTTGTATGAGGGAGGGGGTGGAATAAATAAACGTAAGTCTAACAGTTAAGCCAGTGAAATATCGAACAACATATTTGGAATGATCCTGTTATAAAAGGACTCATACATGACAGCCGTCTTCAGGAAGTTCCGTCCTGAATGACGAAAGACACACTTAGAACAGTTCTGGCTAAGTTCAGATTTGTAGTATTCGGATAAGTTAAGCATGCTATACTTTATTAATGTCGCATTATTTCGAGACAAATGCTTTTAGAAGAGAAAACAAATATTCTGGCTTTTTCACGCATTCACAATGTTCTTTTTTACTTTCAGGTTCAGTACTCTTCTCTGCATCCTCTGCTTATTGACCCCAAGAGATCAAACCATCCGTCACTACCCACACGATGTCCATCGAAAACCTCGGACGGACAAATGCAACACTGCAACATTCTGCAATCCTAAACAATGGCTTGGTTGTGTGAGCCAAACAAAACCAATGTATGTGCATCAAATCGCTTCCCTTAGATGCTTTGCGTTTCCTATCAAGGATACAATCATGCACCTACTGAGGGTTGATCATGTATGATTCATTACAACTGAAATGAGTTAGTCACATGAATATCCCAGCACGTTTCTAATTGTCGTTATCTCCCAACACAAGCCGTCAATTTAATAGTATTGTTATTGTGACAATTTTGAAATATCTTCTCAAAATACGCCAGGGAACAAAAAGAAGTAACCCTAAGAAGGACTTAATTAATGAAATGAAGCTAGAATATACGTATTGGGTATCAATAGCATCAAATGGAAAAAGGTGTTTTAAAATTTGAATATAACTGGAATATCAACCAAGTCATACCAACCAGCAGCCAGAATACTCGAAAGAAAGCGCAGCCCATGACATGACATTATTGGGAGGTAGCTTATCAATCAGTTATACAAGTTATATATTCAGCCAGATTTAAGTCCGATATACTTTTACATCAATGGCGTCATTATTGGAGGGAAGGATAAAACATGAGGATATCAATATGACAGATCAATGTACAACATGGGTCAAATGGAAATCCCACACAACTGTCCAGTGTCCATAGAAACCGGGGCCGTGTCATTATGCTGCAATGGAAGTTCCATGACAATGCAAAACATCCGTGCATCCTTTTTTAAAGGAATCATATGTACACAATGTATGCAACGGCTAAGTGGTGGAAACGATCTGTCTACGCTTGGCAGTCGCCTCAAGTTGTGCATATTTCTTTTTTAAACCGAAAGTTTTAGAGTGAAGCAAAATCCCATGTACGTTTAAAGTAATGAGAACTTCCACATCAATCATTCGGAGTAAAAACTGCAATCAACACATAGTGGAACTCATATTGAGTGCAAGTATCCCAAGTGAAGAACGGGGTGAAACAAACTTGGATGTATCTGCTTCGGTTAACAATTGGAGGCAGTGAAAAATGCATACACTGTAAAGCCACACTTCAAAAATGGACTTCTCTCTCTCGCTCTTCTTTTTCTCGCTCGCGCACCCCCTCCCACACAGTGATTCGTGGGCGAAATGTTGTAGTTTATGTGACTTGCTACCTACAGCATGTTCTTGAAGCTTTCGCGATTTGCATTGTCAGTTGGTTCGCTAGTTATTGGCTCTTACGACGCTTTTGGCCGTTTTTGGCTAGGTCATTAGCATCGGTAATCTTTCATGCCGATTGGTCTTGTGTCGCGGGTGGTGAGCAGCGACAGGGGAGATTCAAAATCACAACCATTCGGTTTCGAGACCGATATCTAACCCCTGCATTAATTCACCCCCACGATGTGCATTTCACCTGATTTCGCTTTATAGCCCACCCAACGTATGTGTCCACATATATCAATGCAACAATTACTTGGTACATGTGACTTGAGGTCACGACATGTCATGGAAATGACCCTCAATGATAATAAGCATGAACCTTTGCAATGGACTATGGGCACGCATACGTGATAATAACTAAAAACGTACTCACAAAGGAAATGAATCGCTCCATATGATATCAATCTGCATGCAATGGTATTGGCGATGCAAATAGGGTCACCTTCAAAATATCACCTACTCCGTTACAAATAAGAACGGACAAGGTCCTTTGCGGATATTCATATAAAGAAGTTTTATGCCGTCATGCTACAAAACATTTTTTCATTAAAACAAGTAGCGAAAGCTATAATTTTGTTCACCTTAAAACTAGGTCGAGGTTTTTTTTGTGTCAAATGCAAAGTTGGTGCAACATAATTGACGTGATTGAAGTCAGGGTTAAATATGGATTCTGAATGCATACTTTATTTCGAGTTTCTACACAGAAAATATCGTTTTATATCGAATCGCAAGCACAAATGTTTCGCCATACCTGAAAATGATGGAGGGCAGTTATTGCTCATGGGGCCTGATGAGATTAAGAATGATCTGAATGAAATAAATTCCCCAGAATTGCCTGACCACCAATTTCTTCAATTTCTGAGATATGAGGGTGTTCAAACACGACCCTACTGGATCGACTTGTCCTAGAATGCTCTTATGAACGTGTGAACAAATTGAACATCAGGTAAAGGATGTTGAGCGGGGAGTCCAACGGGATACCATATGATAATTGTAGCCACCCCGAAAAAAGCTTGGGGTGAGGAGCTTAAACATATTTCAAGTCTTGATGCTTATATCCATGCTCTCTTCGGTAATTTCGCGCCCAGGGCAAACATTGTGAAGCAGAATGTAACATTCCGAGAAGATTAAGAAGTAAAAAACAGTGCACGCCTTTCCAGGCGCGCACCCATGATTTTTACATTCGGGGAGGGGGGCAGGACCGAAAAGGGCACTTGGCCGGCTCCAAAAGGGCATTTGACCGGCTCTAAAAGGGACTTTGCGGCCCGGGGCACACTGGAAGGTTTGTTGACCGGGAGGGGGGAAGGGGCGTGACCATTTGTTTTGGCCAAAAGGGCAGTTTTGGGCCCAAAGGGCACCTTTGGCACAGGCGGGGCACATAAGGCAGGTGACTTTCGGGCTAAATTTGGGACATTCCGGCCAAGAGGGCACTTTTTGATCAAAAGGGCACTTGGCCAAAAGGGCACTTTGGTCTCATGGGGGTCCCGGGCCCCCTGGCCCCCCTCCGGTACGCTTATGCGCCTTTCGCTCTTGAGGCACTCCACAGTAACTCAATCGAACATTTTCGAATTTGCCGTCCGACCGTTTTTGATTTTCTTGAAAAGTTGTGCACCGGGGATTTCAAGGGCGAGCAATTCATTTATGGTGAACACAAAATTCCATTTTTCCCCAAGACACAGTCCTTGCAAATTTCCCAGTCAGTGAGGAGGCCTAACTTTGACGACCCATAACTTCATGGCTAAGAGAGCTATTTCATTTAACTTTTTTTGTTGAATTGGGATGAATCAAGGAACAAGTTGGCTATCTCGGATTTTCGATTTTCAATTTAGTAGGTCACGTGACTCCGTGACCAATTTTTGCGTCGTGACCTTCACGTTTTGGATGCTGAAACTAAAACTTTCGTGTGACGAGCATTTGAGCTCCATTCATGCCTTTTCATATACATAGATTAAAAAACGTGGGGTTCAACCTGCAAAAAGCACTTTTGGGGCTCGCAATGTTGACACAGCACGCTGTTTGGGACCCATGCCCGCCGATAACTTCGCATCTAGTTTGCATACGGTGTCGAAATGGTCCAGTGACCCCTGATGACGAAACCTGTCAGTTGGTTTCTGCTACACTGACATCAGGTCACAAGGTCACGACATTGGGCGTTTAAGGTCATCTGAGGTCACGAACACGTCTATGGCTACAACTTTGCCCCTAATAACTTTGCCATCGACACTGCTGTGTGTGATTCAGAGAATCGTGACTGCATGATGGGTGAGTGTGATGAGTGTCCCGGGGAGGAAGGTGTGATGAAACATGTTGAACATACTAGTCGAAGAGCGAGACAATGACAACGTTGACAGTGAGGAGGAGGTCCACTAAAAGCGATGGGACAGCACTGACCGTTGCACGCTCCAAGAAATCGTCGCAAGCCAGGGCGAGTGCATCGAGAGACTGAGCTCCGCCATAGTGAAGCTGATAAGTCATCACTTCGAGGCGAAGGCTCAGTCAACGCACTTCAAACATCTGAAGGAGACCGTTCAAGATGGCGAAGTTATTGTCCACGGAAACTTTGTCGAGAACTTCTTCGCAGTGCAGGATGCCGCCCAAGGTTTTCACTGGGACACAGCGCAGAGCACCGTGCACCCGTTCGTGGTGTACTGGCGCCAAGACGGAGAGCAGCGACACCAGACCTTCTGCCTGATATCTGACGCCGCAAAGCATACAACTAGCACTGTGCACTAGGGTGTGTCGCCTGAACGGTTTTTCTTATGCTTAGTGAAATTATCGTGCAGATCACCGAAAAAAACCCTGTGGTCGAAACCAAATTGAAATCAAACAATAAACAAAATATGCGACAGGCCGATAAAGAAACAAATTTGCCGGGCGCCCGGCGTTGAAGTCTCCAGTGATGGCGCTCCGTTGCGATTGGCATCTAACACCACGCGTCGGCCGCCGTCGGAGCGCCGCCGCAGCGCTGTGACGAAAAAGGCGGCAGTCGGTGCTGTGGATGACTTGTGAATGGATTCTGGTAATTCAAAAACAGATCAGGGGACCCGGGATTTATCTGATTGTAAAGATTAAACTTCACTGAAGGACTGATCGCTCCACTTTCCTTTGTCTGTGCTCCACCTTTCACAGTGCTATGAATCATCATTCGGATAAATTGCGTACGCACTAAGGACACAAAATAGCTTCGCATGCCATACATCCCTGTTTTATTAGTCAATCCAAGTCTCCTGTTCCTTTTCGTTACTCAAGTTTCAAGGGAAACTGGAATTATCAGCAGTAGGGACAACCTATTAACAAGGGCGACACGAGCCGTGCTGATATCTGATATCGATGTGCTGAAATGTGATATCGCGATATCGCGAAAATGTGCTGATATCGATAGCTGCAAATGTGCGATGGCCGACAAAGTGACACGAATGGAGTTTCCCTTTGTCCAAGACCAGAGAGGACCTCGCCAAATGCAAATCGGCACCGCAGATATCCGTGAAACCACTCGTCGACGCGCCATGGACGAAAGGAGGCGTCTGACCGCCGAGAGTCACATCACCACAACCGGGACCTTCTGGAATGGCCCAGCTAGATTCTAATTCAGACCAAGATTCCGCCACAGATTCATCATCGCTCACATCTTTAGTTAATGGGTCAGAGTATATGGTGAACAGTAACACAGACGAACTGCTAAATACGGCTCTAGCAGCAGATCGGTACGGAGTGTCTAATCGTGCGTGTGCTGCGATCATAAACGGTTTCCAAGTGGACATTGGTCGGATCACTTCTGACGATATGAACTGCATAGTGGATAGCAAAAACGTATGGCGAGCAAGGGATCGGATTAGAAGAGAGGTAGTAGCCCAGAGCCATGAGGATCATGCAGGTCGTGTACCTGGTCTCTACTTCGACGGTAGAAAAGACGACACGCTTATGACAGCCAGTTCAAAGAAGACGGAAGAGCACATTGTGGTTGTATCCGAGCCAGACTGTGCATATTTAGGACATTTTACCCCACAGACTGGGAAAGCGGAGGACATTTTTCAGGACCTGAACGCCGTGGCATATGAGTTTGGTGCGGATATTTCTGTGCTTGGCTGTGACGGCACGCGAGTTAATATTGGCCAAAAAGGTGGTGTTATCTGTTTGTTTGAGCTCGGACAAAAACGCCCCGTCCACTGGTTTGTGTGCCAACTTCATGCAAATGAACTTAATCTTTGTGCAGTATTTAGCCAGTTAGATGGAGTCACAACAGGACCTAAGTCGTTTAGTGGGCTGATTGGCCGGGCTGCTGCAGGCGCAGTAGAAACCTTGCCAGTGGACGATTTTGAGCCAATCGGTGGCGGAAATGTTTCAGACATGACGCAGGAGATTCTCAGTGACCTAAGTTCAGATCAGGCTATTCTGTACAGCCTGGCGCGTAGTGTCCAGACGGGCTGTATCTCAGATAGAACTGCGAAAATGAAGATCGGTCCACTAAACCACTCCAGGTGGCTGACTCTGGCGGCGCGAATTCTCCGGCTCTACATATCAACCGAACAGCCATCAGACAGTCTGAGAATGCTAGCGGAGTTCATCGTGTGCCACTATACTCCCATGTGGTTCTGCATCAAGAAGAACTGGAAATGTTCTGACGGTCCTGGCAATGCGCTGCACAGCGTACAACTTCTCAAAAGTTTGCGACCTGAGATAGCGGCCATGGTGCAGCCGGTAATACAGCGCAACAGCTACTGGTGTCACCCTGAGGCAGTACTGCTAGCAATGGCAGCGGGCCAAGATCAAGCCACACGGGAAAGGGCGGTCACTCAAACCCAGCAGTGTCGCAGAACTCAAGTCGATAGTGATACTGACGAAGTGCGGAAGTTCAAGCTTCCAAAAGTCAATATGGGGGAAACAGCATCATGGAGCTGATTGATTGGTGTAATGAGGCGATAACCGAGCCGCCCTTGACGCAACAACTGTCCGATGATGACTTACTAGACATCATCGCGAGTCCTCTCGAAGTACCGCCATACCCCGTGCACAGTCAGACGGTGGAACGGATGGTGAAAGTGGTGACCGAGGCGTCTTTGAAGGTAATTGGTGAAGAGGCCCGCCACGGTTACATTGTGGCGAAGTTGAAACACAGGTCAGCAATGCCAGTGCTCAGCAGCAAAAAGGATTTCATGTCGGGTTTTCTGTCGAGCATGTAGACAAGTAGTACAGTTATAAAATGATAGTTCGTACAAAAAATGTGGCCGCTCGTACAAAAGGTGACGTCGCTGTATGCCCGTCTCCTTCGGTTGTAGTGGAACGGAGCATGATGCCGATTTCGCCTGGTCTATTTGTCATAACAATAAGATATCAAGTGTCTCAGAATTATTTAATTGGTCTTCGATGTAAACAGACGAGGAATTTTGAAGATGTTCAAGCTTTCAAAAGTGAAAATATTAGCATTATACGCCGATAGATCTACTGATTGAAAATGGAACGAACAAGCGACGTAAAGTGAACCTTTCTTTCATGCGTCACATATCCAGGCAGCTCATTAAGCGACTGGTGCTTATCAAAAGCCTTTTACCCCACTAAACACTTTCATTGAGTTTTATTAATGAGCTTCATCACCAGAATCCATTCAGCAGTCATCCACAGCACACACTGCCGCCTTTTTCGTCACAGCGCCGCGGCGGCGCTCCGACGGTGGCCGGACGCGTGGTGTTAGATGCCAATCGCAACGGAGCGCGATCACTGGAAACTTCAACGCCGGACGCCCGGCAAATTTGTTTCTTTATCGGCCTGTCGCATATTTTGTTTATTGTTTGATTTCGATTTGGTTTCCACCACAGTTTTTTTTTAGGTGATCTGCACGATAATTTCACTAAGCAAAGTGCAATTTCCAAAAAAGGTCCTTCGTGACACACCCTACTGTGCACGCCTTCCTGCGCCAACTGGTACCAGCAATAAAGGAAGAGGTTCCCGGGCTCACGAAAATGCATTACTTCACGGACGAATGCGCTGCTCAATACAAAAACAAGTACAGCTTCGCGAATATGTGCTATCATGACATCGACTTGCGGAGCGTGCGATGCGAGCGTGCGAAGGGAGCGTGCGATGGTATAGGGGGCACCGTGAAACGCACCTCGAGTACCTCGAGAGCCTGCGGCGCCCGGCAAAAGATAAAATCCTCACACCAGAGGACATGTACCGATTTATCGCCGGGCAGCTTGTGACAAAGATCAAGTTTTTCTATGCCACAAAAGAGGAAGTGCAGAAGTCTGAGCAGGAACTGAATGGCCGCTTCACCAAAACCGCGACGATCAAGGGAACAAGAAAGCACCACAGGTTCTGCCCTGTGAGTCAGAAAATAATGCGGATCCACGTCCTCTCAGAAGACAAGACTGGCAAGCATGTCAAGGTGTTGAAGTGATATGTTGGTGCGCTGGTGTATTCTATCGATAGGAATATGTCAATTGGCACCTGCCATTTTACGAATAATCATGCAATCAGTACAAGAACACAAGGTCGTCAAACATGTCAAAGTGTTGAAGTGATGTGTTGGTACGCTGGTGTCGTGTTGTTCTATCGATAGGCATATGCATATGTCAATAGGCACCTGTAATTGTATAGGTGACCTGACCTCAGGTCACGTGACATAACCTGACCCATCGGGGTCATCACATGTATCACTGTAACCGTCTCTATGTGATGAACACAATAGCATTGAGTTCAGCTGTTTAGCTCATTTAGGGATACAGTTTTAGCCAGAAATAAATTCGTGACCGCAGATGCAGCGACCTTGAACACCTAATGTCAATGTCACCTTATGACCTGATGGCAGTATAACAGGCACCAGCCGACAGGTTTCGTCGCCGGGAGCCACTCTGGACCATTTCGAAACCGTATGCTAAATAGATGCGAAGTTATCGACGGACCAGCGTGACAAAGTCCAACCAGCGTGTTGTCTGCATTGCGATTCCCAAAAGTACTTTTTACAGGTCGAACCCCATGTTCATTATTCATTTTTTGAAATGGCCTGAATGGGGCTCAAATCGTCATCAGACGAAAGTTATAATTTCAGCAGCCAAAGGGTCAAGGCCACGCCGCAAATGATAGGTCACGAGGTCACGTGACCTGATAAATTGAAAATTGAAAATCCGAGATAGCCAACTTATTCCTTCATTCATCCCAATTCAAAAAAAAGTTCAATGAAATAGCTCTCTTAACCTCGGAGTTATGCGTCGTCAAAGTTAGGCCTCCTAAGTAACCTTGGGAAATTTGCCAAGACTATCTTTGGAAATATTTGTGGGGATTTTTTTTCATCATAAATGAATTGTTCGCCCTTGGAGGCCCTGGTACACAACTTTTTAAGAAAATAAAAAAATGGTCGGACGGCACCCATCGGTTGAGTTGCCATGGATGCCTCTCTTACTACTAATGCCGCAACCGAACATCTTTGTTGATAAAGCCTAACATATTCTGCCGGCCAATGTGTGAAAGGTACGGCAATTGGGACATTCTGATACTTCGACATCGCACATCGCATCGTGTATGTCGCAGTGTGTTGCTACGCCAGAATGTACACGTGCAAAACAAATCCAGAATTCACACATGATCCAATTGAATGCTTGGTATTCTGTGGCATTCGACTTTCTGCGCTTTGGACATTCTGCTGTACCCTGTTCTGTTCATGGTTGCTGGGCATCGTGACGCTTGGGTAGATTGATTCATTATTTATGCTGAAGAGCGCAGGGACTGCATGGTCATGTTTGGACAGGGAAGAAGTCGAGGGGCGGAGACTTACGGCGCCCCCAGCAAAATATTACACCAGATCACGCAAGACATTTTGATTGATTGGTTGTGGGTTTTACGACTCATCGACCGTTGAGTCATGCAGCGCCGCCAATCTCTCACGCCGATTGGTCGTGGGCGAAGATAAAGAGCACAGGTGAGCACCCCCGTGCTCACCTGGGTTCGAGGTGAGACTCGAACCCACAATCTTTCGATTGTGAGACGAGCAACTTACGCATGGACCACTCGTCCCCACGCAAGACATTTTGAGATGTGCAGCACGTCAAACGAAAACGCTTCGGAAAGCGGTCTAGATGGCATAATACTCCTCTGTTCGTCAAGCCCCCTGAAGAAAACCCCGGCTGTTCTCCTCCTCTCGGGACATTATGTTGCGGTGCACTGGCACGCAACAGTGTCAAACAGTGACGGACACTGGAGTGCGACAAAATATTCAAGGGTCAGAATGTCAAAGTGCAAGGAGATCCCAGAATTGGCATGGTCAGATATTTGGGCTTGAAGAGTGTATCGACTGCACATATGAAACATTAGACGTCACATTGGACATTCTGGAGTTTAGGGGTGCATCGACTACATCGGTCATGCAGCCATTTGACATTCTGCCGCACCCCCGTGCTCAACGCCATTGACATTTTGACGCTTAACATTCTGAGATTGCGCCGCGACAAGCATCATAAATCGTCCGTTTAAAACTGTCCAGACGTCAGAGAATCAGCAATGACGTTACGCTCCCGCCAAGACGTGTCGCTCTATGTGACCGACGGACATACTGCCCTGTCTGATCATGACAGGAGCGCACGCCACTGCATCCGTGTCTGATCCTCGGCTTAAGATCGCGTGAGGAATCGCCAGCCTTTCACTTCGGTAATAGTATCTACCTTGATAAATATCAGCCGACAAAAATCACTGGGGGCATACACCTGGAAACACTTTCAATCCTAGCGTGAGAGAATGGTGGTGGTTCGCAAGCACTGAATGCAGCGGCGTCAACACCTTCGTCGACATGTTCTCACAGTTCGAAGTCACTACACCGAGTTCGTGATTGATGTCTGCTGATTTAGTTGCAAGCATTGTCCGCAGTACGCGACTTCCTGCTTGAACCAGTCCAGAACCATCAGACCGTACTGCGGTGGAGGATCGTCCGCCCCACCACATCTTCGGCTTCTTCGAGAATAGGCAGCACACAAAATGGGGCGGTAGGGTGAGGCTTGGCGTACTCTTTCCTTCGTCAATTTTACACGTGTAAAAGTTGCGATCACGAATGAGCTGGTTGGCATACGTCAAGTTAAAAGTGAACACCTACAAAAGTCGGCGAGCCAGGACTGTTCTTGAGCCTGGCGGTTTTCTTACGAAGCTTGCAGTGTCCTTTATATGTCGTACCTTTGTAATCAGGCGACTTTTTGTGCGTGTGAATGTAATTGCTCTCACGTCACGCCAATATTGGCACATTGCGCCATTTTTACCGTATTTCTGCGAATTTGCCATTACGGAAGATCTCTTGAAACACGACAAAAAGGTTCTAGTCCCGCCAAAACTCAATTGGGCTTGGTTTAGGAATGACTTGCATTACTCAAGGTTGCTTGCACTCGTGCAAAGCTTCACTGAATTAGTGACCTACCATATTTCTTCGGTGAAACAGTCGCACAATATCTCAGATTTGACACCGATATAGTTCTACAAGGCCAAACTTGAAGTATTGCTCCAATGATACGGTTCCAACAATAGATGCGGGCCAGCGGGGAGGCCAATGGCAGGCCGTACGCACAACACGCATTAACTTTGGTGAGCACTGTTAACATGGTGACCGTGACCTTATTACGACGGGGTTCCGCTTAGCCGCCAGCTAGCCTGGCTGGGTACTTATATTTTCGGGCGCCTGGACCAAAAAGGTGCTCGCTTTAAGCCCGGAGCGTTTATCCACAGCATAATGAAACATGTTGCGGCACTGGGTGATCACCACAAAACCGGCCGCATTCAGACATCAATGTGTTACCGCAGCCAACTATTTTCGCATCATCCAGTAGCAGGTTCTCGTACGTCAAACTCCGTATGCTATACCATAGAACGGCCTACGCTCCACTGCAAAATGTTGGCAAGCAAACGGTGCATGCCGCACAGTCGAGATCCCTAAACAGCGTCGCCTTTCTTCACCACGCAAAAGATTGTGACGGGTACCATAGGTGTGGTCGATGCGCATTCTACAGTGTCATATTGTCTCTACCGGTTGTACGATAAGACCATTACTAATCTCCAGGGCTGGTTTCATTTTCTATAACTTGGCATCGGTCTTTGCATCCGAGCTGCTCTACGACTTGGCATACATAGATGACTAAATCTTCAAGATATGGTACCTAGCTGGAAGTGGGAAAGCCAGTCTTCGGTGGTTCTGGGCGCCTCATTTTCCAGCACAATCGGCACGTTCATTTCCCGACACTGTGATAAGCTTTGGAATCCAGCAAATCGTACGGCTTTCTATCTCGATACAGAGCAGTATGACGTGTCAGGATGTCAAAAAGCAGGTGGTCTGATAGGCGAAACTAAGTCAGTGCCAACAGATGGCTAAGCGAATCGAGTAGTGGTACATATAAAACGTAACACGAAATCACGATATATGAAAGTGTTGTGGTTACCGCAACAGCTCCGAGCTGTATCGAAATAGCTCAACTGGCTGTAGAGTCAGGCCCGTGGCCGAAATACGTGCCGTGCGTATTTTGATATATTTATTTACTTTAATATGAGCACATAAATATTTTACGCATTCTTCGGACCACTTTCTCCTAGAAAATAGACGTCGATTTCTGGAGACGTGATCTGAATTTCTGGACAAAACTATCCCAAAAATGTCGAGGTGGATACAGAAAAAGACGGGAGAAAATCCAAAACTTGTCCACACCAGCCTCTTCCATATTTGTAACAGGTTTTGTCATGCTTTTGACCATTTTAAAGGCTTTGATTATTCTGCTGAAGTGGGAACAGATTGCTTTGCAAAAACTACAAACGAGTCTGGAAACTAATTTAAGATCCTACATTTACTTACGGAACTTTCCTTTACTTTTGAACTTAATGTTGCCCTGAGCAAACATACTGACCTCAGAGAAACATGACACATCCAAGGCCATACTTTCCCAATCCCTAAATTAGAGAATCGAAGAACCGAGAAAAGCTGATGTACGCAAAACCGCCACAACAGATGGAGGCAGCCTCTCGAGCAGTCGTACGAGTTCCACAGATGGGACAGGTGTGCCCTGGGGGAGGCACCACTGGCGTCACAAATAGCTTGGCAGTCATTCTGGGCGTCCTGGCACCTGAATATCCTGCATAGGTGCAGGTGTCGTGAGAAAAAGCATACTTATGAAGGATATTCCGGTGCCAGAGGGCTCGGCCTGACTGTCACGCTATTTGTGGCACTATCGGTACATACCTAGGCATGGTGGGAAACAGTATACCTATGAAGGATATGCACGTGCAAGGACAGCCTGACTGCCAAGCTATTTGTGACGCTAATAGTACAATGAGCATATGCTGATGTCGCGCTGTCCGAAGTATACCTGTGCCGTCACTGCCTGCAAGTTCGTGTTCAATGCCAGAAATTGCGCAGCGTCGCTGTGATGGACAGCTAACAAGGCGCCTCCATGTGCAATAATAGTGTCGTTTTGGTTGTTTTTTTTTCTCCTAAAAAGCACTAGTAGTCTTCTAAATAAAACGGGGTTCCTGCTAAAAGCTTTGTCTCCTCCAACATCGCTACCGGAGTGTGCGCACTCCTCATGGCTTCAGAGTTCCTCCAAACTGACCCTCGCACCTCTGCAGTTCCATTGTAAAACTAGGGACAACTTAGTTGTCTAGGCGTGACTAGAAGTGGCTAAAAGGGCTATGCAGGGTGTCTTGCGTGCGCTTCATTGCTGATGGACCGTCTAAAACAAAAGGAGCTGCTGAAACGCATTGCCAGTACACTGTAGAAGTGGGGCGAACTTGCTGTTGACGGACGCCCTCGGGCGAGACCTGGGGCGATCCCCACCGGGCGGTGATGGTGTCCATGGGGGAGTTCGCTTACGCCCCGCTACGGGGGAAGGCCAGGGTGCGACTCTATTGCCCCTGTGGGGTGGGGTGGGCGGAGGGCCCATGACACTACACGTCTCTGGGGTACATTGGGGACTGGCTTTGGTAGCTGGGGACGGTGGAGGTGTCGCCATGGGAGGCTGCCCGCCAACTCGGGCGCTCCGTGACGACTCCCTGGAACTAGTGCGTGCTGACCGGCCAGACTCACCCATATCTGGCGCCAACCGGCGGACTTCGACCGTGAGACGGGGTCGGGTCACCGGAGGAGCGACTACTGGGACTCGTGGAAAGGTCACGACAGGCTCCTCTGAACTGGTTGGTGAGAGTAGGTAAGTTGGGGTGGTTTTGGATGGTACAGGGATGGGCTGGGCTGGTATGAGATCGGTGGAGGTGATGGGAAAGGAAGGCTATCGATTATCGGTTTGGAAGTGGGTGGCTATCGGAGGGCCTGGCGTGCCTCTCGGTTCGCTCGACTTGTTGCCATTTCTCCGGAACTCTATCTGGTGACATATATGGCGTCACGACCTCAGAGGCCGGTGGCAGAGAAGCAGTGCGCTCTTCTGCCTCTAGGAGGGGGGGTGGTCTCACTCACCTGGTTTTGTGGTGTCGTTGGCGAGGCGACAGGTAGGCCGAAGTAACTAAGGAGGGCACACAGATGTGCGACCAGTTCGTTGGCTTTATTTTCCTCTATCTGACGTGGGACTGATGTGATTGTTCTGACTTCGGACGCGTAAGATGTTTTAGGGTGAGACTGGCCGTATATGTCCCCTGGCCTCACGGAAGGTTATTTTTCGGGCATGTTTATTTGCGATGATTTCCTTTTCTTTGATGTATATCAGACAAGTGCGGTCAGAAGAAGCATATGTAACCTCTCCTCCCTAACAGATCACACAGTTGGGTGTCTCGTGGGTGCACTGCTCCGTGACATGTTCAGAGGAAGCGCATCTACCACACGCTGGATGGGTCCAGCAAAACGAGTTTGTGTGTCCATACCTAGTAAGGAAGTTGTCCTGCCTGCTCATAGTAGGAAAAGTTAATGTTGCCGAGCCAGGTGAATGACATGTTGCGATAGGATGGGCACGTGTGAGGACGTGTGAGGAACTCTTAGTCTGGCCCGTCCCTGGCTTCCCGGTGGACTGGCCGCCGGATCCTTGGGGTACGCAATCCCCCCCCCCCCACCCACCCCACCACATGGGCGCTAAATGACCAAACCCGGTCGATGCGCCCTAAGACTCAAATAACCAACCAACCAATCAACCACCCCACCACGGAAAGGAGGTGCCTCGTCGGGGAGCCCAAACTTTCTCTTCATCATCAATATATCCTTGTTGTGTGACCTCAAAATACCGTCGTAGACCATAATTCCGAAACCGTCACTCGGATCGAGCAAAAATTTGTTCAGACGTGTTCAGAGCACAAGACTACCCTGCGCACCAGTTTTGGTCCAGATACAAATTTAGTGGGTGTGAAATTGGATTTGTTTTGGTCGATCTGTCGTGGAACGCACCAGTTACTGAATACTGAACCAACATCATTCTCCAAAAAGGTTTGACATCGTGCCTTTAGATGAATGCTTAGGCGGTGTTTCTCCCTTATTTCTGATTTGATCGATCATGGTTAGAACGATTATGAACATGCTCACTATAACGCAGAGTGATCCACTCACATCTTGCTCTGCATCTCCAGGTGATGCGGCTAACTATGATGTTTATCATACAATAGCGGGTGTAGATATTACATGCATTGCTGCTCCGGTAAACTAAGAAAGAGTGCCTTTCAAGTACCTCTTACTTCCGGATAGAGTCCATTGCAACTGAATACACTTGAAATGATGCTTGGATGACGAATTTCGACATTCTACAACGCTTCTTCGACATCACACACTTACCGAGAAAGCATTATTGTGACAGTGCAGCATTTGACCTCGATCAGTTCCAACCGCCGAGAGCAAACTGGCTCCCGTCCATTTTTAAGCTGGTCAGTTAGTGGGAAACTCGTAGCGCAACCCGACACAATACGGTGCATAGAGGAACATGGTCGATAAATGAATCTGATGAATGACGGACATCCGAGCCTTCGAAAACGTGCGGCATATTCAGCAATCTAAGATGCCAGAAGCGGTGTTTCTGTTAGCTGGCATGGCAACAGATGACTCAATCTACATGCTCGCGGGGTGTTAGGGATGGAAATCAGTCATAGTGATAATGTGTCAAGAGATGCATCATACGCTGTACTGCATGGTAATGCATGTACTTGGTGCACCTATATGCATCGCACAGGCGGTGGTAGAGTGGATTGTGATGATGTATAACTACAATAAAGAACATCTCATACAATTCTTCATCAGTGGCTCGTCAGAAAACAAGGGATAGGCTGTGAGGGTTCTGCCTGATATTTCTCCTCTAAAAGCGGATGGACAAGGCGAGGTGACTAGACAGCCGGCCATTTTTGTCGTTCGCAGCCGTTTTAGCCATCCTGAAATTTCCCACAAGTACGACCAGCAATGTAGCCGCACACGATGCATGCAACAGCAGCCATGCTTGCGTCAATGTGCGGATTTAATACCCATGAAGGAATGTAAGTTCGAGTTCGCGATTACCTTGGCCACGGTGCTGAATTCCGAGAAGCATCTGGAGATCAATCGCGAGGCGCTCCTGCCGATAATTCTCGCCAGTTCTCCAAACCTTCAGGGTTGCCAAATCACAACCATCGAGCCACCGCAATAAGCTTCGCCAGGGCGAGGGCCTCCGATCGGGAGCGCCCCCACAGCTGGGTATTCGCAGACGTCACGGGTAATCCAGGCAACAGGCTTCACCAGGCGAGCCTCTGCTGGACGCTCCCGCAGCTGGGTATTCGCAGACATCACGGGTAATCTAGGCAACATTCTTCACCAGACGAGGCTCCGCTGGACGTTCCCACAGCTTGGTGCCCATGCACGCATCGTTCTGGAATTCCACAATTTGGGTGAAAAAAACACCTGATAAAAATGTACGTTCAACATATCGAATAGTCCTTTGACTTTCTGAATTAACGTCCATGAAATAGGATGGCTGTATTCAAATAAGCTCGTTCATCACATTCTAACAACATCCAATTGTCGCATCAGGGCACAAATATCGCTACCAACTGCCTTTTTTCTCTCTCATACAGTCAGTTTTATGTGCAATATTGTTCCTTTCCTTCTATATCATAGTTTGCTTTGACGTCTTGAGTTTTTACTGTCTCATTGACCAGAAATTAACTTCAGGACACTGCACAGGGGTCACAGGTAGGGATGTCAATCCCGGGATCGGGATCCCGGGATCCCGGGATTGGTTGAATCCCGAATCCCGGGATTAAGAATCAGGTAATCCCGGGATGCCGCTGTTATTCAAAGTGAACGTACTCAAGTCAATGACAGTTGTCAAATAGTTAAAAAATGAAATGGTATAAAAAGGTGGTAGTTACACGTGTGCTATAAATCCCTTACTTTGTGCTATATATTTTTATATCATCGAAAAAGTGATATTAAAGCTCAACCTGGCCAAAACTAACTCACCTAATCCTGTGGGGCCCTAACTGGGGGGCTCCGCCACCCAGACCCCCCGACATTGGCAAAAAACAAAATAGTGCGGGACCCGATAGCACGAAGTGAGTGAAATATAGGTAGACATAAAGTTATTCCCCTATAAAAATCATGGAATAATAATATATCCTTCGTTTAAATAAACCACACTGCGCCCCCCCCCCCTCTCGCCCAATTTGAAACAAGCTCACAAGATCACGCTCTTCCCACGCTATTCCGAAGTCGCCGCAGAGCGTGAGAGCAGTGGAAATACACTTGACCTTGACAGCGCACGTTGCCAGGGGCGCAGCCACGATTTTCTCAAGGAGGGCAAGCTGATGTTGAAGGAAGGGCCAAACTTTTGCTCATGGGCAGTTCCAATGCAGAAAAGTGAAAACATCGGCCGCAAGGGAGGGACCAATGCCCCTTTGCCGCCCCCGGTCCCTGGCTGCGCCTCTGGTCGTTGCCGCCGCCGCCCCCGGGGATTTACCGCCGCCGGGATCAGTTGCCGGAAAAGCATCGCCGTACTGGCACGCGTCGTGACCTGTTCGTAGAGCAGATTGCATTTGCAGATTGGCATAGGGTTTGATGGTGAACATTAACGTTTATTAGTTTGTTTTCGATCTTTTGAGAAGCAATGTCAGATTACTTGCCGTTTAAAGGAAGTGCGGTGTGGGAACATTTTCTACGTGAGCGTGGAGGACAAACCGCTAAATGTAAACGCTGCAACAAAGTTCTGAAGATAAGTGGTGGTTCAACAAAAGGGCTGCATGTCCATTTGAAGACGAATCATCCGTACCTATGCGCGGGTAGTTCAACTGGAAGTACAAGCGCATCCCAGTGCTCAAGTGAGGACCGAGGACCAGCAGAGAAAAAAAGAAAGACTATTGATAGCTACTTTCCAACATGTACGGAAGAAGGTTTGGATTAAAAATTGACGAAGATGTGTGCCAGAGACGGCTTGCCATTCAGCGTGTTCTGCTCTTCCCCCGATCTCCGTGACCTGGCAGCAAAGGGATTTAAAAACGTGCCAACCCACCACGACACCATTAAAGAGCGGGTGATGGGACACTGCTCGGGTCAAAATGGAAGTGAAATCAGAAATGAAAGACACACTAACCGGTGGTTCCAGATTCTCACTTACCATAGATGAGTACACCTCGCTGCGGAACCGGAGTTACATGAGTATTAACGTGCACTGTGAGGAGCAAGCATGGGGCTTGGGCGTCATTCGGTGCCATGGTTCCATGCCAGCCGAAAAATGCGTCGAGCTTCTGAAAGAAAAGCTGGCCGAGTTCGGCTTGGATCTTCAGCACGTGATGGCAGTTACCAGTGACGGGGCATCCGTCATGGTCAAATTCGGCAAACAGCTGCCATGTGAGCATCAGCTGTGCTTGGCGCACGGTATCCACTTGGCGGTAGTCGACGTACTGTACACGGACATAGCACACCGCAGTGGTGGTGGTGACTCAGACGATAGCGCCGGCGAAGACGCGGAAGGGGAGTCGGACATCAGCGAGTTTTCCGAACTTCGAGGTTCCAAATTAGATGTGGTGAAAAAGGTACGAAAAATCGTACGATTGTTCAGGAAATCCCCAGTAAAAAATGAGAAACTACAAAAATACGTAGTTGAAGAGAAAGGAAAGGAAATGATGTTGATAATAGACTGCAAAACAAGATGGAACAGCCTGCATTCGATGCTCGAGCGTTTTGTCGTACTGACATCAGCCGTTCATAAAGCTCTGATTGACATCGGAGAGAAAACCGTGAAAATGGTGGAAGAATGGGAAATGGATCTGATACAGGAGATGGTAACATGCCTGAGCATACTAAAGCTAGGAGCTGAATCGGTGTGTCGACGTGAGTGTGGCTTGTTAGAAGCCGAGGCCGCTGTACGGTTCATGCTGACCTCACTGTCACAGAAATCCAGTGATATGGCTCAAAGCTTTTCTGAAGCTTTGATTCGTCGGATCAAACAGCGACGGTCGAGTGCGGCGGCGGTGCTCCAATCGCTTCACACGTGCATGCGAGACACTGACGAAGATTTCAAGCATATCTTCCCCCGTGCCACAAAAAGGGAAGTCCAAGACTTCGTCACGTCAACCCTCGAAAGACTTGGTGAAACATGCACCGAGCCGGAAGACCAAGCTCGCAATCACGATTCTGACTCAGATGTGGATCAGCCACCTCCACCACAATCTCTACAGCAACAGCTGCAGATGGCGCTAGAGAAAGTCTCAAAGGGTGCAGTGCCTGTCACACCGGAGGGTCTAGGGCAAAGCCAACTGTCGAAGGCTGTGAGGAAAGAGCTAGACACTAACAATTTCTGGCCGTGGCAGGCTCACGGAATGGTCTATCAGTGGCTCAAAACGATTGGCCCCACGAGCGTAGAGTCCGAGAGAGTGTTTTCTACTGTAGGACATGTGGTTTCCAAGGTCCGTTCACGTTTAAATGATGAAACAATCGATGCGCTTGTGTTCCTGAAGTGTCGTTATCGGTAATAAACGTTCTGTTCTAAGGACTCAATACTTATTTCAGCGTGATACAGGATCCAGTTGGTATATTTGTATTTAAATTATGCTAAACGAGTAAACAAAATGATTTGCGGACGAAGTTTCGGAAGTTACAAACACTATTGTGCTTCAATATGATAAAGTTTTGTGACACTTTCAGTTGTTGTTATTGTGGTCAATATAGGTTTTGTATCTTACATTTTGCAGAACTAATTTAAGAATTGGAAGCTAACCAATGCAACAGAACACCAACGCTCTTCAACCGCAGCATATATTAGAGGAAATGGCATCACTGCGACCTCCTATATACCTATTGTACATCTTTATTTTCAACTGAACTGTAATCCCGGGATCCCGGGATATCCCGGGATTCCGGGATTGGCAAATCCCGGGATTTTGACATCCCTAGTCACAGGTGATCAAAGCAACAGGCTTTCGTCGACCAGCTGAGGCGTACCGGTCCATATGGCTGCATGTCATAGGTACAGTCCTCACGGCCGTATCTCGGGGGACGGTCCGCACGACTATATCTCGGGGGACGGTTCACAGGACTGTATCTCGGGGGTACGGTCCGCACGACTGTATCTCGGGGGACGGTCCGCACGACTGTATCTCGGGGGACGGTCCACACGACTGTATCTCGGGGGACAGTCCACTCGACTGTATCTCGGGGGATGGTCCACACGACTGTATCTCGGGGACGGTCACGACTGTATCTCGGGGACGGTCCACCGACTGTATCTCGGGGACGGTCACCGACTGTATCTCGGGGACGGTCCACCGACTGTATCGGGTCGACTGTATCTCGAGGGACGGTCCACACGACTGTATCTCGTGGTACGGTCCACACGGCCGTATCTCGTGGTACGGTCCACACGGCCGTATCTCGTGGTACGGTCCACACGACTGTATCTCGGGGGACGGTCCACACGACTGTATCACTGGGGACGGTCCACACGACACGTATCTCGGGGGGACGGTTCCACAGGACTGTATCTCGGGGGTACGGTCCGCACGACTGTATCTCGGGGACGGTCCGCACGACTGTATCTCGGGGGACGGTCCACACGACTGTATCTCGGGGGACGGTCCACTCGACTGTATCTCGGGGGATGGTCCACACGACTGTATCTCGGGGATGGTCCACACGACCGTATCTCGGGGACGGTCCACACGGCCGTATCTCGTGGTACGGTCCACACGGCCGTATCTCGTGGTACGGTCCACACGACTGTATCTCGGGGGACGGTCCACACGACTGTATCTCGGGGGACGGTCCACACGACTGTATCTCGGGGGACGGTCCACACGACTGTACGGTCCACGCTCGTATCTCGGGGACGGTCCACACGACTGTATCTCGTGGTACGGTCCACACGGCCGTATCTCGTGGTACGGTCCACACGACTGTATCTCGGGGGACGGTCCACACGACTGTATCTCGGGGGACGGTCCACACGACTATATCTCGGGGGACGGTCCACAGGACTGTATCTCGGGGGACGGTCCACACGGCCGTATCTCGTGGTACGGTCCACACGGCCGTATCTCGTGGTACGGTCCACACGGCCGTATCTCGTGGTACGGTCCACACGACTGTATCTCGGGGGACGGTCCACACGACTGTATCTCTGGGGACGGTCCACACGACTATATCTCGGGGGACGGTCCACAGGACTGTATCTCGGGGGACGGTCCACACGACTAAATCTCGGGGGTACGGTCCACACGACTGTATCTCGGGGGACGGTCCACACGACTAAATCTCGGGGGTACGGTCCACACGACTGTATCTCGGGGGACGGCCCACACGACTGTATCTCGGGGGACGGTCCACACGACTGTATCTCGGGGGACGGTCCACACGACTGTATCTCGGGGGACGGTCCACACGACTGTATCTCGGGGGACGGCCCACACGACTGTATCTCGGGGGACGGTCCACACAACTGACTGTCTCGGGGGACGGTCCACACGATTGTATCTCTGGGGTATGGTCCACACGTACATATCTCGTGGTACGGTCCACACGACTGTATCTCGTGGTACGGTCCACACGATTGTATCTCTGGGGTATGGTCCACACGTACATATCTCGTGGTACGGTCCACACGACTGTATCTCGGGGGTACGGTCCACACGGCAGTATCTCGTGGTACGGCCCACACGGCCGTATCTCGTGGTACGGTCCACAGGACTGTATCTCGGGGGTACCGGGTGTGACCGGCGTGACTTCAGCATGCGATCAGCGCTAGTGATGTGTGGAGAAGAAACCGGAGACGTCCTTTGCGCTTCGTCAGTATGTACTCTCCGGCATCGCGGTTCCTGTTAGGTATTTTACATAGGCCCAGGCAAGGGCTAGATACTACGAGTTATGTACAAATAAACCATGAGACATACACATGCCAGCACTTACCAACGGTTCCAATGTTCTCAGTGCCTTCAAAGAAGACTAGACTCACATACCTAATGCAAAGCTAATATGTGCATTTCACACGCAAGCATACATCTGGAGAGCAAGTGGTAAAAACCAACTAACGACGCAACCAAAACAGACTCGAATGTGGTACGGCTGCTTTTTTACGCCAACATAGTGCCTTCCACAACAAAACAGAGCATCCCGTCAGCCTGCCCAGTCCGGTGTGCAGCAGTGACCTTGTTGCGTGACGGGGTCAGCTGCAGGGAGACCCAATCACCCGGTGACGACACAATGCCATTCAGCTGACGGCCGACCTTTCGCCACGGACGGCACAGCTGGATGGCTGGAGCAAGGGAAGGCGGAGCCGGACACTGAACAGTGGGGAGGGAGAGGAGCGGGCACCCAGAAAGTGATAACTCGATGGGCAGCTGGGGGTGCAAAACACCGTAACATAAATGCATAGCTGGAACAGATGAATCTACCGGAAGGGGATCATCCAAAGTTCACCACATCCAACGATCACAACCTACAAAAGTACGAAGTGCTCGTAACCTTAAAAGTTCACTTAAGTACAATAATCATAAAATCCAACAATAATTCGCCAATAGTTCGTTAGAGTAGCCGGTAGAACTGACGGCGAAATCATGTAGTTACGTAACGTTAGGCTAGATATATTTTATTGTCATGGGTTTTACCAGTTCCTCTAGCGGAAAATTGAGGATCTTTGTACTTTATGATCTTGGGCGAAGATGAACTTTGGAGGTTATGAACGCTCTCTTTGGGGCAGATTTGGATGTCGTGATTGCTGGACCGCGTGGACTTTGAACATTGCGGACGCATCACAGTGAAATACTTTTCAACTTGATTTGGCTTTTGTATGCTATGATCCTTGGACGTTGCGAGCTTTGGGCGTTATGAACTCTGGTAAATAAATTAACCTTGGATTCTATGATATGGCCCATGAGGAGAGACAGAATGGAAGAGCTGACAGCACCCTGGGGGCGATGACAGGTAAAATGGCTGAAGCTGCCAATTGTGACTCACAGAATTGCATGGAATAGTTACGATCCACCGGCGAGCACCCGCGGCAACGCATATGAAGTTTAACATGAGGAGTCGTATGTCCGCTCAGATTGCCTATGAGAGTATTCCCAGGTGGTCAGGATGCACTTTAGCATACAAGTTAATGCCTGAGACCAACGAACGCGGTAAAAAGGATATAAGCTTCCGACTGCTCAAGGACCATGTCAAGGTAATTTCAAACTCCATCCAAACAACGATACGTTTGGCTAAAGCACTTCCTACAATGGATGTCTTTTGCGCGCGATGGGAGCTTGACATCTTCCAAGCCGGTGGCAAAGCTAAACATGGGAACGTCTGCGACCGGGCTCCGTGACCCTGCAAGCGACAGCGCTCCACTGTTTCGATTAGCTGGTACGGTTAGAGCACAACAGCGGCTAGTTGGGTTGGACGCAATCCCTGGCTGGATAAGTGGGGAGGGGTCACCTTTCGATGCTTTATCCAGTGGTTATTTTGGTATATCTCAGTGCGCTGATTCCAAATATGGCATACAAAATGCGATTTTTTGTAAACTAAAAAGTGTCCGCATCAAGCGATTGACGTTTATAGATCAATCATTTTTTGTACGTGTCACGACTCTTCAGTTAGGCAGGCATCAGCAAAATGCTAGTAGATGACCAACAGAAACATACAGCAATTCTTTGTCTACATTTCGGCATAAAGACCACGCCTCTACTCTGCTTGTCGATCCTGTAAGCATTGTTGGAAAGTTGTAGGTCACGTCGCCGGCGCCTCTGCCGCCACGTCTCGGTCGTCCGGCCGTTATCACCGGATATGCGGATCAGGATGTGGAATAACATGGATCAGTTGCACATCGTAAGCACTCGTCCGATATCAGTCAGGCATACAACTTACCCATGATCGGAAATTTTCATGAAAATAGCAGCTTCAGTTACGAAATATCCATCGATAGCGGCGAAAACTGGAGTATTGGTGGTGAAGATACTTGAAGAAACAGCACGGGCAGGGAGCTAAGGGAGCCATCAACTTCCCTCCCTAACGGTAGGAGGTTCACCTGAAAGGAGGCCACAGTTGGCCACAGGAGGTCCTCTCAGACACCCGGCGAACCTCCTCCCCCCCCGCCCTCTGGTAGTGATGTTCGATCGGAGAGGCTCCAACGGGGATTTAAGTGCCCAATCCCAGTATACAAGGGTTGGGTGCAGAAGGCCACCGTTAAGATGAAAGTTTCACTTGGAAAGTACTCCCTCTTAAGCACGTTTGTGTATCAGTACAAGAGTTCCTTATTGGAGAACTCTCAGCTGGACCCCTCCGCCCAATCTACAGCAGTTTTGACCTTCGATCCAATAGGGTAGGTGTAGCCTGGCCCTAGGCAGTAGATAATGCCTCATCAATAGTACTGGAGTGTCTACAGTGGTCATTAACCGATGTGCTCTGTGCTCCGCCGATTGGCTGATTAGCCGATTGCGATGTGCTCCTGTTCCATTTTATTCCACTTCCCGATCCACACATCCGATGACAACGACCGGACGACCGCGATGTAGCGGCAGAGGCGCCGGCGACGTGTCCGACAACTTCCAACAATACTTACAGGATCATCAAGCGAAATGCAGGGGCAAAATGTGTGCCGAAAGGCAGACAAAGAGTTGCTCTATGTTTATGTTTGTCATTTACCAGGACAGTGCTGACATAGTTTATTCATATCTATATAAAACTACATAGTATCGATGCAAGTTGAAACCCCCCTGGGAGCACACAATACTTCTTCAGGCGACACGGATTGCATGCGCATTTCAAGGTGCATTACAAGTTTACGAATCACTGGAGGAAAAAAGGACCCAACTGGCAGAAGGATGGGAAGATTTCTGAGAATCCAGGACGTGGCGGCTACGGTTGGCAGACCTTCGGATCCGGTTCATGGCTGACGGAGAGTCCGTGAACCTATCTATCGGCTATACTTCACCTATTGGCTATGAAATTCGCCAAACCAGTGCCTCCAACTCAACACGACGCAGGCTATGGAGTATTGCATACCAATGTACACACTCAAAGATGAAACTACTGGTTATTTTGGGTTCTTTTACGACGCATTCGACCTCCTGGTCATATAACGTCGCCAACCTCTTCCGCCGATTGGTCGCGGGTGGACTTGGTAATATTCCCGGTTGTGGGATTCGAACCTGCAATCTTACGATCAAGAGTCCAGCACCCTACCGACTGAGCTACTGCGGCCACCAAACTACTAGGTGTATCTAATTATCAGATTATATAGCACCAATCACACACTGAAGCACACATATATTACATGGAAATAACTGCAAGTGCGCAATCATCAACAGCGGTCAGCTCATGAGGAGCTTCAATGAACCTACAGTTACGAAATATGGTCTGTATACGTAATACCATGTAAATACGATAACACGTGTGCTGAAGCTTGTTCATTTTGGGTATAGCGTTTGGCTTGTGAGATAAATGACTCACGGCAACCAGTCAATGCGGCAAATTTCCCCATGCAAATTAAATACACTTCGCATTCCGCAGGGCTCGGCCAGAACCGATAACTCGACACCACAACATCATTAAGTATTGATCCAGACTTGGGCGCTAGCCCGGCTAAAGTAAAATCAAAGCAACATAAGAATGGCACGAACCTTCGGTTTCTCTTGCTACTTCTGTATCCATTTCGAATCAATAAGCAGAATCACCTACCCGTTCGTCCGGTAGCCGATGTAACCTGGGTCAGGGGTTGAACGAGCTCGGCCCTGCGCCATGCATCCGCTCGAGCGCCGTGTCCTCCCGCGCTGAGTCACCGTGGTCGGAGCTGAAGAACCCCGTCACCCAGCACTTTGGTGGTGTAGGACGCACGGCCAACGAGCATTGACTTGCGCACAACCAACTCAGAGTTCGTTGACAGTACTCTACACAAAGTCCAGCCTCAGTCCAAGCCGGTAGGTACCCAACGCCCTCCCATGTTTTCGCCAGCGTGGTGAGGTTATACGGTGCGCATGCCACCAGGTGGCTGACGGCTTTTCGATGGCTCTCCTTTCAGAGAACGGTCAACTCGGCCAGCTGTCACATGCGCTGGCCGCTGACGGAACGTCGTCCGCCCCCTCCCCCTGAGGTCTGGACACGTCCGCTGACCGCTGACTGAATGTCCTCTGCCCCGAGGTCTGGCCACGTCCGTTGACCGCTGACGGAATGTCTTCCGTCCCGAGGTCTGGCCACGTCCGTTGACCGCTGACGGAATGTCTTCCGTCCCGAGGTCTGGCCACGTCCGCTGACCGCTGACTAAACGTCGGCCGTGCTGAGGATACTACGTACATCCTCGGCCGCGTCACGTGGCGACTCGTCCAACACGGTCTGCCGGGCGCACCCGGCGCGGACATCAGATGGTACTTTGGTTCTTTTACGACGCATCCGACTGCCCTGTCACATAGCGTCGCCACCCTCTCACGCCAATTGGTCGCGGGTGAACTCAATACTCAGGCCAGTTGTGGGATTCGAACCGACGCCCTTACGACTAAAAGTCCAACTCCCTACCGACAGAGCTACTGCGGCCTCCATGCCGGATATCAGACAACGAGGCTATAGCTCCGCAACGAACGCTGCTTGATGCACCAGCCGCCCGTGTGTCTCTCGAAGGCATCGAGACATGGCAGTGAAGGCATGACGGAATACTTTCATCAAGGGCAGGCTTTCACTCACGGATGCTGACTAGTGCAACTGCCGATAATTATCAACACGCCAGCATCTCCTGGAAGCACTCTGTTTCACGATCTATCTCACAGGATGGAGACATCAAGGCGCTACAGGTCCTCCAACGGGTCGTTACAGGTCCCCCAGTGGGGCGCCACGGGTTCCACAGTGGGGCGGCATTGGTCCCCCAGTGGAGCGGTACGGGTTCCACAGTGGGGCGGCATTGGTCCCTCAGTGGAGCGCCACAGGCTCTACAGCTGGACGTCACGGGCTCCACAGCTGGACGTCACGGGCTCCACAGCTGGACGTCACGGGCTCCACAGCTGGACGTCACGGGCTCCACAGCTGGACGTCACGGGCTCCACAGCTGGACGTCACGGGCTCCACAGCTGGACGTCACGGGCTCCACAGCCGAACGTCACGGGCTCCACAGCTGGACGGCACGGGCTCTACAGCTGGACGTCACGGGCTCCACACCTGGACGTCACGGGTTCCATAGCTGGACGTCACGGGCTGACCACAGCTGGACGTCACGGGCTCCACAGCTGGACGTCACGGGCTCCACAGCTGGACGTCACGGGCCCCACAGCTGGACGTCACGGGCTCTACAGCTGGACGTCACGGGCTCCACAGCTGGACGTCACGGGCTCCACAGCTGGACGTCACGGGCTCCACAGCTGGACGTCACGGGCTCCACAGCTGGACGTCACGGGCTCCACAGCTGGACGTCACGGGCTCCACAGCTGGACGTCACGGGCTCCACAGCTGGACGTCACGGGCTCCACAGCTGGACGTCACGGGCTCCACAGCTGGACGTCACGGGCTCTACAGCTGGACGTCACGGGCTCCACAGCTGGACGTCACGGGCCCACAGCTGGACGTCACGGGCCCCACAGCTGGACGTCACGGGCTCCACAGCTGGACGTCACGGGCTCCACAGCTGGACGTCACGGGCTCACAGCTGGACGCGGGCCCACAGCTGGACGTCACGGGCTCCACAGCTGGACGTCACGGGATCCGCAGCTGGACGCCACGGGCTCCACAGCTGGACGACACGGGCCCCACAGCTGGACGTCACGGGCTCCACAGCTGGACGTCACGGGATCCACAGCTGGACGTCACGGGCTCTACAGCTGGACGCCACGGGTCCCACAGCTGGACGCCACAGGCTCTACAGCTGGACGTCACGGGCCCCACAGCTGGACGTCACGGGCTCCACAGCTGGACGTCACGGGATCCGCAGCTGGACGCCACGGGCTCCACAGCTGGACGACACGGGCCCCACAGCTGGACGTCACGGGCTCCACAGCTGGACGACACGGGCTCCACAGCTGGACGTCACGGGCTCCACAGCTGGACGTCACGGGTCCCACAGCTGGACGCCACCCCCACCCCACCGTGTCGGTACTCACCAGGCGCCGGACGTGTGCTCGCTGCGACTCGGCCGCCTCCAGCAGCTGGGCCGACAGCTGCTGCTGGCGCAGCTGTAGCCGGCCGTGCAGCTGGCTGAAGTGCTCCTGGATGGTCTCCAGCAGGGCGGCCGGCTCCAGTGAGTCGACCGCGGGCGCCGCGCGCAGACCCTGCAGACGAGGCGACCGTCGGTCACAGTGCGTGGCGGCGCCGGTGGGGCACGGCAGCGGGGCCGGCGAGCATGACAGCATGTGCGAGTGAGGACGCAGTCTGTCCGGCTCGGTCAGCCCCGTGGGGCAGAAGACAGCACTCAGCAAGGTCATGTCAGATCAGGTCCGGATGTTCAGGGGAGCAGAAGGCGGCAACAGCAAGTCAAAGTCGGTCAGATAATGTCAGGCCATGTCAGGACAAATTGGGCCAGTGGTCGGGAGAAAGCGTTGCAACAGGTCGGTCGGGTCGGGGAGCAGGAGAGAGGCAACAAGGAACACACAGGCAGGTTCTGCTGGGAGAGCAGTTAGTTATTTAATGATTTGAGCTTTAGGGCACATCAACTTCATCGGTAGCGTTCCATGGGAAATGTTACCACTGCTGCGACGACAGTATGCATCGTTGTGTGAACCCGCACCATGCGCTTTTTCGACACGAGCACATCTAGCGAAGCTGCCATACGCACTGGGGTGTGTTCAATCAGGAAACAGTGGTGGCATCATACATTACGGCATGATGTGTGCACTGTTCATCATTATTCGAAGAGGCCGAATTACGCTTGAGTATGTTGTCGATGACGTTTTAAAATTTGAGCGAGTGCTTCCTGGAAGATACGTGTCTCCATAGAATGTTTCCAGATTGTGCCAAAACACTTCTCTGACTGAACAACTTTCATGGAACTGGATAGCAAGGAAATTATAGACGGATTAAACAAAGGAACATACTAAAAATGAGCTTCATCCTTTTAGCTGGAAGACTGTTATGCCATGTCCGAGCCAAAATATACATACAGTAAAAAAACATGAAAAATAAAAACAAAATGTATTTCCATATCGATATTTATTCGGGATTGTGCCCAGTGATGATGATGAAGTGCAGCGCGCCAGTCTCACGTGGTGGGTGGTCCGCCGCATCGCTGAGTCCTCACATGCCTCTTACAGTCTCACGGACAGCTACGCGGTTCGTCGGAGATTAAGCCGATCCAGATTCCGCGGCCAACAAACAACAGTCGCGCGACGATGCATCAATACTAGTCACCTTGTTGTGAAGCGCCGAGACCGCAGGGGAACGCTACCAAGCAGGGGCTGGGATGCATGGCATGTGCATGCTCGCACGTGATTAACAGGCTAAGCGCTTCATTAACGAAGCTCTGAGAGCCCAGCTGCCCGCGAAGCCCAGCCCGGATAAAAAACACTAAGATCAAATGCTACTTGGCTGGAAGTGTTGCGGAGCCTGCTTTGGTTATAAAACAATAACAGGTTGGCGCTGGAACATTCCAAGCAGCCATTAGCACATAATAAACCTACAGTGGAGTGCGAGAACCCAGACATCAATGGACACCAGAGAGCGAATGAAATAAACTGATAACAACCGTGCCATGAGCATCTGAAAATTCGCACCGCCAAGTAGGTAAAGCCTCAATTTTAAAGTGGTTGTGCAGGCAGCCGGCTATAGGCGAGAGATAAAGAGAATGTGAGATATCTGAAAGACTACATGTCTGCTACAAATGATTTTGTGATGTTACATTTACCACATCATAAGTCACATCGATTGTATCGTCCAGTCATAATACGGCAGCAGCTGACCGTCACCGATTGCACTACCCAGTCATAATACGGGCAGCGGCTGACCGTCACCGATTGCATCATCCAGTCATTATACGGGCAGCAGCTGACCGTCACCGATTGCATCATCCAGTCATAATATGGGCAGCAGCTGACCGTCACCGATTGCACTACCCAGTCATAATACGGGCAGCGGCGGACCGTCACCGATTATATCGTCCGGTCATAATACGGGCAGCGGCTGATCGTCACCGATTGCATCATCCAGTTATAATATGGGCAGCGGCTGACCGTCACCGATTGTACTACCCAGTCATAATACGGGCAGCGGCTGACCGTCACCGATTGCATCATCCAGTTATAATATGGGCAGCGGCTGATCGTCACCGATTGTACTACCCAGTCATAATACGGGCAGTGGCTGACCGTCACCGATTATACTACCCAGTCATAATACGGGCAGCGGCTGATCGTCACCGACTGTATCACCCAATCCTAATACGGGCAGCAGCTGACCGTCACCGATTGATTCAGGATCCGGTAGCGAGCTGTGTAGTGTAGAGACCCCAGCGTCGTCGCAGCCGCCGTGCTCGTCAGTCATAACAGACGCCGGAGATGCTGCGCGGTGCTCTGGCCACTCCGCCGACCGGTGCCGGGCAGAGTTCGCATTCCTTGGCCGGTCTCAACATCGCCGAATGCGGACGGCCCTCTAGTCGCGCATAGTTCGCTATTACCATACTCCATTCCAGGAGCGGCTAAAGAGCGCAACCTTGTAAAGAAGAAACATGGGAGCTTGAGCAGACCTGATGATGATTTTTGACATAGAATGCAGAGATAGATCGATCATTACGCACGACATTGATACGAGTGAATTTTGTGTTTGAACTTGCTGGAATAATATGGACATGTTTGAAATTATAAGCTGCATTTTGGTTGTCTGATGAGCCAGTACCGTCGTCTTCACCCTACAGTTAGCCAACTATTTGTTACAATCTAATGGGATTATTGATGAATCTTAGTTAGTTATTTGGGCTTTATGGCGCATCAACCATGTTGATCATATTGCTAATTGATGAAACAAGTGTAGAATAGTGGCAAACTGGAGCAAGTTCATTCTCACATTTTTTCAAAAAGTTTCTTTTGTCGAGGTCATTAGGGCACGATTTACTTTTCTGAATTATACCTTAATGAACAAGAACGGATCACGCTCAAGGAAGGACGTGGCAAAAATTGATCCCATCCGGCTGGGCCGGCAGGGACTGGGAGGAAACCCCGCCCCCGTTCCGAGGCGACTTGTCGCTTGGCCCGTATGGGGCTTTACGGATCCGTCCGCTACTCCTGGATATCGCGACCAAAGGTATGTGTTGCACCCCCGTCGCAACTACCGACGTGCGACGGGGTACCTCAGCCTCCAGGACTCTGTCAACCCCTGGGGATGGGCCGAGGGGGCGTGACTACCCCGATAAAACTGACCGGACGAGTGGACCAGGGAAGCTGGTCTGCCTGCTCGTGACATGGGAGGGGTTGGTGTTGCAGGGCTGGATGAAGGACATACAAAGGGACGTCGGTACGGGATGGATGCTGGTAAGGGAAGAAAGGGACGGATGATCGATACTGCGTGAGCCCCGGGAAACACCTCCGTGCTTACGCGCCCCTCATCGAGGCGGCTATGGTAGCCCGTGGGAGCGCCAAATTCTCTAGAAAGCCGAGTACCGAGGTTGATCCCACTGCAGGAGCCACCGGGAGTGGAGCTGCTCACGGCTACTGAGCGGCAGCTGCTCACGGCTACCGAGCGGCAGCTGCTCACGGCTACCGAGCGGCAACTCAAGGCTACCGAGCGGCAGCTGCTCACGGCTACCGAGCGGCAACTCAAGGCTACCGAGGGGCAGCTGCTCACGGCTACCGAGCGGCAACTCCCCAAGGCTACCGAACGGCAGCTGCTCACGGCTACCGAGCGGCAGCTGCTCACGGCTACCGAGCGGCAGCTGCTCACGGCTACCGAGCGGCAACTTCTCAAGGCTACCGAACGGCAGCTGCGCACGGCTACTGAGCGGCAGCTGCTCACGGCTACCGAGCGGCAGCTGCTCACGGCTACCGAGCAGCAGCTGCTCATGGCCGTCCAGAGTGCGGCTGCTTATCCGTATGTTAATTACAGCCGACTGGTGCATTATCTCGTGACCCCATGCCGCCGACTGGTCAGATTCGGGTCAGGTCAGATTCGTGTCAGGTCAGATTCGTGGTTGGGTGCACCTACCGCATCTGATGTTCGTGGTCAACGAAAGTCACGAGCGATGCCGATATCATCGACAGCTTAAGGACACTTTAATATATATATATATATATATATATATATATATATATATATATATATATATATATATGTATCCATTTCATATACAAGTAGAAGGCCGCCTATGAAGCTAAATAAACCAATAACATTGCGTATGTCGTGATCTGGATCGCAACAAAAGCAAAGCTGCACAACCGGCCCCACAATTGTTAAGGAGAGACCGACGTTCATGGAACTTCTGAGGATTAGCAGCCTGAGACCTTGCACTGACCTCACATACCCGAGGTAAACACTCCACCACGGGGGGGGGACTTGGAAATCAATGGCACTCCGACAATATGACTTCGTCGAGATTATCACAACGCCGGGAGAACTCAACCAGACGGAAAAGTCCCTTAGGAAATGCTCCGCTTTAATGGGAAGGAGGGCGGCGGCAAAAGGATACTGCAAGCATTGAAAGGTGATGTCATAGAGTGGAAGATGCCTGAAATATTTCACTGGGGCCGGAAACGAGGAGTTCTGAGGCGAGATGCAGGCATGACACGAGCTTGACGAAGAAGCTGCGAAATAAACAGTCTTAGTATGTTCGGCTTATTCGCACTCCCCTCCATTTGTTCCCGAATTATACTTCTCTTCCCGTGGTCATGGAATATGTATTGCAACACTAACTGCACCTTGTTAGTTCCTTATTTTGGTTTTAGGGGACTTCGAACGGTATATGATCACTCGCACACACAACTGTCATTCTAGTACTTCATTGTTAGATTGAAAATATTGCCTTGGTGTGCATGTAGTCTGAAATCCCATAGCTGATTACGCACGGAACAGCTTATGGAATATACGACTTTTAGACTGATCCCTAGAATGTCTTCATACGTGAAACAATCCATGTAACGTCCACAAGACGACCAGAGCACACGTGCAGTGTTGGTACGTGAGTAATAGGTGGCGCAGTGTCAGGGTCCCTAGACAGCGGACACATTGCGGCCCCTCCTCCCCACAAAGGGGATAACGATGGGTAGCCTAGATGTGCCCGACACGCATCCTGCAAAAGGTACCCGTCTCTTTTCTGGGTCCACGAAGGCACGACACCCAATGTCCCAGGTATGGCTTGATTGTGTGCTGCCTATTGTTGATCCCGGGCTCTCTGTCACTTGGCAAGCATGAAATTGAAATCCTGGAGAAGTGGTCCCTAACAGGAATTGGGCAAACGCGTGGGCAGAGATTGTGTTATTCCCACGTCGCCGCACCCACGTCGCCGCAGAGATGGTACGCCCATTTCCGTACACGCCGATGTGGCTCACAATCCTGCATTAGTGGGCAGTTTTCCCGCCTCGTTCCAACATAGTATGACGTACTCATGTGAAGCAGCAAAGTGCCTGGAGTGATATAAAGTGCAGTAACTGCCAAAAGGCTGCTAAGAAAATCAGATCTGATCACATATTGATCACGTCGGATCACGTCCTGTGAAACATCCCCAAGCTACAGTGCCTTGTTGATCAAAATTAGATCAGAAAAATACGATTTACACAGGCAAACTAAACGAACGCACAGCAGTACCGCACACGAAACTACACCCTGCTCCTGCGGTGGTTTTGGAGCCATCAGTAAAGATCCGTGTATGGCCTCGGTAAAAATTGAGATGCAAAATCGTTACCCAACACAATTCCGACGGGTATCCTCCTTTGCACATGGCTGACAAAAACAGGTTAGTTGCAGATTAAAACAGGTTTCAGAGTGGTATCAGTAGTTTCTGCACTCACATCACTCAGTGCATTCTCGCTCTACTATTTCAAAAACGGCCTGCATCCGACTACAGATTGAGTATGTCCCACGATTCCGCCAGTTAGAACAGAGTGTCAAAATACGACGGGACTATTTCATAATCGGGTGTGTGGGAAACTGACGCAGCCGACAAGCATATCGCGAGTCAAGCATTTATCGCCTCAATGCCGGTGACGGCTCATTGGCCTCCACCACCAGGCTAACAGCCGGTGATGTTTTGAAAGCACCAGCAATGATGCGCAGTATTGCATGGTGCATTGTGCTCAGGATGCGCTTAGTGCTAGCTTAAGCACCATCATGCACGTGACACACGTAGTATAGTTTGGACCGTACAAGTGTTTCACAAAACATAATCAGTTTTACGGTAGGCGTTGAAAGACTTTCCCCAAATACTCTTAGAAGATTGAGAGACTTAAGAGGTTGTTATATAAATTGTGAGTGTTTGAATTGAGTATAAAATGTGACGTTTGTATGTCAGACTACCAACGAATTGTTCACGAAGCAACTTCACAGCTAGCTGGGATAGGTTCGCTTTGCAGCTTAACGGTCGTTTCTGAATGCGTCGTAAGTGGCAGACATGGATTGCAGCCGTTTTGAGTGGGGAAAACCGGAAACCATTTCTGACGCTCCGGCTCTGAAGTTTGTTCAATGCACTAAACTGCCCCTTGCTATGCAGTTCGGCGCTTTCCTTTGCCGTCCCTCCGCCATGGAAGCCCCACCATTTCCATGTACAGAATCTCCCTTACCCTGGTTGATCATTCTTGCACAAAACTATCTGCAAATTCGGCGCAAAAAAATACACATCATGGTGCAGCTCATTTTGATAATCTACATATCAGTCGCCAAGCAGGCGAGTTCTTCACCACTGGCCACGGTGCAGCTCATTTTGATAATCCACACATCTGGCACCAGACAGACTAGTTTTTCTTCACCATACAACGTGATTACGTTGTAGACTGGCTGGTCAGTTCAAACCACTGATGAAAGAGCACTTGGGCTCTCAAACTCCATGTGAAACATGACACATGGTACGTCATTTACCTCAGGCCCGTTCCACGAGAAATCGACAAATGAAATGCCAAAAATAGCACCCAGTATTCTATATCTTGATAAAAATAATTGTGTAGAGTCATCTGATACACCGAATCTAGTGCTATTTAACAAGAAAGATCGGGTCAACGGTCCAGGCGTTATAGCCTCGGGCTTTGAGATGTCGCCTAACAAGGGTTTCTTTTGAGGTCTTTAACTCAGTGAAGAACAATCTGATTTGTAGAAAAGCTTATATCGGTGAACTCACAATAATCCACTACATACTTTGGCTTTTTTGGAATTTTCGTTTACGGGCTATTTGAAATCGTGACATCGCAACCTAAGGTCACGCGACCTACTTTAACTATCGGATCAGTCACAATGCGAGAAGCAAACTGTAGAAACTGAAAGAAACAAACTGTAGACAAACAAACAAACAAACTGTAAATAAACGAACAAACCTAAATTCAATTAGGTTGGATTTGGTTAGGTTAGGCTAGGTTAGCTAGGCTGCGATTTGCTAGACTAGTAAGGTTAGGTTGAACCTCCCCCAGCATGTCCACCATTAACCATCGGACATCAAGAACCTCCACTGGTGCTCACTGCTTCACATGCAGCCACAAAAATTAACTGCATTAACATGCACTTCAAAATATCACCGTTATCACCAAGGAGGTCAACGGCTTTGATCAAACTTACATCAATAGTATTATCGCACTGCCTTTAATTACGTCCTTAAAATTAGTGTCAATGACATCACAAGAATTCAACGTTGAACGTGAAGTTGAACATAATGCATACCAGAACTGTACACATGTTGAATGTTGTAATCGAGAATTACAATGCTGGAACCAAATTAAGCGGAACAGTTATATATCAACAGACTTGTTTCAATTCCATATCAACTTAATCCTAGCTGAAATTAAACCCTAATGTCAAACGTGGGTTTTCCTATCAAACTGGGGGTGGGCTTGGGTTCCAGCATCATTTGCACGCTTAGTCATTAGGTCTTTGGGTACATATCAACGATCAAGGCGAGTTTAAAGCTACTTGAGTCCTCAAATATGTTAGATATTTATGTAATCAAATATGTAGCTCCACTAGTACTTGAGATAGAAACCATGTAGCCAGCACCCACAGGAAATATATTTATTAACCCGCTCCCTGGGGTGACATTATAGTAATTGCGAACTCATGCAGACACCAATGGAACCTGAGGTAGGCCATCAACATTGTCCAAAATATACAGATTTCAACACCAAGTGGAACACAGCTTGGAATAAACTCCCTTTTCTCAATATTGTTGGAAGTTCTACAACACGTCATCTTCCCATCATTTCTGCGACACATATGAAAATATCTTCCAGCTATTTGAATGTAAATACAATAATTCCAAGCTGGTAAATTAGCACAGTTCTGGGAAATACCACTTTTAGCAAGAGAGTCATTGCTTAGAGGCCGTCAGTGTCCTTGTTTTGCATCACTACTCCGGCCGAGTGGAATGACGAGCTTCCACCAAAAGAAATGGCCGTTACAGTTTCTGTCTGCCTGTGATCGGATAGCAATTTTGTCATCACTATAAAAGTACCAATTGCTTCATCTCGATCCCGGTCAACAACCAGGAAGGAGATTCTGGCAGGAAAGCTACCAAAAAGATGGCAGCATAGGCGGATACGGTAATACGTGTACGTAATTTAGTATTACGAAATCATTTTCAACAGCGTAATGGGATGATACTTTCAATTTCACTTTCTCTGAGATATTTCAGTCTGCAACATGACATCTATATCAACTTAGACGCATATTTAGATGCACTTGGTACCATTTTGCTAGCAATGTCTCATCTCGGTTCGGTGCCGTACTGAACCGATATTTGCATTGTAAACGGCCTATACCTGTCACGTCCCTTCAACCTCAAGATGATTTCATACCGACAGCTAGCGTACAGTAGGGATAAACTAATGACAAGAGACAAAGCCACAAGACATCAAGCGTCTGACGGCATCAGTAGCAATTCGGCATGAAAATGTGTGGCATCGCATTGTGCCTGCGATATTCAACGTCTCGGTGACGAAGCTTCAGCGGTATCCAGGATTCCAATGTTCAATATATTCGCAGGTCACACGAGTTACGGAGACGTAGAAGGTCGCCATTAACGCAATCCATATTAGCAACGGCGACGTGGAATGTTGCCAACCCAATTCAGGTGAGTACCTGCCGCGTGGGCGTGGTCAGCAGTACGCACGCGGAAACGTGGTGCACAACCGCACAGGGTGCATCTTCGTCCACCAACCTGTCAAGCAAGCTGAGGAAGCTGAGGAAAGAGGAGGAAAGAGTGAGGGGGAGAGAAGGCCGCGCCATCAGCTAGCCTCGAATCCACCATCATTCGGTTTCGCTACGACAAAGAGTATGGACCGTGTGCTATATGATGGATCATGACCTTAAAAACTTGATGCTGATTTTCATAGTTTATAATTAATCCTACCTTACTTGATATTGTGAGAAAGAGCAAAAACCAAAAATGTACTAGGGTAACACATGATAATTACACGCATGCTGCCCATCAATTAAAACTGGCAGTGTGTGGCCGCTTTCACGGCAGCCAGCCGGCAGACCCGGTCCGGCCAGCAAAAGAAAAAGGACTGCAACCTAACTGCAGTCAAGGAACCGCAAACGGATGAAAGAGTGGCCGCAAGGATGACATAATGACTGGACGGACACCGGCCAGGACGGCAATGGTGAACACTGATGAACGGGATAATCGCAATGACGACGGTTTCGCGGAAAGTCTGACGGTGACGAGATTAACATCTCGGCTTATGCTTGGCTTCGAACTGTCGTGACGTCACGCCCGATCAGCGGTTGGCATGTGTCTGCCTTTCACACCGGAGAGGCGGACGAGACCCGACCACCAACAACCCTCGGCAGCAGAGGTACCACGAACTAGCCCACTGACCATGACTTCGCAATGCTGAGCATCAGGTAATGCGCATGCAATCCGACTAGGCCCTGGCGCCTCCCGACCAGACCACCGTGTCACCAGGGCCTCCCGACTAGACAGCCACGTCACCAGGGCCTCCCGACTAGACAGCCACGTCACCAGGGCCTCCCGACTAGACAGCCACGTCACCAGGGCCTCCCGACTAGACAGCCACGTCACCAGGGCCTCCCGACTAGACAGCCACGTCACCAGGGCCTCCAGACTAGACAACCACGTCACCAGGTCCCCGACTAGACAGCCACGTCACCAGGGCCTCCCAACTAGATAGCCACGTCACCAGGGCCTCCGACTAGGCAGCCACGTCACCAGGGCCTCCGACTAGGCAGCCACGTCACCAGGGCCCCCGACTAGACAGCCACGTCACCAGGGCCTCCCGACTAGACAGCCACGTCACCGGGGCCTCCCCAACTAGACAGCCGCGTCACCAGGGTCTCCTGACTAGACAGCCGCGTCACCAGGCCCTCCCGACTAGACAGCCGCATCGCCAGGGCCTCCTGACTAGACAGCCGCGTCACCAGGGCCTCCTGACTAGACAGCCACGTCACCAGGGCCTCCCGACTCAGACAGCCACGTCACCAGGGCCCCCCGACTAGACAGCCGCGTCACCAGGGCCTCCCGACTAGACAGCCGCGTCACCAGGGTCTCCCGACTAGACAGCCGCGTCACCAGGGCCTCCCTGACTAGACAGCCGCGTCACCAGGGCCTCCCGCTAGACAGTTGCGTCACCAGGGCCTCTTGACTAGACAGCCGCGTCACCAGTGCCTGTTGACTAGACAGCCGCGTCACCAGGGCCTCTAGACTAGACAGTTACCACGCCAATCACCAGGGCCTGTCGACTAGACAGCCGCGTCACCAGGGCCTGTCGACTAGACAGTTGCGTCACCAGGTGCCCTCGACTAGACAGCCGCGTCACCAGGGCCTCCAGACAGTTACGTCACCAGTTGTTGCGTCACCAGTGCCTTTGACTAGTCACCAGTGCTGCTAGACAGCCGCGTCACCAGTGCCTGTCGACTAGCCAGCTGCGTCACCAGTGCCTCGACTAGACAGTTGCGTCACCAGTGCCTGTTGACTAGACAGTTGCGTCACCAGGGCCTCCCGACTAGACAGCCGCGTCACCAGGGCCTCCTGACTAGACAGCTGCGTCACCAGGGCCTCCCGACTAGACAGCCACGTCACCAGGGCCTCTCGACTAGACAGCCGCGTCACCAGGGCCTCCTGACTAGACAGTTGCGTCACCAGGGCCTCCCGACTAGACAGCCGCGTCACCAGTGCCTGTTGACTAGACAGCTGCGTCACCAGGTTGCGTCACCAGGCCGTACCAGTGCCTGTCGACTAGACAGCCGCGTCAGACCTGACAGTTACGTCACCAGGGCCTCCCGACTAGACAGCCGCGTCACCAGTGCCTGTTGACTAGACAGTTGCGTCACCAGTTCCTCCCGACTAGACAGCCGCGTCACCAGGGCCTCCGACTAGACAGCCGCGTCACCAGGGCCTCCGACTAGACAGTCGTCACCAGTGCCTGTTGACTAGACAGTTGCGTCACCAGTGCCTGTCGACTAGACAGTTACGTCACCAGTGCCTGTCGACTAGACAGTTGCGTCACCAGTGCCTGTCGACTAGACAGTTACGTCACCAGTGCCTGTCGACTAGACAGCCGCGTCACCAGTGCCTGTCGACTAGACAGCCGCGTCACCAGTGCCTGTTTAGTAGAAAGCCTTTTTGTCACCAGTGCCTGTCGACTAGACAGTTGCGTCACCAGGGCCTGACTCAGACAGCCGCGTCACCAGTGCCTGTTAAGGCGTCACCAGTGCCTGTTGACTAGACAGTTGCGTCACCAGTGCCTGTCGACTAGACAGCCGCGTCACCAGTGCCTTCGTTGACTCGTCACCAGTAGCGTCACCAGGGCCTCCCGACTAGACAGTTGCGTCACCAGTGCCTGTCGACTAGACAGTTGCGTCACCAGTGCCTGTCGACTAGACAGCCGCGTCACCAGTGCCTGTTGACTAGACAGTTGCGTCACCAGTGCCTGTCGACTAGACAGTTACGTCACCAGTGCCTGTCGACTAGACAGTTGCGTCACCAGTGCCTGTTGACTCTGACTAGACAGTTGCGTCACCAGGGCCTGTCCCCGACTAGACAGTTCCACGTCACCAGTGCCTGTTGACTAGACAGTTGCGTCACCAGGGCCTCCCGACTAGACAGCCGCGTCACCAGGGCCTCCTGACTAGACAGGACCAGGTCTGCGTCACCAGTGCCTGTCGACTAGACAGCCGCGTCACCAGTGCCTGTCGACTAGACAGCCGCGTCACCAGTGCCTGTTGACTAGACAGTTACGTCACCAGTTCCTCCAGACCTGACAGTTACGTCACCAGTGCCTGTCGACTAGACAGCCGCGTCATCAGCCGAGGTCGGAATAGCCCAGCGACGGCGGCCGGTTTGTCTGCAGACGCTTACACTTTCGCCCGGCGTTGGTCAGTCCAGCAACGCTGTGACTGTTTTCGTCTCACCTGTCCGTCCGCGTGACTTGGAAAGCTCGTTTACTCTCATCTGCATCCAGTAACGACCACAGGCCAGATACCAGCATCACCAGTGACTTACTTCTTCAGGGGAGGGAGGTGCAGGAGGAACGCACCTCCCTATGAATATGTTCGTGTATTTGTTTGCGGCAAGTTTGGGTAGATGATAATTTAACGAAATTTGCAAGCTGTACTAACTTCCTCCGAAAATTGTACTTTTTCTTGCACTAAAAACTTTATTGGAGAATTCTCGCCTAGTGGTAAAAATGTGATGTAATAAGTAGTCTTAGCTGGTAGCCAAACTTTGTTGAATGCGCCACGATTCCGACATTTTAAAAGTTTATTGTCGACAGGAGTCCCGTTGTGCTGTTTGTCCGACTGAGGCTTGCAAGGCAGGAACAGCATATACCCATGTCTCTCACTTCATGACCACGTGGTAAATGGCCACGTGACGGCTAGACTATAACAACGCGTAGCCGTGAAACGTCGCAATATTCCTTGCCAGTAATCGAAGTTGACGTGAAGCAGCACAGTCTGCGTTCCTAGTCGCCAGTCATAGTACAGATACTATTCGGGCACCTCTGCAGTAGAGATGTGCGGCAGTAATTGTAGAAGTCTTGAAATTGTAGACACGGGCCACAGTTCAACTCGTTCAAATTTCGGACGAGGAGACAGTTACATTCTCTCACACCCCACCCCCACCCCCCACCCCCCACCCCGCCGATTCTTACGCCCATGCGCATGTACTTGACAAGGCACCATTAGGTATACCCAGTTCGCTACCAAGAATGTGCCTGACCAGAGAGACACTGGAGGGGAGTTCCATTTTCACTTTCTTTGAATATCGCCGGAACCGTTACCGCTGGGAAGTTCAAAAGCTGATTATCTTCAAATGATCACACAGGCTGCGCTTTATCGAAAAGTTGAATCGAAAGTCATCTTAATTGAAGTCAAGACGAGGTCGTACAGTCATTGATAGGTGTCCACATTTCGCACAAACTGACCAACTAATGGAGGGCTAAAATCAAGAAATCAAAGTGATATGTGAAAGCTATGCTTATCTACAGCTGTACTTATGATGATATACTAAAATAAATTATATTATATACATATATATATATATATATATATATATATATATATATATATATATATATATATATATATATATATATATATATATTATTATATGTGTATGTATATATATATATATATATATATATATATATATATTATATATATATATATGTATTTTTTTTTTTTATTATTATGTATATACAAGAGCCGCCGCCGCCGTGAGAGTGCCGAGGGCGGCCGCCAGCTCGCGATGCACCAGGGCAGGTCGCAGGCACCTGACGCCCGAGTTCACAGAGGTCCTGAGGTGGATGACAAATCACCCGCGAAGTGACCGATGTTGCTCCGGGACAAATGTGGTTGGAAGATGCGTGGAAATAATTATCAAGGCAGAAATTGCCACCACCATTGACTTGAATAGGCCCCCATGTAAGAAAAAATTAAACCGGCCTGGGATATCCATTAGAATCTATTTTGCAATTAGTACTGGGTGAAATGCTTATCAAGGGCAAAAGCAACCGAATTAGCTTTAGTTTTATCAAGTCTCGGAAACCAACTGTGCAGAACCTTCGCCCATGCAATTTTCGATGCAGATCCACCACTATTAAGTACTCGTGGGAATCGGCAAACTCTATCACTATTTTAAATACGCGTGGGAAGAAAGGGCGATTCACCGGCACATCCGTTCAGCATGCACTTGGCATATCAACAGCATGCCAGTCACGCATGGTTAAGATAACAACTGACTCGTCCGCCATTGTACCCTCTATCCCAGACAATCTCGCCCATAAGCGCCACGCAGAAGCGTTTTCCTTCCCACAAGCGACAGCTTGGGTCGTGAGGGCGCAGCTGCTTGCTCATTGGACGAGAAACGAGTCACGTCCACAATGAATCGGTGACCAACCATAATGCTGCTCAGTGAACCGGTGATCAGCCCTAATGTTGTTCGGTAAACCGGTGAGAAACCCTAATGTTGCTCGGTAGACAGGTGATCAACCCTAATGTTGCTCAGTAGAACGAGCAGCCCTAATGTTCAGTAGACCAATGATCAACCATAATGTTGCTCAGTAGAACGACGACCAGCTCTAATGTTGTTCAGTAGATCGATGATCAACCCTAATGCTGCTCAATAGACCGATGACCAGCCCCGTCCTCTCAGTGGACCCATGACCAGTGTCTTGTCTTGTCCAATGTCTTGTATTTTGACCGGTGATCAGTCCTAATGCCTGGCAATTGGACCGGTGGCCAATCCTAATGTCGCTCAGTGGTCTACTGGCCAACCCTGTCCGCTCGGTGGGCACGTAACAAGTCCTAATGTTTGATAATTTGGCCGGTGATCAGTCCTAATGTCGCTCAGTGGACAAGGACTGTTCGCTCAGTGGACCCCCGACCAGCTGTAATGTCCGCCCAGTGGACCTTTGATACCCGCCAATGTTAGCTTACAGGACCAGTAACCAGTGGCAGTGTTCGCTAACCAGAACGGTGACCAGCGCTAATGCCCCCTCGATGGATACATGAGAGCAACAGACTAATGAGCGCCCTCTGTATGCCTAATGCACCAATAGGGGCAGCTAATGCCAGTTTAATTAATCCATTCGCGGCTTCCGGTCAGTTCAATGAACCAACTAGCGTTCTGTATGTCCAATGAAGTAATGAGAAGCGCTAACGTCCGTTCGATGGACTAATTAGCGCCCTCCCGTTCTATCGATGGACTCACCAGAGCCATGTGTTCGCCCAACGTGCCGGCGAACCTGCCCGTCCAATGGACCAGTGAATGGTGTTGAAAGTGAGCGGCGGCGCCTGCTCCAACACGGCATCGCGGGAGGTGCAGCGCCATCCTCGTCTTGATAGCCAGCTGGCTACAGGCACACCAGCTGGCGGCTGCAGCGGCACAAAGCCAGCCACAGCACACCTTACCAACAGATTCAACCAAGCGTTCGCCATTTTTCCTTAGAACTAGGCGTGTGCCCATATCGAAACCAGCCGAGCAAATATTGTCGCAGCCATCGATGTTAGGGTCATGTTGACACAGCCATCGCGCTGACAAACAAGTTCCAACCATGTTCCATTCACAAAAATGCTGGGGCTAGATTCAAGCACAGACTCCGACTGACAGGCACCGGCTGTGGTGACACCCTGATCGGCACAGACTTATTGTAGTTTTGGAGCCCATCGACTGCGTAGGTCACATAGCGTCCGCACAGACTCGGACCGACAAGTACCGGATCTGAAGACACACCCTGATCAGCACGGACTCTGGCTGACAGATACCGGCTCTGAAGACACACCCTGATCAAGCACGGACTCTGGCTGACAGATACCGGTTGAGCAGTGCTAAACTAAACTAATGGTTTTTCGTTAGGTGTGAAATGTCGAAGCGAGTACAGGAGAACGTCGAAATTCGCCATGAGAATGGCGTTGCTTAAATACATTTGATGTCATTGAAGCTCAATGCTGAGCCAATGACACACTTACAACTGTGCGTTCCTTGTTTGCTTTGACACATACCTACTTGAGGGATTCTTATGCTAGCAACAGTGATAAAAGATGTATGCTATAAACTAGCATTGTAAAACAGACCACAACGTATGTTGTCCTGTACTGGAATTGTGTTTCGAGATGCTCATTTATCACAACCCGTAATGGTGAGCACAAACATGGTACTGATAACAGGATATTGCTGAGAGTGACAGATGAATGCTTCTTTGAAAAGGATATCAATTGAATGTTCATTAAGTGGCATAATCTACCCTATTTCACGAATAATTCGTCGTTGCGGTTCAGACATAGCTGGCCAGTAGCGATTCTCATGGCGGCAGACTCCAGCGCAGCACCAGATCAGGCCGGCTCTCACCGACTGTCGGGTGTGGGCGAAGACACCTGGTGAGCACAGCTGGGCGGATAATCAGCGAGTGGGGTGAAGTTGACACCTCTGTGCGGTCTGAAGCAGAGGTGCCCAACTGTAGCTGTGTGGCAGTCGCACGCGCACGCACACGCACATAGCTTTCCGACCTCGTGTCAACTGCCGGTGTGTAGGTGTCACACTCACAGCGGTTCGACATCGTGCCAACTGCCGGTGTGTAGGTGTCACACTCACAGCGGTTAGACTACCAATGCCGGTGTCCACAGCGGTTAGACGTACCAACTGCCGGTGTGTAGGTGTCACACTCACAACGGTCCGACCTCGTGCCAACTTCCGGTGTGTAGGTCTCACACTCACAGCGTTCCGACCTCGTGCCAACTGCCGGTGTGTAGGTGTCACACTCACAGCGGTCCGACCTCGTGCCAACTTCCGGTGTGTAGGTGTCACACTCACAGCGTTCCGACCTCGTGCCAACTGCCAGTGTGTAGGTGCCACACTCACAGCGGTCTGACCTCGTGCCAACTGCCGGTGTGTAGGTGTCACACTCACAGCGGCCCGACCTCGTGCCAAATGCCGATGTGTAGGTGCCACACTCACAGCGGTCTGACCTCGTGCCAACTGCCGGTGTGTAGGTGTCACACTCACAGCGGTCCGACCTCGTGCCAAATGCCGATGTGTAGGTGCCACACTCACAGTGGTCTGACCTCGTGCCAACTGCCGGTGTGTAGGTGTCACACTCACAGCGGTCCGACCTCGTGCCAACTGCCGGTGTGTAGGTGTCACACTCACAGCGGTCCGACCTCGTGCCAACTGCCGGTGTGTAGGTGCCACACTCACAGCGGCCCGACCTCGTGCCAAATGCCGATGTGTAGGTGCCACACTCACAGCGGTCTGACCTCGTGCCAACTGCCGGTGTGTAGGTGTCACACTCACAGCGGTCCGACCTCGTGCCAAATGCCGATGTGTAGGTGCCACACTCACAGTGGTCTGACCTCGTGCCAACTGCCGGTGTGTAGGTGTCACACTCACAGCGGTCCGACCTCGTGCCAACTGCCGGTGTGTAGGTGCCACACTCACAGCGTTCCGACCTCGTGCCAAATGCCGATGTGTAGGTGCCACACTCACAGTGGTCTGACCTCGTGCCAACTGCCGGTGTGTAGGTGTCACACTCACAGCGGTCCGACCTCGTGCCAACTGCCGGTGTGTAGGTGCCACACTCACAGCGGTCTGACCTCGTGCCAACTGCCGGTGTGTAGGCGTTACTGGATGACACATTGAGCTCTTTTATAGCCGACGGCGGTGCGTCCTTCCTGCGCTGACTGAAGTTACTCGGGTCGAGGAGCTCCTACAAAGGCGGGTGGCGCCAGTCTGTGTGCATGGTACATCTTCAAAACCGGTCGACGAGTGCGTGCCAAGGTCTCCGGGTGGGCCGGCGCATCATACGGGGACGCTGGCGCTCTCAGTACCGCCGGAGATAAATGACACCACCAAACCTACTAGGAAGCCGGGACACGTCACCGGATGTTTGTCTATTGTGCGCCGCTATGTAGGGACTGACAGACACACTGCAATTGTGATCACTGATTGACAATTGACTGATTGATGATTATTTCATGTTATGTACTGTTTGACGACTCAATGCACATTACACCAGTTATGCCGCCGCCATTGGGTACATTGTACCATACTGGCACGTTGGGTCCGTCTTGGTGCGAGGGCGATAACACTAGTGGACAATCCCGAACGGTAATGCATTTCATTTCGTATTAAGTACAGTGCGACTACGTAAACATGGGCAAGCGTATTGATGATATTGAGATAACAAGTAGCGGATATACATCCGAAAAATACCATAACCGTCCTCATGCGACGGAACCACGAGACAACAATGAATGAGCGGGTTACACGAAACGTACCAATCGAAACGCAGAACTGTCTGTCAATTCAAATATGTCGAGGGAACGACGAGAGGTGGCACATGATTCGCGCCCGGCGACGAGGTGAAGGTCAAGGCTACTTGTTGGCTCCTCCAGGCACTAGTTGGCCATGCGGTCCCAAACAGTGTGGCTGACTCGACAGACAGCGTGGCATATACGAGCGAAAGCAACAGCACAGACAACACAAGACGGGGCAGACACACGAGGGCACCGTCGACACCGAGGCGCAGACACACGAGGGCACCGTCGACACCGAGGCGCAGACACACGAGGGCACCGTCGACACCGAGGCGCAGACACACGAGGGCACCGTCGACACCGAGGCGCAGACACACGAGGGCACCGTCGACACTGAGGCGCAGACACACGAGGGCACCGTCGACACTGAGGCGCAGACACACGAGGGCACCGTCGACACCGAGGCGCAGACACACGAGGGCACCGTCGACACTGAGGCGCAGACACACGAGGGCACCGTCGACACCGAGGCGCAGACACACGAGGGCACCGTCGACACTGAGGCGCAGACACACGAGGGCACCGTCGACACTGAGGCGCAGACACACGAGGGCACCGTCGACACCGAGGCGCAGACACAAGAGGGCACCGTCGACACTGAGGCGCAGACACACGAGGGCACAGTCGACACCGAGGCGCAGACATAAGACGACACCGTCGACACCGAGGAGCAGACACAAGAGGGCACCGTCGACACTGAGGCGCAGACACACGAGGGCACCGTCGACACCGAGGCGCAGACACAAGAGGGCACCGTCGACACCGAGGAGCAGACACAAGAGGGCACCGTCGACACTGAGGCGCAGACACACGAGGGCACCGTCGACACCGAGGCGCAGACACAAGAGGGCACCGTCGACACCGAGGCGCAGACACCAGAGGACACCGTCGACACCGATGCGCAGACACAAGAGGACACCGTCGACACTGAGGCGCAGACATAAGACGACACCGTCGACACCGAGGCGCAGACACACGAGGGCACCGTCGACACCGAGGCGCAGACACAAGAGGGCACCGTCGACACCGAGGCGCAGACACCAGAGGACACCGTCGACACCGATGCGCAGACACAAGAGGACACCGTCGACACCGAGGCGCAGACACCAGAGGACACCGTCGACACTGAGGTGCGGACATAATACGACGCAGACAAGACGGCACTGTCGACACTGTGTCGAAGGCGTGACCCATGATACAAACCTCTGATACTAACCTACGTTACTAAACGTCTCTCATCATCGAGCCATCATTTAAACCGTGAGGTTAACAACATCTCCACATCTCAATCACGGTATCGCCAGCGCTCCTGCATGCAAGCACATCAATAATATTTTGACAGCCCGAAGATGGCACGTCGGCGGTATCAACAACTCTGAACGGCATCATTAATGGCGGTGCTGCGTAAGACTCCTGCCACCGCCGGCAGCCTTGCGTCTTCACGCCCAAGTGACATGCACAAATATTGAGCCAAATTATGTTGCCTAATCAGCACAACGGTAGTCGGCCACCATCTATCTGCCGAGCAATATTGGGCATCCGCCGACCACATAACGAGCAATGGTCGGCGCCGCCCGGCTGACCAAGCATACTAACACCCCACCCCTCCCCTCGAACGACCACGTTCCGATGGTCGGCGCCGCCCGGCCGACCAAGCATACCAACACACCACCCCTCCCCTCGAACGACCACGTTCCGATGGTCGGCGAACGTCGCAATGGATGACGGTGGTGGGTGGCGGCTGTGAGTGACGGTGGTGGATGACTGTGGTGGATGACTGTGGTGGATGACTGTGGTTGATGACTGTGGTGGGTGACGCCTGCGGGTGACAGCTGCGCGTGCCTGCGTTCCGACTTGGCGCCACGTACACCGGTGTGCAGATCGTGTCGGCAGTTGCTGTGCAGATCAGACACCGTGTCGGCAGTTGCTGACACTGGCAAACGCCGTGTCGACAGCTGCTGACACTGGCAGACACCGTGTCGGCAGCTGCTGACACTGGCAGACACCGTGTCGGCAGCTGCTGATCGTGGTGCACAGTGCCGACAGCTGCTGACACTGGCAAACAACGTGTCCGCAGCTGCTGACCATGATAGACACCGCGCCAGCAGGCCGCCGAATCACACTAGGTGTGACGACCGCGTCTGGTGCTGTCCCGGCCGTTCGGTGACTCGCACGGTTTGACACGCTAGGGTGGGCGTCATTACGACACGCGCCGGCGGGGGCGTCGCTGGATGCGTGGGTGTCCCGCGGCGTCTCGACCCGCCACCCAGCTGTCAACGGTGGCCGTCAGTCGACCGTGACCGCCGCCATCCTGACTGCCGCCGCCGCCGCCGCCGCCGCCGCCGCAAAATGAGTCGCGCACAGGACGAAATCTGGCGACCGGTGGCGGGTCTGGATCATGGGGTCGATCACAGTCACTATCTACCAGCCTAGGTACCCATGTCGGCGAGTGACCGAAAATCGCGGCAACAGCGCGGCAGCCGACAAAAGAGCCCGTGAGGCTCACCACAGCAAATACGGCGGAGGCGACGTCAGCGGCGGCACATCATAACACCGACGGGGGCGACCTTTCACCGCTGTCGTAGAGCGAGGGTCGTCCGACGGACCACGCTCTGACGCGGCAGTCAGACGGTCAACAGACCGTCGAATCACAGCATGCATACTGATTACCGGTGGCTAGACCCCGGCGCAATTTGTCCTCCAGCGAGAGGATTTGGGCACTCTTTTTCTCGCCCGTCGGAATAACACACGCGCGACCTTTTCACTCACCCGACGACAATTCGCAACGCAAAATAATAACGAGCGTCTGTCGGTCAGCGCTGACATGGGCTTAAGCGTACCCCACAGACCGTGTCATGCAGCAAACAAAGTCACGTAGCCTTCCGGCGCTGTATCGCATCTTCAAAAATGCACAACTTCTACCGTTCATAATTTACGAATCAAGTTAATTTCCGAAAATTAGAAGTTCATTTCCAACAATTGGAAGTAAACTTCCAAAATGTACATTGTCATATCGGTTATGGTGAGCATAAGCATGCCACTTATAAACAAGACACTGATAGAAACGAAGCATGCAGACTTCACAAACGCACATCAAGACGCATGTCGATCTTTGCTTGAACAGGATATTCATTCAGTGTTGAGGAAGTGGTATATTTCACCCTGTTTCACAAATAATTTAACACTGTCTGCGGATGATTCTTGACATTCACAAGCGGTGAAGGATTCTACTTGGCGACTCATTGACGAAAGTCAGTATTCCCTACCTGCTTTCCTTGCGTCTTGCTGTTTTCGCTTACATACGGACACCGTAATCGCTTTTCCTTTCCCACCGAAGGGCAACCATGGGTCATTAATCATTTCGAGATGATATGCTGTATGACTTGGATGGCTTTATTGACCGTTGAGTATATAAATAAAAATATATATATATATATATATATATATATATATATATATATATATATATATATATATATATATATATATATATATACATAGGCGATCAATCTCCAAAGAATGTTCCAGCTATTGCGTGATACAGCACACCATTATACTGGTCCTGGAATATCATCAAAATTATTTGGTGTGATGCAAAACGTGCTGCAACTTGATGGCTAAGCAAGTTGGGTCCGGTATGTCTAACGATTGGTAGTTAGTGCAACAGGATGTTGATTGCAGAAGTTATTGTGTGCCCATACGAAACAGTTATGCATTGCTGTCAGTATTAATTCCACAGCGTCAGTATGCAGGAGGAATTAAAGAGAAAATCACGTCATTTCGTGTGGAAAGTTCCATGTCAGAACAAGTGAAGTCTTGGAACTACAACTCAGTCTCGTGAAGCTCTATACCAGAAGTGTAAATTAAGAAAGGCCCAGCTGGACTACCAACCTTCGCCCTCACCTTACTCGGTAAGCATGCAACCAAAGTCGTACCCTCATCCCCTTCCACAAAAATGGCTGGGCAACAGCTGAGCCACTCTCTGGGCAGTGATAAATTTCAGTCGTGTTTAATTTGCTACATTACCACTGAAATGTTCCGCACACAAACCCTTTCGGGATTGAGCCGTTACCTGATAAAATGGCTGGGCGTCTGCAGCTGTTTCGCTTTTTCTGATGTCATGTAACACGTGTGCTTGTCGGTGGCCACGCATAATCAGCTCGCACACTGTAAGCGGAAATCTATTCCGCTTTTCTTTATGCATTCACTGTTCATTTTTAAACGTGCCCTGTGAGTCGCAAGACGTATGTTCCGGCGCAGTTTTCCATTGTTCGACTCCATTCATAGGAATCCATTGTGGTGCCACGGTCACGGCCCTCACGTCCATACCCACCGGGTCGATTGCCGCATACGTTTCCTTTAAACCGCGCCGTCTCTCCGGTCAGATCCTCACACCGCGTCTCGGGTGGGGTGGGGTGGGGGCACGGGTCTGTTATGAACCCCTCCTCTAAAATCCAAACTAAGCGTTGCACGAAAACAAGGTGTCATCCAAAAGCGTTCGACGAGTAGGGCCCGACACCATCCAAAAAAAATTTCCCCCAAAAGTGACGTCACTAGGAGGCCTAGATTTTCACGTCTTATATTATGCTTTTGGCTCTGTGGAGTTCATTTTGGGGATATTTGACAAACAAAAATTACTTGGAATCAGAAAGGGACAGCGAACTCGAACAGACCAGTACATTTTTTTTGGGCACCAAAAAATGATCAATTTATTTTTTGAAGCTTCAAAATTTTGAATTTTCAAGTTTTCTTTAATTTTCCTTTTTTAATGGGTCAAGCTGACTCAAATCGTTGTTCGAAGTCAACTTACTCTAAAATATGCTTACTTTAGCAAGGAGCTTCTATTTTAAATATAATAGGCAAATATGCAAAATCAATAAGTAGTCAAAAACGAAGATAAAAATTCCTCTCGTACGTTTTGTTGCGTCCCTAGGGATAAGCAAACGCCGAAAGTTTCATTATAATATCGGTATCCATTAAAGCGTGACGACTGGTGAAACTTTTTTTGTGAGGTAAGCTCACTTGACCTAGACTAACACGTTGACCCTGGATGACCTGACTTCAAAAGTTTGACACAACATGCCAAATTGATGTGGGAACAGGTATGCCAAATGTCGGAGCGCTGTTGCACGCCGTCTTTTCACTATCCGCGGAAAACCTGAGGGGGCGATTGAAGACCCCCCCCGAGACGGCGCGGGTTAAGATGTCGTACATTTAGTTGCATTGGACAGTATTGGTGTCGTGCGACCTGAAGATATCGACAACAGTTGGGACTTGTGTCTGGCGGGACAACTTGAGTGCTGATGTGGGTGGTAGCACCGGAACCTGCCACTCTGCACGACACCACCTATCAGTCGATGGTGGCGCCGGTACCTGCCACTCTGCACAACACCACCTATCAGTCGATGGTGGCGCCGGTACCTGCCACTCTGCACGACACCACCTATCAGTCGATGGTGGCGCCGGTACCTCCCTCTGCACAACACCACCTATCAGTCGATGGTGGCGCCGGTCGCCACTCTGCACTACACCACCTATCAGTCGATGGTAGCACCGAACCTGCCACTCTGCACTACACCACTCATCAGTCGATGGTGGCGCCGGTACCTGCCACTCTCCACAACACCACCTATCAGTCGATGGTGGCGCCGGTACCTGCCACTCTGCACTACACCACTCATCAGTCGATGGTGGCGCCGGTACCTGCCACTCTCCACAACACCACCTATCAGTCGATGGTGGCGCCGGTACCTGCCACTCTGCACTACACCACCTATCAGTCGCTGAATTGTGCTAGTGGCAGGAACGTTCATTCGCATCGCAATTTGCCACAACAATGGCGCGTTCCTTGTCAGAATGACCATGAAACGACCAGAATGACCAGAACTGGCGTGCATCGCGACAGTGGAGGCGGCTTTGTGGGTAGGCTGTATGTGCGGGGTTTTCCCGACACGATGAGACTGACAACCCGTTTAGTGGTGGTTGGCAAGCATGTGTATCCTGGCTAGATCATGGCTGACACGTGGTTACCTGCCAGCACACAAGTTCAACTCTAATCAGAGGGTGCATCCCTCAGTCGATATAAGCAGATATCATATCCGTTTGCAGGTCCACTGTTTGACCACCCACTGGCCGGGTTTGTCCACTGGTGAAGTGTCACGTGACCAGCGATGCTGTACCCCGGTAGTGTCTGTGACAGGTGATCCACTGTTTAAGAGTTATGTGACCAGCGGTACTTTATCCCGAGAGTGTGTGGCAGGTGATCCGCTGGTTAAGTGTTGCGTGACCAACGGTGCCGTACCCCGAGTGTCGTTGGTTGGTTGGTTATTGGTTTTACGACACATCGACCGTTGAGTCATGTAGCGTCGTCAATCTCACAAGCCGATTGGTCGCGGACGAAGAGTGGTGACAGGTGAGATTCGAGCCCACAACCTTTCGATTATGAGACGAGCAACTTGCCCCTAGGCTACTCGTCCCCCCCTGAGAGGGGACATGGTGTTCTTCATACCACCATGTTACTACTCACTAGCAGACGGATCATGCCGAATCGCAGGTCTGAATCGAGCTTATCGCGCAGGCGATGTTACCTGTAAATTAAAATCAAAAGGAACTTTTTCATTGTTAACGGTGAGTGGCACGGCGCTAGTTGCACCCCTTAAGCCATTCTTGTGCCTTTCCCAGATTTGATGATGAGCTAATATGATCTGTGCATGATCAGATTTGTAGACAGATTAGACTGGAGGCGAGAGCTTATCCTTGTACCTGCCGCCAGCGGCTCCACGTGCCGGTAATGGGATGGTGAGGAGAGCTCCCGTCAGCCCCCGCCACCGCATGTGGTCAGGCTCGGGCCAGCAGAACAAAGCCGGTCACGCAACCCCACTGGCCATTCGGTCCGCCCTTCGCCACGGACATAGCCATTAAGCCTGACACCACGGACAGGGCCGCCCAGCCTGACACCACGGACAGAGCCGCCCAGCCTGACACCACGGACAGAGCCGCCCAGCCTGACACCACGGACAGAGCCGCCCAGCCTGACACCACGGACAGAGCCGCCCAGCCTGACACCACGGACAGAGCCGCCCAGCCTGACACCACGGACAGAGCCGCCCAGCCTGGCACCACGGACAGAGCCGCCCAGCCTGACACCACGGACAGAGCCGCCCAGCCTGACACCACGGACAGAGCCGCCCAGCCTTATGCCACGGACAGAGCCGCCCAGCCTGGCACCACGGACAGAGCCGCCCAGCCTGGTGCCACGGACAGGGCCGCCCAGCCTGAGCCACGGACAGAGCCGCCCAGCCTGGCACCACGGACAGAGCCGCCCAGCCTGGCACCACGGACAGAGCCGCCCAGCCTGGCACCACGGACAGAGCCGCCCAGCCTGGTGCCACGGACAGGGCCGCCCAGCCTGGCACCACGGACAGAGCCGCCCAGCCTGACACACCGACCCCCCAGCCTTATGCCACGGACAGGGCCGCCCACCTAGAACGACAAGGCTCTCACCTGGCACCACGGACAAGCCGCCCAGCCTGGCACCCGACAAGCCGCCCACTTGCCACGGACAGAGCCGCCCAGCCTGGCGCCACGGACAGGGCCGTCCAGCCTGAGGCCACGGACAGAGCCGCCCAGCCTGGCACCACGGACAGAGCCGCCCAGCCTGAGGCCACGGACAGAGCCGCCCAGCCTGGTGCGATGAGCCGTGCTGATCGTGTCGTGATGCGACGTGCAGACAGGACAGGTAGCCGACTGACCTGACAGATAAGACAGACAGCCGACTGACCTGACGGACAGGACAATTAATCGACTGACCTGATGGGACAGGACACTTAGCTGACTGACCTGACGGACATGACAGGCAGTCGACTCATCTGACGGACATGACAGGTAGCCGACTGACCTGACGGACAGGACAGGTAGCCGACTGACCTGACAGACAGGAAAGGTATCCGACTGCAGCCGTGATCGTCCGGCGAACCCGAGATGTAGCCGAGGAGACAAACCCGTGCTGGCTGGCCTCGGCCGGACTTGGCTGCGTTGTCGTGCCATGGGCCGACGGGCACAGACGAGCCAGCGCCGGCGCTGTGTGACGGGGCACCTCGTCCTGCTGCGCGCTGGACGTGGCGGCTCACCGACAACACGCCTGTTTCGGCGCGAGCGCTGTCGTCAGCCCTGTCGTCAGACCCGTTGACCGTGGCAGGCACTCCCTCTTCCCACCAGCCGCCATGTCCGCGTCACAAACGGGATTCCAATCCTCGTACCAGCTATGCCGTGTTGTCGAGCTCTGGGCCATGACCAGTACACGGATATGAGAGATTATGAGTGGGCGAGTAGGGGAGTCCTTTCGAACCATGGACATGTGTTCGTCAGATGATGATCGGATTGGTAAGCGGTTATCCCAATCTCAGTTTGAAATTGGTGAACTGTGCACGTCGGTGGATGTAGGAGTATGGTGTTGGTATATGGGCTATGGATGCTGGTGGATGGAAGGCCAATGTGTCACTTCGGACGGGAAACAACAGACCAGTTGTGAGTTGTGAATGTCGATGGATGGAGAAGCAAGGTGTTGGTTTGTGAGCTGTCGATGTCGATGGATGGAGAAGTACGGTGTTGCTTTGTGGCCTGTGGATGCTGCTGGATGTAAGAGTATCGTGTTGGCTTGGACGGGGCAGGGCATGGACGTTTTGTGATATATGCGTGCTGGATGGATGACGGAGCATTGTGTTGGTTTGGACGCGGCACGGCTACGACGGTACCAGAGAACGATCGGAAGACCGGCAACGTATCATATCTTCCAAAGTTCACAACTTTCAACGTTCATTTTTGCAGTTGGCTTCCAATTGGAACTTACGAATTTCGGAAAATATGAACTATTTCTATCCCGGCTGCATCGGAGGTTGACTTCCAATTCTTGGGAGTTAGCCTACAATTTGGGGAATAGCTTCCAACTTTTGGAAATACACTCCCCTGCCATAACCTGGCCAGAGGTGTGACCCGCCACTGGCTCAGCTGTGGACCACCATATGGTGACTGTCCCCTGTCGTGACCTGGTCAGAGGTGTGACCCGTCACTGGCTCAGCTATGGTGGTGACTGTCCCCTGCCATAACCTGGTCAGAGGTGTGACCCGTCACTGGCTCAGCTGTGGACCACCCTATGGTGACTGTCCCCTGCCACCTGGTCAGAGGTGTGCCGTCAGCTTTGTGGACCACCATATGGTGACTGTCCCCTGCCATGACCTGGCCAGAGGTGTGAACCGTCACTGGCTCAGCTGTGGACCATCATATGGTGACTGTCCCCTACCATGACCTGGCCAGAGGTGTGAACCGTCACTGGCTCAGCTGTGGACCATCATATGGTGACTGTCCCCTACCATGACCTGGCCAGAGGTGTGAACCGTTGGTTGGTTGGTTGTCGGAATTTAGGGGCGCGTCAACTGCGTTTGTCATACAGCGCCTATAACATCGTCAGTGAAACATTGAAATGCAAGCAGCATCATCAGTGAAGCAGTGAATGGAAGCAACAGCAGTGAAACGGTGAAGCAGAAAGAGCAAGCGCAAGCAAACATCATCAGTGGAACAGTGAAATGGAAGTACCATCAGGGAAACGGTGAAACAGAAAGAGCAAGAGCAAGCAAATATCAGTGGAACAGTGAAACGGGAGTAACATCAGTGAAACAGTGAAACCGAAAGAGCAAGTACAAACAAACATCAGTGAAACAGTCAAACGGGAGTATCATCAGTGAAACAGCGAAACAGTAAAAGCAAGCGAAGATCAATTAGAGCGGCATGTCAAGGTTCCGAGCATATAGTGTTACATGTCAGTGAGGTGTGTACATCGCTCTAAATTTGACATCCGAGAGAAAGCGAAACAGCTGTCCTGAAGCTACAACGCGTGAGTGATCACTCAGGAGTTCGCGGAGTGACGGCGGCTGCACAACTCCAAGAAGGCGTCTTCGAGCATCAGCGAGCAGAGGGCAGGACATCAGAATGTGACGTACTGACAGTGGTGCGTGACATCGAGCGCAGCTTGGCCTGTCCTCCCCACGAGCAGATAGTGGTGCATTGGGTGGGTGTGCCCTAGCCTAAGGCGGCAGAGCACGACCTCGTCCCGCCTCGTCTTACGATAGGACGAGGGCCACTCCCCAAGACATGGCTTGATTGTTCGCAGTTTGTTGTCCTGCAGTGTGTCCCAACTAGACTGCCATTTTTTTACGACAAAGGTCGCAATAGAGCGGTCATACTCCCTCACGGGGAGCGGCATAGATCGCGTATATGGGGCTTGTGCTGCTCGCTTTGCAGTAGCATCGGCTGCCTCGTTCCCCACGATGCCAATATGGCTCGTGATCCAACAGAGGACAATAGTCTTCCCAGCTTGAGCGAGTGATCCGAGACGGCGTAAAACGTTCTGTAAAATGGGGTCAGGTGGGTTAAACTGTTTTAGCGCCCAGAGGCTGCTCAGTGAGTCTGTGAAAATGACGTGCGAGGCATCATTCAATAAAGCTGAGAGCCTTTGTGATCGCAACCAACTCTGAAGTGTAAACAGTTGCATGTGGTGGTAGGGAAAAAGATCTTGACAGAGGCCCAGTAACAAATGCACTGCCCACACCAGCGTCAGTCTTCGATCCATCTGTGTAAGTTGGGATGTATCCCTCGAACAAGGCTATGTGCTCTAGCGCACATAACAGTCGGTACTGTGGTGAAGCTTGGTCCTTTCCAACCGAGGAAAGTGACATCTATTATAGGGGGAGTCACTTGCCATGGTGGCGTTTGAACAGGATTGAACCGCATAATCCCCTTCGGTCGAATCCAGCTGTCCTCAAAGAGCCTGCGTATGCGAACGCAAAAGGCGGTGCATGTATGGTACGTCCGCGACAGAATGATGCAAGGAGTCGATGGGAAAACACGTGCGAATATGCGGGATGGTCAGGGAATTGGTGCAGCCTACAGGCTAGCGCATCCCGAGCATTTCGCGGCGGAGTGAGAGTGGAAACTCGTGGGCTTCAGCCAGAGGGCTGGCAGAAGGTGAAGTGCGGAAAGCGCCGGTCACTATGCGGAGAGCCGAGTAGTGTACAGTGTCCAGCGAGCGTTTGCTTGTTGCACATGCGCTGTCATATATAAAACATGCGTAGTCCAGTTCCGAACGAATGAGAGAACGAGAATGAGAACGAATACAACAATAACGTAGTTTTCCTGGCTCCTCCGTAATATGTGCGTGCAACCATCTTTAACAGGTTTAGGGATGTAAAACACTTCTCCCGAAGTGTTTTGAAATGTTCATTGTAATTAAGACGAGTGTCAAAAATAACTACCAAGAATCGAGCAACTCGCCGGAAGGGAACTTGCTCACCGTACAGCTGAAGGGCCTGGTCCGGGCAGTTCCGGTGGCGCCGACAAAAGTGCATGCCAACCGTTTTTGTAGTACAGAAATATAAACCCGTTCTCGGAACTCCACTTTTCAAATTGTGATACCGCCAACTGCAGCTGCCGTGCTATTGAAGGTGCACTGGATGTACAGCACCAAACTGCTACATCGTCAACAAAGAGCGATCTACCTAATGTTACGTGCAAGGGGGTCGCAAATGTCGTTAATCGCAATGGCGAACAGCGCAACACTGAGCACACTTCCTTGCGGTACCCCATCCCTTTGTGGATACCTGTCTGACAGGTAGTTCCCGATGCGTACGCGAAAAAAGCGTTTGGACAAAAAGTTTTCAAGGAAGTGAACCATTGAAGCTCGAATACAATGTCTGAAGGCCTTTTTCGGAATGCCGAAGTGCCAGGTTGTGTCATGAGCTCCTTGGATATCGAAAAACACTGCGCCGACATGGCGATTCTGGTGGAAAGCTGTTCGTACCACAGTGTCAAGAGTTAAAAGATGGTCAATGGTGCAGCGGTTTTTCCTGAAACCACACTGTGCACTTGTTAAAATGTCATACCGTTCCAAAAACCACGTCAAACGAACATTTATCATCTTCTCCACCAGTTTACAAAGTGACGATGTAAGTGATATGGGTCGGTAGTTCGCCGGGTCTGAAGTATCCTTGCCGGGTTTCAAAATTGGTATCATTGTAGCATCGCGCCAGGTGGATGGAAAGTCGCCTTTCTCTCAAAGTGGCAATTACTAGTAAGTATTAAGTGGTATATATGCTATTTATGGTACTTAACAAGGCTTCAAATGCACGTGTTGGGAGGTGCTTGAGCATGTTGTTGTGTACAAGGTCGGGGCCCTCGGATACGCTTCGAAGGCCTCCAACAGCGGAACTAAGCTCAGTCATGGTGAATGGCTCGTTATAACAGGGCTGCTCAGAGGTGGAGAAGTTCGATGGGTGCTTCTCACCTTCGGCTTTCCGATGTATGAATGAGTCGTCTTCACTGTTACAGCGGCATCGGGTGGATATCGTCCAGGCCATCTCGTTCACCACCTCAACTGGGTGCGTAACGTCTCTGCCATCTATCCGTAGTGCTAACAAAGGGGTGGAGTTGTATTGTCCTGCGATGTGCTTTATCCTAGACAAGATTTGTGATGTGGGTGTGGAACGATTCAGCTTGGTCACATAGGCCCTTCCCGAGGTACGCTTTGCCTCCTGGATTGTGCGCAGTGTGATGGCCCGAGCTTGTCGAAAGGCGATCAGGTTGACCGTATTGCTGTTCCAATTGAAGGCTCTGAAGGCACGTCGTTTTCCCCGATAGCCTGGCGACAGTCCTCTGTCCACCATGGGACGGGAGCGCGACGAGGAGTACCAGAGGTGCAGGGGATGAAGTCAGTGCCAGTCTGCACGAGTACATTGGTAAATGTCTCAACTGACATAGGTATCGCACTAGGCCGCGCGGAAAAGATCTCCTCTAATCGTACCTCATATGCTGTCCAATCCGCTTTCTTGAAATTCCATCGGCGTGGTCGAGTTCCCAGTATTGCGCCGTCCTGGTAGTCCAGCCATACAGGGAAATGGTCACTGCTGAGTGGGTCATCAGCCACGGACCAGGTAAAACGTTGTGCAAGTTGTGGGCTGCACAGGCTAAGATCCAAAGCAGATGTATGACCGGAGGGCAGGGTAAAATGCGTCGGCATTCCGGTATTTAAAATACACAAGGACTCGTCATGCATGAAAGACTCCAAGAGCCGACCTCGTGCATTGCTGTCCTCGCATCCCCATGCTGCATGGTGAAAAATAAAATCGCCTGGTATTGAAACCGGCGGGGCAGCTCTGACATCAAGTGTCGCAACTCAGTAGATGGAAATCCAGCACCAGGCGGCAAGTAAAGAGAACAAATAGATATGAGACGATGGTTAAAATGCACTCGTACTGCAACAGTCTGCAGCCTGGAGTGAAGCACCGGTCTCTGCGCCGCTAAGCTATGGTGGACGGCAAGCAGCACACCGCCATGCGCAATTGTGTCAGAGTCCGTATCCTCACAAAATACTGAGTAGCATTTTATACTGAAAAAAGGTGGCCCGGCGTCACCTTGGTCTCCTGGAGGCAAATGGCGGCAGGGCAGTGGCGGTTTAAGAGTGTCTGGAGCTCTTCGGTGCTGGTTCTCAGCCCTCTAGTTACATTGTAAAATGGATCGCGATAGATTCGTTTAAAATGGGTTAGAGTTGGGTGGAAATATCACAGGCAGAATCACAGGTAAACACTCTTACTATCTCCACGGTCCATAGTAAAAGTAGATGTATGGATGTATCGGGTAAAACAGGGTGACGTAAAACGCAACACCAATACCCTATGAAAGAGATGAAGACGATTTCTGACGAGATCTGGAAGTTCCCCAGCTCGGTGGTGTTGGTGTCCACGGGCATGGCCGTTTACGTCCGGTCGCAGGGGAATCCCAGTGCGCCGCCTTCTCACCACAACGTGGTGGTATAGGAGGCGGACCCATCATCCTCAAAGTCTACTCCGTGGTCGCGCGTGAAGGTGGTGATGGTGGAGGTGTCGCTCTAGGATGCGAACCCATCACATTTCCGGTCTCCACGGTTATCGTATGGCTCTCGCGTGAGGTTGGTGACGGTGGAGGTGTAGCTCTAGGCGATGGTCCTCCCACCCATACATTGGGCGAAGAGTCCTTGGACACAGTCCGAGCCGCACGGCCAGATGTCCCCATATCGGGAGCCCTCGGGTGGACTTTGACCACGAGATCTGGCTGGGCCGCAGAGGGTGCGACCACCGGAACCCGTCGGGAGAGCACGTCACTCTCACTCGAAATAATTATTGAGGGTGTGATAGTAGAGGTGGCCTGGGCAGGGGTGCGGTCGGTTGATGTGGATGGTAAAGTTTGCACGCTAGGTTTGGGGCCCTTTCCGGGTCTCTTCGTCCGCTGAACGACCATCCTCTCCTCCGGAGCTCGCTCAGCGGCCGGCATCGGTAAAGTGACCTCATGGTCTGCAGTGGGCGGCGCGTCGCACTTAGCCGCCTCGGAGCGAGGTTCTGGCTGAGCTTGCCTTGTTGACGGGGTGACTAGTATACCAAAATAACGAAGCAGTCCACTCAATGCTGTAATGGGTTCGTCCGTTTTGGGTGTTTGTACTCGTTGTAAAGTTGATGTGGCACCTTTCGCTTTTGTCGCGTATGACGTTCGAGGATGGGAGTGATCGTAAAGATCCCTCGCTTCCCGAAATGTTACTTTTTGTGTATGTTTGATTTCTATGATTTCCTTCTCTTTGGAGTAGCTGGGACAAGTGCGGTCGGAAGAAGTGTGGGGGTTCTGTCCCCTGCCGTAGTTCACACAGAATGGAACTTCCGAAGTACACTGCTCGCTGAGGTGGTCGGGGGAAGCACACTTGCTGCACGCGGAACGATTCCGACGATACTGGTTGGTGTGCCCATATTTTTGACACTTAAAACAACGCATGGGGTTCGGGAGAAAAACTCGTACCTTAACACGGATGTACCCCACCTGAATCTCAGAAGGTAAGTCGGTTGAATTGAATGTCAAGATAACATTGTTCGTCGTAATCAGTTCTGCATCTCGTCTAGTCTTGATTGTCGTCGCTGCTATCATGCCAAACTCAGACAACCCGTCCACTATTTCTTCCTCTGGTACGTCTTTCAGGTCGTACAAGAGGACTCTTCTGGCGTCCCACCGCATAGGGGCCCTACCGGGGGGACGCCTGTGTTCCGCTGACGGGAGTTCGCCAGGCGTCAGAAGAGGTATACGGGGCAGGCGGCGCCTTCATGCGGCCGGGAGAGAGGGGCTCACCACCCCGGCCGCACTAACAGCGCCGCCCACCCCCCTGACCCCGGCAGGTCGGGCCGGCCGACATTAGAAATAATCCAAGGTCCCCGGCACGAGGCGATCAGCCACTTGGCCCGCGTGAGGCCCCACGGGCCCGTCCGCCCCTCCGGGATAACGGGACCAAAGAGGTGTGTTGGTCCTCCGTCACATCTAGCACCGTGCGACGGGGACCTCAACTTTCAGGACTCCGTCAACCCCGGGAGGTAGGGGGGGGGCCGAGGGGGCGCGGCTACCCCGATAAAACTGAGCTGATGGGTAGGACCGGGGAAGTTGTCCTACCTGCTCGTAGTAGGGAGAGCAGGGCCAGTTGAGGAACATAGATGTTTGTTTGGGAATGGGAGCGTATGGATGGAAGGACGAGTGAGGCACTCTTGGTCTCACACCTCTCCGGTAGATGTTCGTCGGATCATTGGGACACTCAATCCCCACCACCACGGAAAGGTGGTGCCTCGTCCGGGGGGGGTGACCCGTCACTGGCTCAGCTGTGGACCACCATATGGTGACTGTCCCCTGTCGTGACCTGGCCAGCGGTGTGACCCGTCACTGGCTCAGCTGTGGACCATCATGTAGTGATTCTCCCCCGTCGTGGCCTGGTCAGCGGTGTGACCCAGGTATCTGCGCCGAGTCGGCGCGGCCAAATTTCGTTCCGGCGCTGTCGTAAGTGGCCACTGCTCGCAGCAGCAAAGCGTCTGTGCCACCAGATCCATTGTCCAGACGGCATCTGCTTTTTCTGGTTAAGTTAATTGGTGACTGGGGCGACGGTGACGGTGCCCCTGCCGTGACATTTGTAATATATGGCGGAGAACTTGCCGTGGCGGCGACTGTTGGCCGTGAACCCACACACCCCTGAACTGTCAACAGATCCAGGCAGATGTTGGGCTGTTGGTCCGGGGGAGGGAGGGAGGGTACACGCGGTGACCTTCCACCGGTGCATCCGGCTTGCGATACCGCAAGGCATTGTCTGGTCTGTGCTACCGACGTGGCCAGCTGGACGGGAACGTGAGTGGCGTCAAAGGCCTGTCGTTAGCCGGCGCCCATCTGTGAAATGGAGGTGGGGTGGCTCATTACCGGTAGCGACCTTTCTTGACATTGGAACTCTGGTCCCATCCCTCGTCCGCCACGGCCACCGATATTGTCAAGTTACGACATTCGTTGTCGTTCTCACCTGCTTAGTAGACACTCACGGGACTCGCTCTTGCCCATTCCGAGATGCTCGGTGCTCATGAGGGTCGCTGCTCTCACCGGTGGTCATTACAGTCGCTGTTCTCATGAGTCGCTATTATCACCGGTGGTCATGGCAGTCGCCGTTCTCACCGGTGCTCACAACAACCGCTCTTCTCACCGGTGATCACGGAAGTCGACGTAGCTATCATCTCTCATCCCAAGATTCAATTTAATTTTAACTGCTCCTGTTTATACTCTCGTCCTGGACTGCCATCGCGAGACGCCCGCCTTCGCCGGTCCTACGGAAACTCCTCTATCGCCTCACCCGTTCCCCGAGATTCGCATCCGCTGCTTTCTAGCCCTTCCTTCAGCCGGTGTGTGAATGTGGCATGCTTGACCAGGTATAGCAAGTGGCGATCCCGCGCGGAAGAAACCGGAGGTGTTTGCAACTGACATACTGAGGTGGGGTGTGTGCCCTAGTCCGGTGTACGCCTGGCCGGGCCGGTGAGTGCGGCTAATGGCGTCGCCACGGCGGAAGATGAAGGGACGCGCTCCAACGTCGTGATATTTAGCGTTGCGCCTATGGCATTGCATGGAAAATCCACACGAAAACCCGCGTCCAGCTCTCTTAGAAATATGTGCCGATCACCATGGTGCCGGTAGCTGGTGCACTGAGATGTGTACCCCAGGTAACTGTGCGGCTGACCAGGCCAGTGGGTGTTGGCAGGAGTCATGCTGCGGGGTCGTGTTCGCCCCAGGTAATTGTTCGGCTGACCGGGCCAGTGGGTGTTGGCAGGTGTCATGCTCAGGTGTCGTGTTCGCCCCAGGTAATTGTGCGGCTGACCGGACCAGTAGGTGTTGGCAGGTGTCATGCTGAGTGGTCGTGTTCGCCCCAGGTAACTGTTTGGCTGACCGGGCCAGTGGGTGCTGGCAGGTGTCATGCTGCGGGGTCGTGTTCGCCCCAGTTAATTGTGCGGCTGACCGGGCCAATGGGCGTTCGCAGCTGATGTGATCCATGACAGATTGGCCAATGCGGTTCAACCAATAAACTTTGGTTGAGACGAAAATCCTTAGATATCCTTCTTGCATGACCTAAACACACTGCCCGAGGGTATTACTCCATATGAAGAATTTTGCATTGCTAGTCTTAGATTGTTCAGCAACGTAATCCTACGTACCCCTGGTAAGCCTCGTCTCGCGCCCGTGCCGCGGTGGACTGAACAATGCCGTGGGGGTACTCGTTCTCGTCGACATGCCTTTCGAATCTTTGACCGTAACAACACTTCGATAAACTTGATCAATTTCCAAGAAGCCAGGGCAGCCGCGCGGAGTATCATTCGGGAAGTCAAGAGAGTGTCATGTCGACAAAATGTAAACAAGCTGAACAGCTCCACTCCAACACATGTGTGGTCCCAGATAAAACGAATATATGGACGCTCTAGACAAACACCATTACCCGTCCTTCACGTCGCTGTGGATATCATCAAACAACCTCTGGACGGGGTGTCCATTATTGCTCGTACAACCGTTGACCGAAGCCTAAACTGCAACTTAAACTCCGGTCTTAATGAATATAGGACTTGTTGCCAAACATCGCGGGTTGATTTTATCAGCGTTGAGAAACACTGCTATAATGAGACATTCTCAATAGGCGAGCTAACGTCACAAATCACTGCCCTGCGTCCCGTGTCCGAGGGACCGGACAGCATCCATAATAAAAATGGTCTGACACATCCACACAACTGGGCTCGAAATACTTTGAGCAAGTTTGAACTTTTTTGGAAGAGAGCAGATCTCCACCTTCTTGGTGTGAAGAGACCGTCATTCATGCATTGAAACCAAACAAGACTGGTTTACTTACTTTGGGCGATACTTATTCTGACGATACTTTGGAAGAGGTATCCACGCGGACGATTGGAAATATTCAAGGTGATGGTTCACGTATGGTTCAGAATGAACGAGTATTCGAGTTTCTCTAGCAAATACGACTTGCTGTTATGTATCCAGGGAGAAAATGGCATTACACTGGGTTTGGCATATTAAATACCTGTTTCATTTTGAAGCAAACATGGCTGGAAACCAAAATAAGTTCCGTAATAGCTAACTTCCAAGTTTTGGAACTTAACCTTCAAGTTGGAAGCTAACATACAATTTTGAAGTTAGCTTCCAACTTAGCAATTGCAAACTTTGAGAAATATGAACGCCTCCTATCCGAGCTGTTTTTGAAGTTTACTCCCAATTTTTGGAAGTTACTTTCAAATTTGGAAGTTATGAACGTTGGAAGTTATGAACTTTGGAACACATGACACGCTGCCACAAGTATTCGTCACCGGAGGCACGCATGTTTAAATGGCCCATCGCTGTCGCTGCATCGAGGTCGCTGCGACAGGGCAGCGACACGGTGCCGCAGGCCGGGACCGACCGGTCAGGGCGCCCAGCGCCACCCAGCGAGCCAGGCACAGCCGGCTCTGTCGAGGCGAGACACCGCCGCGCCGGTGCGAGGCGAGCTACGACCCTGACTCGGAGCGGCGCGACCCCGTGCAACGCGTCGCGTCTTCGTCAGGCCACACTTTTACTTTCTGCACGGGCCGGCCGGCGGCGACGGCGGCTATATTGGCGGCGACTGTGGGCAGCGCGCCAGTGTCCTACCAAGAGCGGTGGCCAGCGGGCTCAACACTCAACCCTGTCGGACGCACAGCGGCGTGGCCGTCGCCATACCCAATCGTCCACCCTCGACAGAGATCGAGTCGGAAGGTGGACAACCGGGGCCAGATCAGACGTTACAGTTGTACTGGACGGGCAGTTTTCGTGAACTGCTCAAGTCTCTCGAAGTCTGAGTCTGAATTTGAGTTTGAGCGGGGGCCACGTGGTCCAGCGAGGGTCAACGGCACGACACGCATCATGCGACTTCTCCTGATCGCAGTCGGTGAGCTACACGTGCCACACGTGTCCCAAATGCGCCATATGCCAACACTACTGTGTTCGGCAGGAGGGCAACGGCAGATCGGCGACACGTTCGTGTGGAGGAGGGACGATACATACCGACGCGGGCAAGCACACAGGGGAGCCCGTTATGCGCTAGCCGCCAAAAGTGCCGGGGATATTCAGAGAAAACTAATATATTTGCTCATGTTGTAAATATTTAATATCACTATGCAATCTTATTTATACTATGTGAATGGTTAGACACTAGAGGTCCGACGCAAATCAAAGGAATCACTTTTGTAAATTGCTTCCTTTCTTACGCCGAGCCGCAGATATTGCTATGCATAATTATAATGGTAGGTTGTGATTGAGCTTTGATGACAAGAAATCATTCTCAGTTGATTCATCTCACTGAACATGCTGAGGCCGATTTATGTGCGCTAAAAATACTTTGTTTGGGAGAAGAAATTGTTCTTATGAAGAGAAATTGAAATTGTCCACACATGGTGCGCTTATGGTACATGTGAGATACCATGGTGTCCATACCTACCGATAATGCACAACATAATGGTGTGATGGACATTTGTAGGTATAACCTTGGTGAGCCATGGAAGTTAAAATGATGCGTGCATCTGCAAGACATTCATGGAAACGGAATAGTAGAGACGTAACAATGCCGAATCAGACACAGACATCGATTGATTTGCCGCTGCACACGCATGGCTTAAAGCTTATGGCGCATACGTGTGCCTTCCTAAATGTGTTCCAGAGGAATTTGCAAAAACGCAGCGCTATATTTTTGTTACCAAACCCATGGCCAACTTCAGTAAGAGACATCGGATGCTGGAAAATTGGATCTGCCATTGTAACAACAAAAAACTAGTTACGGGTTCCGTAGTTTTACATAAATGAGTACCCGTTTTGGAGGCGCACAATGGGCACTGTCCGTCGTGTGGAGACATGTGTAACATGAGTCGGGCAGCAAATGCTGGAATGATCGAGTGGCATCGTGCCTACCAAAACAATACCCTTTCATGGATACAAGTTATGACCGTTGATAATTGGCGCACTCCAGCGATGAGCCAAGGTGATACTCATCAAACCCTATCAAAGTCGGCAGCCAAGCGCATCGCGCACATCAATCTACCAATCGTGCACATTCAGCGGAAAAGTAAAAAAAAAAACAGCGTCAGAGATGAAGCTGCCAAGTGCCATGCGATTATATATGCATTATACGTGTAAAGTCGCTGCATGCGTACAATTGCGTCCTGAATAGCTACAATTGAACATGACCCATGAGACATACCATGAGTCTAGAGAGCACGAACAGCAATGGAGCTAACGGGGAGAAGCATATGATGCATACCACGCTGCTTGGAAATTTACCAGGTTCTCGTAATTGTTACAGCTGAAAACAATACCTAATCCACATTGCAACATTTATTTGTGGTCAACTGCCCTTTACGCACAGTTCAACGTTTCTTTGTGGTCAACTGCCACTAAGTCACACTGCACCGTTTCTTTGTGGTCAGTTGAAACTAACCCACACTTCAACGTTTCTATGTAATCAATTGCGACTAGCCCACACTGTAAAGGTTCTTTATGATCAATTGCCTTTTTTGAATTCCACCATTGACGTTCGGTGTCGAAAGTTCAGACGACTCGACAGATGGTCCGCAATAACGATAGCAACTGTCAATAAACACATTTACGTTATATTGCAATAATGAATATTCGTGCAACCAAAATCAATATCGACTTATAATTGCATTGTCCACACGACTGGATGGAACAACATATTCGTCATTCCATCTGTTGCCTTAGGAGCGCTTCGCTCCCCTGTCAAGCGTAGTTTGTTTTACCCAGAAAGAAGACACTTTGGCGATGGCATAAATTCGGAACGACCAAACAGCTTCCTATATTACAGGTGAAATAATGCACCAGACCGTAGTAAGACTTTCACATATCACATGTGAACTATCCAAAGAACTAAAATTTAATGTTGAACACTATAGTGTTAGCGAACAAGGAGTCGCCAGCCTAATCACTACACTATTCAGTCATTGAACTGTTCCCTCCCAAGCGATGGTATCAGCACATTGTAACGTTGCAAGCTCCATATGAACTGCTCTAGAATAGCAGTGGCCTGTGGGATGCATCCTCATCGCCAGTAGTATAAGCACCAGGCTCTTCGTGTTTTGCCTGCACCCGATTACAATCCAGGTGGTGGTATGCTTTGTTTTGATCCTGCACCTTTTCAAACAATAGGAACAGGTTGAAGGATACAAGAAGACATAAGCGGCCTTGCATACTGCATACTACGTCATACAATAGGCGCTCACAAGTAAAAGGGAGTGTAGTCCCGTTGAATGCCCTGTTGATTGTTGACCATGTTTTGGCCAACAGATTTCCATCTCACTCTCTTAGAGTCGCGCTTCATTTGTTTACGTCCAATGTTAGCTCGTTCGTAGACACGCATACCGGTGTTGCGCCAGTAGCCGTGAATGTACATAAAGTGCGTCGTGAACCACCCGATACACGCATGCCGGTGTTACTTATGCCCAGCGTTAGTTCATTGGTAGAGACACATGCCAGTGTTGCTTTCGGGGAGGAAAAAGGTCAAACTACCCTGCAAACGCCATTGGTGTTATTCTGTTCATGATGTCCCTCATCGTCACCGTCTTTTCCTCGCGTATTGCAGTTCCTTTTCAACATAGTAGATCAAGGACCACCTTATATATTTAGCTATAGAGAACCAAATTTATCAACATTGCAAACGTCCATCCAATACAAAGTGCACACAATGTATCTGACCGGTCCACGGCTCTTTGAAGCTACGGGTTCAAACCAGAATTCATGGAGCACGAATTACTGCTAACGTGCTCCAAATATCCAGTTCATCACACACTTGATCGGCTCTGAACTGGAAGCGTCTCCGCATGGCAGCCAACATACTTGTAGCAGCTCGTCTCGCTCTCGCGGCCCATTTCCATTCCTGCTGGCATAGCAATGATGTGGACTCAGATGCGAGCTAGGTGCTAGGTTGGTGGGAGACGGCGCGTGACAACAAACATGTCCGTCGGTCTGCCACCGTCCGGGGGAGCGACCCGGTCGCAGCGCAGCCACGCGCACGCACGTCGCTGCGACAGACGTAAACGAGCACCACAGTGGTTGGCCGGCTGGCCAAACCAGTCAATCAGATGGCATTCGGTGGAGGTTGCTCGTTAGGACCCGTGGAGGACGTGGCTGGTGGACCCCCAGTAGACGTGGCTAGATGGGAGCCGTGATGGATGTGGCTAGATGGGAGCCGTGGTGGACGTGGCTAGTTTGGACCGTGGTGGACGTAGCTTGTGGGCCCCTAGTGAACGTGGCTAGTTGGGACACGTGGTGGACGTGGCTAGTTTGGACCCATGATGAACGTGGCTGGTGGCCGCCGTGTGGACGTAGCTAGACGGGAGTCTCGGTGTGGTTTCAGAGGTGCAGGTTACCAAGCCCAGGGCATGATTTGCTGGAAGCCTCGGTGTGGTTTCCGAGGTGCAGGCTACCAAGCCCAGGACCTGACTAGCTGGGAGCCTCGGTGTGTTTTCAGAGGTGCAGGCTACCAAGCACCACATCGACATGACTCAGCAAGATGAGCTGGGTGTCTACCCGGAATTGACCAACAGGCCGCTAATGCTCAGCCATTCGAGCTCCATCGGCGTCCCGCACCTTCCATCGGCGTCCCACATCTACCATCGGCGTCCCGCACCTACCATCGGCGTCCCACACCTACCATCGGCGTCCTACACCCACCATCGGCGTCCCACACCTACCAGCAGCGTCCCGCACTCACCAGCGGCGTCCCACACCCACGAGCGGCGTCCCGCACCCACCATCGGCGTCCCGCACCTACCAGCGGCGTCCCACACCCACCAGCGGCGTCCCACACCCACCAGCAGCGTCCCGCACCTACCATCGGCGTCCTGCACCTACCATCGGCGTCCTGCACCTACCATCGGCGTCCCACACCCATCAGCGGCGTCCCGCACCCACCAGCGGCGTCCCGCACCCACCAGCGGCGTCCCACACCCACCATCGGCGTCCCACACCTACCATCGGCGTCCCACACCTACCATCGGCGTCCCGCACCTACCATCGGCGTCCCACACCTACCATCGGCGTCCCGCACCCACCATCGGCGTCCCGCACCTACCATCGGCGTCCCGCACCTACCAGCGGCGTCCCGCACCTACCAGCGGCGTCCCACACCTACCAGCAGCGTCCCGTACCTACCATCGGCGTCCCACACCCACCATCGGCGTCCCGCACCTACATATGCATCACCATCTAGCTACCAACGTGGGACAGCTGCCCCTGCCGGACTGGGACACACCTCTCGCCTACCACAACACCACTACCGAATCCACAGCCGGCCACAGTGGGTCGCGTTCACGCCACGAGTGGGTGCGGCGGTGGCACCGGCGGTTTCGCTGACCCACATGCCGGCCGCAGGTGGGGTGTCCGGCGGACCGGCAGCACCACGGCCACACACAGCACCACTGGCCAATCGGCGCCCGCCTCATCTGCATACAACACCGCACCTTCAGCCGCGCACAAAAAGCCCATTGGCGTGGCGGCCACGTCGCATCCCACCGAGAACACGGGCCGAGTCAGCGTCATAACTCATAACCAACATTGCCGACACTTCGGACTGCTGACGTTTTAAGCACAGCGGTGAATCAATCTGCATCAGCACTTTTTATGATTGCCATGCATCAGCTATCTCAGGGCTCATCTTCTTTTGCATACACAACGGCTAACAAGGCACGCCGTTTTGTATTTACCTGTGACAGCATCTGACACCAGAGGAACGCTTGTTTAGAAGTGGGCTGAGCAGACTTTGAGTGTAAATCAGTCTTCCGCACGGAGAAAGCGAAGATCAGGCGCTGCATTGGTGTGTAGACTTCAGGGCGTGTTAGACGTGAAAAATTTTCAGCGTACGGCCTCAGTGTTCACCCCAAGCACACAGTCAAACTGAAACGATTCTCGCAGAGCCGCCTTGACCATAAAAGATACGTAACGCCGAATAGGCTTAAGTTGACGAGCGGCAAGCTACCAAACTGGAAGCCGGCTCTGGCGGTCTACCCCGCACCCCCACCTCAGCCTCCCCAGAAGGCTGTATTTGATCAACTACATTGACAGGACATTCAATAAAATCGAAAACTATTTTCTGAGCCTATGTAGTATGCAAAGTAAGTTTCTCTCTGTCACTTGTTAATACATATTTACCCTCATACAGTCACCTCGACCACTGATTCTGGATACCGGATATGGGAATACAAGTCGCCAGTGCTTTTTGGGTGTTTATTTCAACATAACATTGTGCGCCGTTAACAAGGGTGTTGTTTAAATAGTTTGGGAAGTCTATTGGCTTTGGCACCCAAATGATTACAACATTGAGCATGGGAGCCTGTGGAGTGTGCCCGCAATCCATTTGGACTTGCCCGTTGCATTCCTGTATCACCCCCAAATAATTTTGAGAAGTCAACACCGGTGCCTTTAGCTGACCCGCTAATGCGGCCATCAGATGGTGCCTGGACAAATACAATAAATAGCCTGGTTGACCATATAATTTTAGAGGCTGTGAGACATGCTTCCGCCGGCAATCACATTGGGTGTGTCTTGTATTTTGGTGTGAAGGTGCTTCTGACATGCAGAACCATGATCAATATGCTCGACCCAAAGTCCAAACCTCGACCACTACCACCACTACCACCACCACCACCACCACCACCTCGACTCCCACCTTGGTTCTTGATACTTCACCATTGCAAACGAGCACGTCAGTTTTCATGACTGCAAAGACACCATACGTTGTTTCCAAGAAGTTTTTAATGTAAGCAACGTTTTTACATAGAGCATTATGGACCTAATCCTCGGGTGTGTAAATCGGATTAAAGGCTGTGGAGTCTTAACAGAGAACAAACAAGCTCTCGGATTATTGTGGAGACCCTACTGCGGTTAGCCGCCGCATTACTCACGTCCTGCAACCCGGTCCGCTTCTGTGGTGCACAGAAGGGAGGCGCCCTTCCTGGCAGTCAGCGTCGCAAACAGATGCCCCCTCCCCATGCACACGCATACACATACCGACACTGCTGCCCAAGCGACGCGGCCCACTGCAACAGTCAATGCTGAGTTATTTAATCAGAAGTAACCCTCCACCCACTGACCACGGGTACTTCACACAGGCACGCACATAGTTCCAGCCAGTCTTTGGTAACTAAACTGGAACATTATTTATACTGGTTCCCATTATGCAAGTTACACCGGATTACTGCCAGATTGCTGACGCATGCCGGTTTGTTGCCAAACTGCTCTGGTCTATGTTGCGGGACTTGAGCGCAGGCCTCCCTCTCCCTCTACGGGATCGTTTGTCGCTAACGAGACAATCTGTCGGTCGGAAAACTGAACCGACTCCAGCCCCAGACTGTGCTGGCGAGCCATTACAAGCAACTGCATGTCGGCCTGGGGAGAAAAGACCAGCTACCTGATGACTTGTTTGTGAGATAAGGGGAAGATTTGAAGTCTTTCGTCTGCGGTAGGAAGGATTATCCACGCATTCAGCTTATTTTGCTTAAATCCGTCTTATTTTCGCCGCTAAATGCAAGCATAAAGAGACGCCACCAGGATGTAGATGAGCTTTACCATGAGCAGGAAAATGCAAATTCTTCCCTGTATGTGTGCATATGCATTTTCGCGACACTTCGTTCTTCTGCCAGTTCTAGCTAGTTGAGAAGGCTTCCCACGGTTTGACCTACATTAGCCGATCTAGAAGTCCGGCTTGACGACGAAAACAGACATAAACATACACTGATAAAATAGATATTCACGAGTGCCCAACCACAAGACTGTACACATGAGAAAGGATACCCAATGGCAAGAAAAGTATGCGCATGACCACCACCAATGCCTACCAGTGACCAGTGGTTGCCCAGATTAGCAGTCACCACCCAAACTGGGCGCATCGTGCTGCAGCACCGGTGGACCACATGCGCGCACATCCGCCCTGACGGAACACGGCGCCGACCAAACTGTCAACGTCAATGGACAACAAGCTGGCAACTGCTAGATGTGCTGGGCAACGGCACAGTGATTTGCGCTAATAATAGTATGAGACCCTCGCGTTATTCATTATGCAAAACAGCACTCGGCGCCCATGGCATTACACTCATGTACAAGTGTAAAAATGGCAGCGCGCAGCGGCAGAGCTGGCCCCGGAGCAAGTGAAACGAATTACTTATCCGCTGTGTTGCTCCACGCCGTTTGGAAAATAAAACGCTGCAGCTGTAGTTGAACCTTCACGCGAGTTGACCCACTTGGGGCGGTTGCTGCTACTGAACTAGCCATACGGTGACGGCCGCTGGCCCTGGGTCACGTGTGCAGTGCACGCCTGTCGCTGAACTAGCCCTACGATGACGAGGGCTATCCAACGCAACGGCAACCTAACTGTTGATTCCGCTGTGATGCATGACATGATGATATGACTGGCGGGTGTGTGTGTGATATGCATGTCTTTAGCGTAGCGTTGCTTTTCAGCGGAGCATGGCCACACACTGGAAGCAGTGTCATCAGTCCGCCGACATCAAATACGTCATGGACTCGCAGTGGACGGTGTTTTGAGCTTACCTGGAATGTCATATAAGTGATGGCCTGAACGTTCAAGCGGCAAAAAGCACTCCAGGGCTCAAACATAACAATTGCCAAAAAAAACATATTGACATAATAGCACAAGTGCATGTCGGTTCAGGGAAGTTGTACATAATAACACAAGTGCATGTCGGTCAAGGGAAGCTACATATAGCAGCACAAGTGCATGTCCGTTCAGGGAAGATACACATTACAGCACAAGTGCATATCGGTTCAGTGAGGTTATACATAACGGCAGAACTACGTGTCGGTCCAAGGAAGTCGGTACATTAAGCGCTTGCCGATGTAAATTCGATGCTCTATCCGTGCTGGTGCGTCGGCTGTTTGTCGTTGTTCATCCCAACAACGCCAGCTGACTTGCGCCACCTAACGTCGACCACCTCTTGCAGTGTTGACGGTGGCAGCCGCGGCGGCGAGGCAGGACGACCTGTACGAGCAGTCGACCACCATTCTGGCAGCGTTGCTCGGCCTCGACAGCCAGTTCTACAATAATGTCACCCCGAGTCTGCAGCACGTGCAGGCGCGCACTCCGTCCGCTGTCGGCGCCGTCGTCGGCCGGGGTCTGAGCTCGCCCCGTCGGCGGCTACAACGGTTCAAACCAGCGGCGCGCCGGCCGAGGCCCGCTGCGCCGCTGCCGCCGCCGCCGCCGCCGCCACCACCACCAGCGCGCCGGGCGAGACCCACTGCGCCGCCGCCGCCGCCGCCGCCGCCGCCACCACCACCAGCGCGCCGCCCGAGGCCCGCTGCGCCGCGGCCACAGCCGCCAGCAGCGCGCCGGCCGAGACCCACTGCGCCGCCGCCACCGCCGCCACCAGCGCGCGCCGTGCCGCCCGTGCCGGCCCGACACACGCTCGTCGTGCTCGACGGCCAGCTGTACCTGGTCGGCCCCGACAGCTTCGTCGTGTCCACGTGGCCGCCGGCGGCCGTCGACAACACGGTCGGGTCGGACCTCAGTCCGGTGGCGTCGCAGGTGTCGGAGCGGCGCTCAGACACATCCGGCCGGCTCAGCTCGTACTTCCTCTCCGACCGGCCCGACAGCGCCTTCTTCATGTACTGGGACAACATGCTGGACCAGCGTGGAGCTCCGGGTGGCGCCAACGGCCTCCAGCGCCGGGCCGATGTCGTCTTCCAGGCGAATGACCTGAGCCAGCCGCAGCCGCAGCCGTTCAGCGAGCAGGTGTCCAGCTTCCAGGGCTCCAGCGACAACTCGGCCGCGCTCAGTCGCCAGCAGTCCATCGTCACGTACGCCTTCGACAAGCCGCAGGACAACCAGTTCGAGGAGCGCGATCGGCTGGTCTGGGAGGACGTGCCTGCGGCGCAGGGCGAGCCAACACCGGCCGGCGTGCAGCTCCTGCCACCGTCGGCCACTCCACCGGATGGCGACGGCGCACTCAGCGAGTGGCCGGCCACGCCAGAGTCTGAGCCCATATACGAACCAGAACCCGAACCCGAACCCGAGCCTGAGCCGAGCACGGGCTTGGAGCTGGAGCCGGAGCCGACGGCCGACAGCGACTCGTGGCCGCACGACCAGCGGCTGGCGACGGCCGGTGTAGCCCGACCGCTAACGGCGCGGCGGCTGGACGTCGAGCCGCCCGTCGACGACAGCCGCCGCTTCTTCCAGCAGTTGGCGAGCCAAGTGGCCGCCGAGTTGGGTCAGGCGCAGGGTCGTGTCAGACAGGCGAGCATTGTGGCCGCGCCAGAGGTGGTGGCCGACCTGTACGAGTCGCACGAGCACGGCGACACGGTGCAGCTGGACGACACGCCGTTCGAGATACTGCTCTGAAGTCTCCGCTGGCGGCAGCCGTGGCATCAGCCGCGGGTGGGAGCTGTGGCTTCAGCCGCGGGTGGGAGCCGTGGCTAAAAGTCGAGGGCGGGGCCACCGGCGGCAGCCGCGGACTAGAGCCGAGAGCATGAACCATGACAACGGTAGGCCATGCGGCGGCAGTCGATTGTAGCAACCAGTGTCTTCAAATATTATATTTTTACGGTGGAGTGTATCAGGCAAGAGGCTAAAGTCCGCTTCAACGTCGAAAGAATTGTACGATATGGTAGGCGAAAATGACGGAAGTAAAAACCGCTAACAAAATTTCCACATAATATTAGCCATAAATTGACTTGCGAAATTGTCATTGCTCACACCATGCAATTGGTATGTTGTCACATCCACAGAAGACAATTCAAGAATATAAAACTACACTTCAAGTGTTCAAAACACGCTTGAAGAGTTGACGACGTGCTGGTCTCCACCAAACATTTTGCATTTCAGGACGGTGGAAGAGATAGTTGTTCATACCGGTCAGGCGCGTGCACAGTTTAACAAACACATGTGCATCGACACAGGGATGGTACGCCACGATCACACGGTCGGACGGCGCCGGGATACAATCGTCGGATGTGCTGCAGTCGCTTCCCAATGTGTGGTGTTGAGAGGAAGGAGGTGTGTCAGGCTCATCGTTTTACTATAGTCGCCGGAGCCCGGACCATTTTGTTCACAGTCGACTATTGAGCAGGCACGCCACATATTTAATACACGAATGGCAACGGCCAGGCTTGCTCTGGAGATCCACTGACGTCAAGAGGTATCAAGAGTCGAAGTGCTGATGGTGAATACATAACGCGACTTTAGCCACGAAGCTTCAGTTCCTAACGGAAACATGCTCTGCCTGTTGCCCACATTGTCGGATTAGGCACCCCACGCGCCCGTGACCCGTCTGTCTGTCCCCCACATGGCCGGACGGCACACCCTGTATCCCGGTGACAAAAATCAACTCCGTCACACGACTGGGGATCAGCGAACCTTGAGCTCGACAAGGAATAACCAGCCACAAGGAATGCAGGATCGCGCGATCAGGTGAGCTTGGCCTCCGAGAGCACAGACTCGATTCCCACAGCACACCAAAGTGATGTCTTTCGGGAACGATCCTTTCCACTATACGTAGAAAGCAGGCGTGTCATTCAGCTACGCTTTGTACAGTTGGGTCAAGCCGTTTGAGCGCGCAACACATGTGATAGAATGCTGCGGACACTGTCGCCAGAGATTTACATCCGCGAGGACAATTAACTGGCATCTAATTCTCATCCAGCGCCAGGACAAGGTTGTGGCAGCCGAGCGAATTGACTGCATGACCATGTTGCGCCAAAACCACGGCAAATAGTTGGGATGAGAGTCTCCATTCCCCAAGGACACGCAGCTTACTAATGGCGCTGACGCGCTGGGAATAGTGGATAGATTAGTAAAGTTAGCTACAGTAAAGTTTGTCTTCGCGAGAATTAGTTGGCGCGACCTACGACGCGAGCACATTCGAACAGGTAATGATATCATAAACTAACCTAAATCGTGTGATCATTCGTCAATAAAACTGCTATGCCAGTAGCGAAATCAGCACACCTGGAATCATAGACGTTGATCCATGTTTGCAGTTGGAATGTCGAACGTACCAGTGTTGGATAAAAAAACGATCACCATAACCTAGCCTTTCGGTCTGTGCTTGTGAGTCACGTACCCGGTAACGATAAGTGCCATCAATAAACGTCTTACGCGAACCGCACAAAGATGGACGAAAAAAAACCAGCAATGTCTAGCAGCCGACGAACACTGAAGAAGCAGCAACCATCTATCCAGATCATACGCCACACCTTCCAGGATGACAGCGTACCGCCACACCTACGATAATTGTGGTGTGTGCTTTGTCACTTTCCGGTCGCGGATTTCGCAGACTGTAACGTCAAACCCGTTCTTTGTTCATTCCGGGGTGAATCTGGGCCAAAAATTCGTGGATTCCACGAGGAACGCGCGGACTGCAATACGCCCTGCTCTGCCCTGTGTGATTGTGCATAAGATGGCGACGCTCATAGGACGTGGTGATCAAATTGCGATAGCTATGGAATGTTTCATATGGAATCCGTGTATGTAGATATGGAATAGATTTCGAATGTTCGTAGGCAATTATGTCAATGCAGTATGATTTATACAAAAAGTCTTAAATGATGTTCATGCCGCTAACGGTGAGTTGTTTCCGTCTTTAGTTCGAAAGCTTACCAATGACAACACAAATAACGAACATAATTAATACGGAGTAAGGTATTCCAGACCCCTCTGTAGCTGGAACCAACGGCTCACGCACTGTCGCACACAGCGGGATCCACGTAGTCATTGCGACCGAGGCAGCACCCTTGACCCGCCGTCGTCAGCCCTCAGCTGGATAAGAAAGGCTCTTCCTACGGTCAAGCACATCATAAGTCAGCGTGTCAAATAACCTGCGGATAAGCCAGCCGCCGCGCCGGTCCGGCTGCGGCCCAACCGCCAACACCTGGCAGCCCCACCTACCCGTCAGGCGGGAATAGTTCATGGAACTCACACCAGGAGGCGGTGCTGATCGCCTCGTACGGAATGTACATATAACAACCGACAACACGCTACTGCACTCAATTGTTTCAACACATGTTCTTCCCGGTGGATTGCATTCAGAGGAATCTGAGGATTTTAGGAGCAAGACAAATAGCATAGAAACAGCAAGGAATAACCAAGGCTTCAGTCTGGCCGGAGCACGGTACTAGAGCGGACTGGGGTTGTAACCCAGCACTTGCATACAAAAAATGCTAGAAAAAGTCCAAATTGATTGCGATATGACAAGTGCTGGAAAATTATACACATTTTTGTACTTCGAGTCATTGGCTAGTCTTTTAGGTCAGGTCAAATGTGCAATTTTTACGAAAATAAAAACAACTCAATTTAAATTGTAATCCGCATTGTAGTTTAAAGGAGCAACGACTGCAAAGGTCTATATAACAAATTGTAAATAAGCAACGACTGCATATAGCAAATAAGTAGTTAAACGACAAGTCGCTCTAGAGTTGCATTGACGATCCCATGTAATCCACGAATATTCGCAGGTCCAAAAGCTTTATCCGACGTTAGCTTGAGTCGATGAAACCGAAACATCTTTGAGGAGCTAAAGTCCTGCGCGGGAAAAATTCGTTTCGTTTCGAAAAAAAAACATTTCGTTGAGAATTACATGACACTAAGTGGATCATTATGGGATGAGATCGTAAGATATAGTTGTGTTGAAAGATGGAAAAGTACAACTGTACAACGAGGAAAAGTCCTCATATACATGTTTATGCATTACCACCCGCTCCGTCCCAATGCCTCCATGTGTGATCAATAACACAATAAATCACTTAAAGCATCCCAAAATGATTCATAGAATTAATTCCGCGAGCTCCCCCCAGAGGAAAAAATTGTCGTATATATCCATACCTGCCACCCCAGAGCAACCAAGTGCAGCGTTATGTCACTACAAAAGAAGAATAAGGCGGAAAATGTCGCAAGGAGCCATTCCTTGCATGAGTGTAATAGTAAACGTCATAACTACTGGCTGTATAATTCGCATCCCTATACAAACATAGCTTGATACCAGTCATTACCCCTGACACATAGTCATCATGAACGGTTGGGCATTGTAAAAATTAAATGCAAACAAACAAAAAAAACAAAAAAACAAAAACAAAGTGGAGCTAGTACCAGAAACAAAACAGGACTTGATTTGTCTCATTAGCTTGATCAACAGACGTACGGGACACGTGAGACCGCGTACGTCCAGTCCAGCCGACCAGGCCGGGCACAACGAGCGTACGGAACACGGCAGACCGCGTACGTCCAGTCCAGTCGACCGGGCCGGGCACAACAGGCGTACGGGACACGTGAGACCGCGCACGTCCAGTCCAGTCGACCGGGCCGGGCACAACAGGCGTACGGGACACAGGACCGCGCACGTCCAGTCCAGTCGACCAGGCCGGGCACAACAGGCGTACGGGACACGTGAGACCGCGCACGTCCAGTCCAGCCGACCGGGCCGGACACAACAGGCGTACGGGACACGACGGACCGCGTACGTCCAGTCCAGTCGACCGGGCCGGGCACAACGGGCGTACGGAACACGGCAGACCGCGTACGTCCAGTCCAGTCGACCGGGCCGGGCACAACAGGCGTACGGGACACGACAGACCGCGTACGTCCAGTCAGTCGACCGGGCCGGGCACAACAGGCGTACGGGACAGACGGACTGGCACTCCAGTCCAGTCGACCGGGCCGGGCACAACAAGCGTACGGAACACGGCAGACCGCGTACGTCCAGTCCAGTCGACCAGGCCGGGCACAACAGGCGTACGGGACACGGCAGACCGCGTACGTCCAGTCCAGTCGACCGGGCCGGGCACAACAGGCGTACGGGACAAGGAGACCGCGCACGTCCAGTCCAGTCGACCAGGTCGGACACAACAGGCGTACGGGACAAGGCAGACCGCGCACGTCCAGTCCAGTCGATCAGGCCGGGCACAACAGGCGTACGGGACAAGGCAAACCGCGCACGTCCAGTCCAGTCGACCGGGCCGGGCACAACAGGCGTACGGGACACGGCGGACCGCGCACGTCCAGTCCAGTCGACCAGGCCGGGCACAACAGACGTACGGGACACGGAGACCGCGCACGTCCAGTCCAGTCGACCGGGCCGGGCACAACAGGCGTACGGGACACGTCAGACCGCGCACGTCCAGTCCAGCCGACCGGGCCGGGCACAACAGGCGTACGGGACACGACGGACCGCGTACGTCCAGTCCAGTCGACCGGGCCGGGCACAACAGGCGTACGGGACACGACAGACCGCGTACGTCCAGTCCAGTCGACCGGGCCGGACACAACAGGCGTACGGGACACGACGGACCGCGTACGTCCAGTCCAGTCGACCGGGCCGGACACAACAGGCGTACGGGCCACGGCATCCGTACCTGATGACGCCGAATAACGAGACACACTGTAGAAGAACGTCTGCACTAGTGTAGGGGTGGCGACTCTGCCGTCGGTGGGGTGTGGGGTGTGGCGGGTGTGGATGCAGTAGTTTGTGATAGTTTGTGTGCGGGTTTTGTGTGGCAGCAACCTTAGCTAACCTGACTGGACTAATTACGGGCTGAACTCTCGTCTATGTTGCCAGTGTGCCAGTGTGTTGGTGTTGTGTAAGTTGGCTGTGTGGTGTTGTGCGGTGGGATGCTCGGGGTTTGTGAAAGATAGTGTGAACTAAATCCAACTGACTGGACTAATTGAACTTATTAAAGGCTTGATCCTAACTAAGACCGAACCTTAACACGGCTAAACCTGGGCTGACTATAGACTTATACCGGGCTAAACATCCCATGTTGCTTTTGTGTCTGTGTGTGTGTGTGGCGTTTTGTGCGTTCCCCACCACCTCCACCACTTATTTCCCCTCAACCACAGCCGGCTTGGTGCTGTATGGTGTTGTATCAAGTTATTCGGTTTACTCCTAACGAACAGATTATAGAACGGGGTAGGAGCTGGTGGCCGGGATCTGGCTCGACGTCTTGCCGCTTGCGGCCTTGTCGGGTAGGAATATATAAAAAATGTCGTGCCGAAAGAATGTAAGCTTCCTTACATTAGCAGCATCCATACCAGACTATTCTGTTCTTGCTATCTCCCCTTTAGAGCGCTTCGACCCGTCTTGGATCCTTAAGCACGATGGTGGCCACTGGCCAGTACCCCGGCGGGCAGCAGTAGCGCCGCCTCAGTGTCGGACGGATGTCGCCGTCGCCGCCATTCTTCATACACCTCGTCCACATATCTGTGCTACATCTAGCCTCTCCACACCATAACCCGTCCACATTCTGCTCCTTCTAGCGTCTCCACACCACACCCGTCCACAGCTCTGTGCTCCAGCTAGCCTCTCCACACCATAATCCGTTCACATGTGGCTCCACCTAGCCTCACCACATCATATCCCGTCAAAGTAGCTCCATCTGCAGCTGCCACACCACAAGCTCAGTGCAAACTGAAGACGCCCAGCACGTCATATGCCAGGTCCATCATTCACTTCGATGTTCCCCGTTCCCCAGAGGCTCCGACGAATCGCAGTGGACACCCCCACACCTCTGGCGCAGTCGACACTTCTGGGTAGGGACGGCCGACCCGTGTAAGGTAATAAGACAGTGTCTCACCCGAGTAGAGCTGGGAAGTATTTTTATATGATATTATCGTACAAATTACGCTTCCATTTACTAGAAAGTAGGAAAGTTGAAAAAACTGGAGACATATGTGCATTCCGGTCGGCCAAGGGAAGCCTCTGGCAGATACCGCCATATACTGCGCTTTCGTTTCATAACAAGCGCAGGGTATGCGCCTTTTAATAATGGATTTTGGACTCTTAATGGAGAGCGCTGTGTGCGGGACACTTTTGAGGCACATCGGGCCATGTTTTGCACAAGCATGTTCCCATTGATTTGTGAAAATGAGCGAATGTGTGGAATTGTGGGGCAGGAGCAAGTTACCTTCCCACCCACTTAGGTAGGTACGAGAAGTGACAGATACTAGAACCAAAAGCCCAACGAGGAAGTCTGTTAGTGACCAGTGGGCTCTTACTAGACTGTGATGTGATGCTTAGTCAGCTCTGCAAATTGCATGAAGTGCACGACGAACATCAGTTCAGCCCAAAAAACAAAACAAAACAAAAACATTGATTTGGAGCAAACTCGTTTTTCAATCTCAAATTACAAACTTCAAATTCCAATGTCTTCATGAAACCTAGTAGCACTTTATGAAAAAGTTACTCTGAGCTTATACTGAGGTAGATAAGCACCTACTACGCTTTCCAAATTCAAGGTATTTGAAAACTTGACAATTACTTTTTACTTGGCGGTACCAAACGACTCAAAACCAATTTTTTTCTTCAGATCTACGCAATACATGCAATTTTTGTAAATACATAGGAGCCCCTGGGGTACTTCTGGCTTTAAAATATGTTGTTCCAGTGCCTTGATATAATTTGAAAATGGTACACCTAATATAGGAATATCTATACCAATCAAAATATTGCGATATCACGGTATCAGCAGATGGGAACGCCGTGGGCGGGGGGGGAGGGGTCTTTGGGGCGCTTCGGTAAGGGTTGATTATTCGCGCAGAAGACATTGCTTAGCAGACATCATATACAATATCTGCATCTGGAATTATGTTACGAGATGGTTGTGTATCGCCTTCCGAAATGGTGAGCACAAGCATGATGCTTATACACGGAAAACTCTTAAAAACCAGTCATGAAGACACTACAAGCACAAATCAACCAGCACGATATCGATGTTTCCTTGGAAAGGATGTCTATTCAATGCTTAGAAAGTTGTGTATTCCAACCTATTTCACGAATAATGTATCAATGGCAAACGGCCGGGTCCAGTTACTACCGTCAACTTCACACCACACGTGTGCGAGTCTAGGACAAATGTACGTATGACAGATATACGCAGGCAAATGTACGTAAGCAAACGTACGTAAGCGCAGATGTACGTATGGTAATTGTACGTGAGCGCAGATGTACGTATGGCTTGTATGCGCTTACGGTCATTTGTGCTTACGCACATCTGGCTTACGCACATTTGCGTGTACATACATTTACCATTTGTACATTTGCGCTACGGCACATTAGCAATAAGTACCTCTGCGCTTATGTGCAATTGTCATACATATATCTGCGCTTACGTACATTTGCTTCTGTACATTTCCGTACGTACATCTGCCATACGTATGTTTGCTTTACGTACATTTGTCCGGTTTCCATGCATAATACTACGACCATTACACATACTTACTACTAGCCTTACATTTCAGCAACAGCGTGGCGAATATCAGCACCTGTGTGACCCACCCAGTAGCTGTGTGATCTGAATCTGATAACTAGGTGACTGAGCCTGACCATTATGAATCCGGACAGCACATCCAGCAGCAATAGCGACTAAACAGCACTAGCGGTAGAACCGGGTACCTGAACCTCTCACCATCCGGGGAAGGTGGCAGCACATGTACTCTTCTCGTCCTGGCCAGATCGCGTGAGAACGATCGAAATCTTGATACAAGTGTTCCTTCCAGATTGCAACATAATCGATATGTCCATCTGATTTACAGGCTAATCGGAACTATATATTGGTTAACAGAAGGATTACACCCACATGATTCTGAGATATATCAAGAGAGCAAGCAGAAAATGAATGCTTAACGTACTTCATATCAAACACGTGTTTAGTAAGTAATATTCAATGATCAGTGAACAAAACGTAGTGAAGTCGCATGTAAACAAATGATACGCGATGGAGCCCACCGCAACGCTTACGCCCAACGTAAAGCAGGCTAGACTATTATTTCTGCTATAACTGCCAAACACATTTCGGCGATCATTCCAATGGTAACAACGGAGATCGCAGTACTAACCAGCAAACATCCACACACTCCAATGGTAACAACAGAGAGCGCAGCAATAACCAGGACACAACATCCACTAACTCAAGTGGCAACCATGGAGATCGCAGTAATAACCGACACATAACAGTGGCAGGAACACTGAGGCAGGACAAGAATGACCAAGGTAGGACAAGAGCGTCGGGTCCTGATCTGGGCGGCGTCACCGAACATCGCTAACGGAACCAACAAGGAATTATATTGTCGGAGACGGCAAAAAAGGCCGCGGATTATACAGTCTCAGGTCACAGGCGTCCCAATCCGATGCTAATCGCCAAACATTCCCATCGGACGTTTGGGCGTTCGGGCGAAACGCCGACTGTCTCAGCGCCTCTGCGTTGGGCGGGACTGGGCGCCTAGGACTCACGGCCGGAATACACTACATCCTCGTCTCATGAACGAGCAGAAGTATGGCAAAAGGAATGCTTGATTATTTCCATAGCACTGAAATAAACGCAACTCCAACATTTTGATATTATTTATCACGGATATGTTTTTAAATCATTTTTCTTCTCAAAGATGTATAAGATGTCACACTTACTCTTCTTTATCGATTAGATATATATCGCTACTGTGTCCCGGGAGCTATAACTCTGAAACCGTTAGTCGGATCAGGCTAAAACATGTTTAGGGGTGTTCGGAACATAAGACTCTGCACGTAAATGTGGTCAACATACAAGTTTAGTGGGCGTAAAATTTGACAATATTCAATCCATCTGTTGTGGAACGCAACATGTGACAAACGGCTTGCCAGACTGACTGGTGGCTACGTTGGATTGGTGCTTTAGGGAGAGAGAGCGCGCGCGCCGATTGCCTATTTGTCTTCCAAGTTCGTAAGCACATTTCCAGGATTGCATGCACGCTGGCGTTACACTCAGTTTTAAAAGGCAAAAATATTATTTACCGTTGTTGTTATAGTTGTTTGCTGTGAGCGGCATACACCAGAACAAGCTATGTGCAGAGCTAAACCCCGAACGGGAGTGACAACGCTGCCGTCTGTTGGATGCTACTTACCTTGCCGATGACTACATTTTGGACATTCGTGGTCTGCTTGTTCGGAAAGGAGAGACTAATCATTCTGCTTACCTGAAAGGAAGAAAAACGGCATGTCAGAACGGAAGAGTAGAAAGGAAGAGGGATACCAAACTCAGGTGCAGGGTTAATGAGATGCTTTCATCTAAACAAGATCCCAGCATGCAATATATTCAGGATTAATGGTAACAAATTAACAATCTCTCAGTACCAGTTCCTCATAGAAAGCACAATTAAGTATCTTCAGTTCACATCGCACCCAGAATCCTACACTAGAAACCCCTAAACACATGCGCACACACCAACAGTACTGGGACCGCAATCTTACGCAGCCGCCCCATCGCAAGACACCACACTCCCACGCAGCTGCTCCATCGCAAGACACCACACTCCCACGTAGCTGCTCCATTGTAAGACACCACACTCCCACGCAGCCGCTCCATCGCAAGACACCACACTCGTACGCAGTCCCTCCATCGCAAGACACCACACTCGTACGCAGTCCCTCCATCGCAAGACACCACACTCCCACGCAGCCGCTCCATCGCAAGACACCACACTCGTACGCAGTCCCTCCATCGCAAGACACCACACTCGTACGCAGTCCCTCCATCGCAAGACACCACACTCGTACGCAGTCCCTCCATCGCAAGACACCACACGCGTACGCAGTCCCTCCATCGCAAGACACCACACTCGTACGCAGTCCCTCCATCGCAAGACACCACACGCGTACGCAGTCCCTCCATCGCAAGACACCACACGCGTACGCAGTCCCTCCATCGCAAGACACCACACGCGTACGCAGTCCCTCCATCGCAAGACACCACACTCGTACGGTCCTATCGTACGCAGTCCCTCCATCGCAAGACACCACACTCGTACGCAGTCCCTCCATCGCAAGACACACACTCGTACGCAGTCCCTCCATCGCAAGACACCACACTCGTACGCAGTCCCTCCATCGCAAGACACCACACTCGTACGCAGTCCCTCCATCGCAAGACACCACACTCGTACGACTACGCAGTCCCTCCATCGCAAGACACCACACTCGTACGCAGTCCCTCCATCGCAAGACACCACACTCGTACGCAGTCCCTCCATCGCAAGACACCACACTCGTACGCAGTCCCTCCATCGCAAGACACCACACTCGTACGCAGTCCCTCCATCGCAAGACACCACACCAGCCCCTCCATCGCAAGACACCACACTCCTACGCAGTCCCTCCATCGCAAGACACCACACTCGTACGCAGTCCCTCCATCGCAAGACACCACACTCGTACGCACCGCATCTGTACGGCCCGGCCGTGACAGAACAGCATGAACCAACACACCGGGGCCGACCGTCCGACGGGCGGCAGCCACAAACAGCGCATCGGACAATCAGTCGTGGCAGCACAATGGCCCCGCTCAGGACACACGCGCCCAACTCGACATCACTGCCAAGGTCGGGCAGGTCACTCGTGTCTGCCCACACATCGATCACAGGGCACTTGAGCTTGGACAAACCACCTGCCTCCTTGACTGGTTACTTCGGCTCACGGGGGTATCGACTGCTAGTGACTATGCAGACTATGACTATGTACCTATGTCGATAAAAATAAACACCGCATAGGACTAGATGTGCCTTCTAACTACCGCAAAATGCCACATAGGACTAGATGTGCTGCCTAACGGAAAAGGCAAATTAAGTTCAACTAAATGGCCGAGATGTACAGATATATTTGACATGTATCAATGATGAGTCGTCTCCAAGTATATCAAAATAAACTTTGCATGGAAGTTAAAAGTTAATGAAAGTTCGAAGAAGCATCCCCGTTCATTCACCACGTCAGGACAAAATAAAACTGATGAGTGTGAGAGTGTCACAAAGTGAGTGTGAGAACTGAGTGTGAGAGGTGTAACATCGGGGACAGTGCTGCCTCGCTTCCCTCGTCAAAAAGTGTCCGTGTGCGCCATAGCAAGCATACTCTCCTAGACATTCTCAGGGATGAAATACATGGTGCAAGACGATATTTCAAAGCCCAAAATCTTACACGAACCCTATGACACTTAGCTTGCTTGCCACATGCTTGGGAGAAAAGCGCACATTTCAAATGGGAAATCACTGGTGGGTAGGTGGAAGCTCCATTCCGCTGAGGCTCGCCACACGTCTCGCAACAGCATCCACCCGCTCGTGGCTTTACTGAGGTTATCCACAATTGACTTGTGGCTATTACGACATCGCGTCAAATAGATAAAGCACAGCACAAAAGGTAAAAAGAGGGTCAAAATCATATAATAAAAATAAAAATAAATAAAATACAGCAAGTCGAGCTGTCACTCAGTCCGGTACGGGCATGGCGACCAAAGATCGACACGGGAAGTCGCGTCAGCTCAGGTGGCAGTAAAAAGATCGCAAGCCCAAACAAGCCGCATCACCGAAAAACTGCCACAATATGAAAGTCTCCATCTCCAACTTCAATACCGCATCGTGAACGATCTCGTGACTGCTCCAGATACAAACACACAGGTAGTTCCGTTGTCACCTTGGACCCGTCTGTGTATGTCCGCGGGAGTAGTGTCAATGCAACTATATCAATGCATACCTATGTCGTCTTCTGCACAAACATTCTGGGACAATGCTTCCATGTTTGGTATCAAGAGATGACGTGGATTGCGGTAAGTTATCAGAATGGTGAGATATCGAAATAATTTCAAAGGTTTCGAAGGTCCGGCATGCGTATAGTTGGCTGGTTGGTTGGTTATTGGTTTTACGACATATCGACCGTTGAGACTCGAACCCACAACCTTTCGATTGTGAGACGAGCAACTTACCCATAGGCTACTCGTTCCCGGCACGTGTACAGTGATTGAGTGTAATAGGAATAGGAGGATCAAATCTAACTTTTTGTTTGCAGCCGTTGATAGCAGCCAACCGAACGATATGACTAGGAGCTCCCCAAGAAATCCGGCATAGCCTGCTCGGACGGCACTCTCATCGCCGATGATTAATTTACACTGCCATATTGCTGTTCCGGGCATATAAAATATAGAACTTTTTCGAATTGTCTGCTTTTCTCTTAATGATTCAAAGGAAGTTGTGAAAATTGCAGGAGAAGCAACACGTGAATGTATACGATTGCATAACCAGCCGAAGGTCATAACCGTAGGAGAGCAATGCCGTAATCAGTGGAGGAGCTAGGAATCGTCATGGGGACGTTTATCTGGAGGGGCGCCATTTGTTTGCACTGCGAAATCACCTGGCCTCCGCTTTAAAAAAAAAAATCCTTTCCATTCCCTCGAAAGAGGTGCCTCTTTCTGTCATAAGAGAGCCTGACTGAAAAATGCGAGCGGGTACTCTTCAACCTTTTCAAAAGGGCACCTTTTCCCGGTCGGAAGGACGCCACCTTCCATGTGGGGGGCACATGCCCTCAGTGCCACACCCTATATCCGCCCTGGCTGTAATTGCATCGAAATTTATCCCCGTAACACAGGATAGCATGAAAAAGGTTATTGTATGTCTATTTGCACTACAATAAAATCATCGAGCAATATTTTCTTGTTTTTCCTACACATTTCTCTGTGGTGACTGTGAAATCTGGACCAGCACGACATAAAGCTGACAGCATGACATAAAGCTAGATGTTCATAGGCAGTGATAAGGAGTGCAACATGCTTATTTTGGAGGAACTTCTTGTCCCAAAAATATCATTTTTATCCATGGTAAATCTGAAAATCAGAGATTGAAAATGCAGTAGCTGAAATCCGAGGATTTTTTTTCCGGGGGGAGGTAGGCGGGACAACCGCCTACCTCCCGCGTCTCTGGCTTGTTCCCTCCCTCCCCCAAATTTACAAACCGTGGTTACACCCACGGGTGTGTGCCTTCCATAAAACTGGGGTGGGCTTGAATTTCAACATCATTTCCACCCTTAATTATTAGGTCTTTGGGTGCACACTAGATCAAAGTGAGCTTCAAGCTGCTTGAGCCCCGAGTCATCTCAGAGAAGTTTCACTTCTACTTCACATGGAAACTATGTAACTGGCATCCACAGGATATGTATTTATTAACTAGCTTGCCTGATGTGATATTATAGTAATTTCCAACTCATGCAGACACTAATGGAACCTGAAGGTGGGTCATCAACGTTTGTCCAAAAGTTATATTTCAATGACAAACGGCACACAGTTTTGAATAATTTCATACTCATTTCTCCCAGCATTGTTCGGAGTCCTACACTCTGCTATTTTCCCATCATCTTTCTATTTTTGGTATTTCCTTAGTTTTCCACTACCATATTTTCAAGCATAACCTTTACACTTTAACATGCAAGCTAAAAACGTGCTTAAGCGGTCTCCTCCCTTGCATAATTTCCGCAAATTCCGCAAATCACAAGTTGACAATTTCAAAATAGAAATAGCCATACTAAACGACTATTACAATTCCTCCCTATTTCAGCCATGCCCAGCCAGACAAGCATATTTTTGGGAATCACTCTTGCCTGGGAATGCTCATAGGGTACCAAAACTTAGCATACGTCACATGTGAAGACAGCTTCCAGCAGTTTACATTGAAATGCAATTATTTCAAGCTGATAAATTAGCACAGTTCTGGGAAATATCACTTTCAGTTCGAGTATAGCCGCGCTTAGACATCGGCAGTGCGCATGTTTCGCATCAATATACCTGCCGAGTGGAATGGCGAGTTTTCTACAACAAAAGTGTCAAATTGTAAACAAATAATCATTTTAAACAGCTTAATGGGACAATATTTTCATATTTTTAGTTCTCTAAGATACTTCCGTTTGCAAAATGGCGTCTATATCAACTTAGACGCATATTTCGATGCACTCAGTATCCCTCTCTAAATAATGCTAGCATCGCCTCATCTCGGTTCGATACCGTACCGAACCGATATTTGCATTGTAACCACCCTTATATACTTCACTGCAGTGTTCATCATCTGCCATCATCCCGGCCCCGGGGTCAGCTGGCAGAAAAATAAAAATGAACCGCCAATCTGCATCCAATCCAAGTGTATATCTGAAGAAAGTTATGCATTAAATTTTTTTTTAAACACTGATTCGCTACATGTTCAAGAAGAGTGGGTAAATTCCCAAGTCCCAACATTCTGAGCAGCCAGAGCCCAAGCAGCAGCGCAGCTCCAACTGCGTGCCCATTGTAAGCGAGGCGTGCGGCCGACTGGGCCTCCAGCGGAGCCCGACACGGTGACCCCGCGCGGCCACCGGGCCGGCCGCTGACCTTGGCCGGCCGGTCACGGGTCACAGGTCAGCGGGCCGGCCGGGCACGCTCTGCCGCGGCGCGCGCACACACGCCGCCGCCGCCAGATGGCCATCAGTGGGGCTGGGCTGCGCGCCGCCACCTGCAGACCATATCGAAGCGGCGGGGGGGGGGGCTGGAGGGAACACCGGCCCCAGCCTGGCCCGCCATATCCAAGCGGCGCCGGGCGTTGGAGGGAGCACCGGCCCCAGCCTGGCCCGCTATATCCAAGCGGCGGCGGGCGCTGGAGGGAGCAGCGGCGGGGGCTGAAGGGAGCAACGGCGGGGGCTGGAGGGAGCACCGGCCCCAGCCTGGGCTACCATATCGGAGCGGCGGCGGGGGCTGGTGGGAGCAGCGGCCCCCGGGGCCGCGGGGCGATATACCAACAGGAGCAATCTCGGACCTCATCGAAGACAAGCCAGCACGTACTTCTATACCACTGCTTTATGGCGCTGATATTAATAAATATACTAGTAAAATGTGTACCCATACATATTCCTTTTTTGCTGCAAAATGATGGCAAAATGAACTGCCGGCGAGGTCGATTGGTTGAGAGGTCTGCACGTATCCAATACACGTCGGCTCCTCGCTCAAACACTTGCTGTAAATGTTTTCGTCCAGCTGAAGTCCAGGATAACATACCGTTCTGAGCATGCTTCGGCGAGAACCAAGGTGAGTCGGCGGATCTGCCGCAAGAGCGCTTATCCAGCGGCAAACTGCAGCCCTATGTCTGAGGGGCCGGCGCTGTGTGCTGAGCCGCGGCCGTACTACACAACACCGCCTCGGCTGGGATGCCAATTCCGGACCTACCGCCAACAGCGCAGGCGAAAACAGCATGCCGTGCATACGGAAGCCGGTGGTAGCCACAAACCGTCCGGCGCATCATTCCCACCGGCAGCTAGCGTCCACAGCCGAGCAACGTGGCAGAGCTGACAACGGCGGACAGAGCACACGAGCCACCCGTCACCGCCACCTACTGTGGCCGTGCTGGCATAGGCGGACAGAGCACACGAGCCGCCCGTCACCGCCACCTATTGTGGCCGTGCTGGCATAGGCGGACAGAGCACACGAGCCGCCCGTCACCGCCACCTATTGTGGCCGTGCTGGCATAGGCGGACAGAGCACACGAGCCGCCCGTCACCGCCACCTATTGTGGCAGTGCTACCAACGGCGAACAGAGCACACGAACCGCCCGTCACCGCCACCTATTGTGGCAGTGCTACCAACGGTGAACAGAGCACACGAACCGCCCGTCACCGCCACCTATTGTGGCCGTGCTGCCAACGGCGGACAGAGCACACGAGCCGCCCGTCACCGCCACCTATTGTGGCAGAGCTGGCATCGGCGGAGAGAGCACCATAAACCAAAATGACCATCCATCCATCCATCCATCCATCCATCCATCCATCCATCCATCCATCCATCCATCCATCCATCCATCCATCCATCCATCCATCCATCCATCCATCCATCCATCCATCCATCCATCCATCCATCCATCCATCCATCCATCCATCCATCCATCCATCCATCCATCCATCCATCCATCCATCCATCCATCCATCCATCCATCCATCCATCCATCCATCCATCCATCCATCCATCCATCCATCCATCCATCCATCCATCCATCCATCCATCCATCCATCCATCCATCCATCCATCCATCCATCCATCCATCCATCCATCCATCCATCCATCCATCCATCCATCCATCCATCCATCCATCCATCCATCCATCATATACCCCTATCTCATTATCGTTCTAAATCAACTTTCTGTTGGCCGCCTGTCCTCGGTACCGCTAAGTCCAGTCAGTCCTTTCCACTCAGACAGTCGTCTCGTCCATTTGCCGCTCATCCTCACCCTCTTTCATTGGTAAGTTACTTGGACTTAGGGCGCATCAACAACATTGCCTACATAACGGCCGTCTGGCCTACTTCAGTCCATCTCCCTGGTCCCATTCAAGCAATTTCCATCCCCGCCAGTGACAGGCCACCCTTCCATCGTCTGTTAGTGCTCGTCACTCTTCCCCTCCGTCTCCTCTACTCTCCCTTCCTCCTTATTCCCATTGAATAAAGTCAGCACGATCCCATTTTGGTGACAATACGACCGGCGCATTTCAAAACTTCCAGTAATTAATCTCTATAAATGTACAGCTTCCCTACACCTGGGTAGCGGCACTGGGAAGGCGGAGAACCATCCGTCAGCCTCAGGACTGACAATCGTGCTCACCACACATGTACTGGCTCAGACATAATGATCGATGATCGAACCAAGCGCCTCAACATTATTAAAGCACGGGGATGTGTGCCATGCTCATAAAAAGTCGGATATGCACGCACTATGGATGACAATACCTCCAGATAGGTTCGATTACGTCACGTTATGTCACGTTATGCTACGTTCCTTGACCAGACTGACCGATGCTGGTCATATAGCTATGCATATAATGCATTATAGATTAGACATGGTAGTTATTTCATCGCAAAACTACCCTGATCGAGTATAAATACCTTCCGCTCCTTGTCCGATCGGAAACTAAGAAGCCGAACGATGCCAAAATCGCGTATGGTACTAATATGCATATGTTGTTGATAAATGGATGATATATCCAGATCAAAAGCATTGGCCAGCGCGAATGACTGTTTCATCTGCTCCACCCATTACTTCGCATGCGCAGGACGGTTGGATGCAGGATCGAGATAGGATCCTTGTCACGGGGCGCACGATGGATGCGGCGTGCCAAGGAACGGATGAGAGCTACAATGAGCTGCCAAATACCTCCGTCAATACACACTCATCGCCGGACGATCCGAAAACTTCTGAGTCAGCCAAGGGACGCATGGCCACAAGCTACCCAGACGCCAAGGGACGCAACGCAAGGAGCGAGCCACAGCGACGAGAAAGGAAAAGAGGCAATGACGTCAACGAATGTATTGAGAACAGACAATGAATGCAACGATGTCGCCAAAAAACATGAACCACGTAAAGCAACAATTCTTGATCGTTTTGGCTTCTGTTCTTTCCCAGTGAAACACGACTTTCTCCCGAGAAAACCGAACATGCTGCACATCTTGCACCTTGCCACGCCTTCATGCCTGTGCCCTTCTCTCCCTTGGAGAACCTGAAGTTTTTTTCTTCTTCAAGAATCCACATTCTGCCTGTTGAGCACACCTATTCAAGGTTGTCGCCATTGCTTAGATTTGTGTCGCCTTGCAAAAACAGGCTACGAAATTATTCGCTTGTAGAAATACGAGTTGCAGTTGCATACATCAGCAATTATATGTCTTAAGTTATCTATTTGTGCAAGAAAGAGCTATTAACCGGATGAAGAAAGAAATACCTGCTAAACTGTATGTTTGGTCTTTTACCTGTGGATTTTTTGTTCTGTTTTTGCTTTGCACAAACACACCTAGACGTGCACACACTATACACACGACAGATGTTTTATTTAACATGTTTTGAAACAATATTCAACATTGAAACATTTTGACCGTGATTTGGGCCCCATAGTCATTTTCAGGCACCCCGTCGAAATTTCTTAGGCCCCATCGTGATTGTATTTTGGTCTCGGCGCGATTTTTCGGAGGTCCTGTCGCGAATTCCTTGGGGCACCAGCGTTATTTCCAGGGTCCCAGATCTGACATCTTGAAGCAACATTTTTAAGGAACAGGAACAATTTTTGGGCCCTTAATGTGTTCTTCAGAAGCTTTGGGGCGATCTTGGGGACGACATGGCCATCTCCAGGGGCCCCTGCGTGATTGTGTGGTCCCCGATGTGGCTATTAGGGGCCAGGTGCGATTTGTAGTGACCACAGCGTCATTTAGTGGGCGTCAGTGCACTTTTCGGGCCCCCGATGTGATATTTGTGGCTACAGTGCGAGTTTTGGGGGGCCATGGTCATTTTTAGATGCCCCTGCGCAACTACCCGCCCCAATGCGATTTTCAGGGTCACAGTGCGGTTTTTGAGGCGCCAACGGGGTATTAGGGCGCCAGGGTATTAGAGACAGCTTATTACCGCTTCAGGTCGAGTACAATTAGCCTTAACCCGCGCCGTCTTTCCGGTCAGATCCTCACACCCCGTCTCGGGGGGGGCGGATAGTAGCCACCCTCTAAAATCCAAGCTAAACGTCGCACGAAAACCAGAGGTGTCATTGGAAAGTACTTGACTAGTAGGGTCCGGATACACGCCTGAAAAAATCCCCAAAAGTGACGTCACTAGGGGGCTAGATTTTCACGACTTTTCACGACTTGCATTATGTTTTTGGCTCCGAGGAGTTCATTTTGGGGATATTTGAAGAGAAAGAACTAAAATTACCTGGAATCAAAAAAGGACAACGAAATCGGCCGGGGCCATATAAGTTTTCGGGCCCCAAAATAAACTCTTTTTTAAATTTGAACATTTTGAGCTTTCAACTTTTTTATTTTCCTTTTCTAATGAACAGAGCAGACCGAGAAGCGTTGTTTGAAGTCAACGTGCCCTAATAAAAAAATGCTTACTTTAGCCAGAATCTTCGATTTGAGCTGCAATAGACAAATATGCAAAATTTATATGTAGTCAAAAACGGGAAAAAAGAAAAATTTCCCTCGTATGTTTTACTGCATCCCTAATGATAAGCAAACGCTGAAAGATTCATTAAAATATCTGTATCCGTTAAAGTGTGACGGCTGGTTGAACTTTTTTGGAGGTGACCTAACTTGACCTTGACTAACTCGTTGACCCTAGATGGCCTGATTTCAAAATTTTGAAACAGCATGCCAAATTGATGTGGGAAAAGGTGTGCCAAATGTTGGCGCGCTGCCGCGCGCCGTTCGTTCACTATCCACGAAAAACCTGTGGGGGCGGTTGAAGATCCCCGAGACGGGACGGGTTGATTACTGACCAACGAACCTCACAAGTGCCTCTCTATAAAACAACAGCTCCTCGATATCCAGTCGTCGCCGAATCATACACCGTGGAGATTCGGTAGCAGTGGCAATATACAGATCGCGAAGGGCGTAACAAAATGTCCGCCACATTACCACGTCCCAGCTAAACGCCACGCTGCTGCGTGGCCTTTGCCTCGAGGCAGACTAAGTGGCGCTCGTGACAAATAGACTGTATATTGCTTCGCTTGTTATTGGTTCATGGACTAATCTACGCTCTGGCATTGTTGGCGGCGGGCTACCGACCTGACCTTGACGACGCCGGCCACTCCACCAAAGACGGAAATATCTCTGAGGACTGGCGCGGCGACAACGCACCTGTACTGTCCACGGTGGGAAGCCGGCACGACCTTGACAACGCCGGCGGCCCCATCAAAGACGTACAGCCCCCCCCCCCCCGCAGTAATGGCGCCGCGACCCCACACCGGTACTGTCGACGGAGCGGCATCGATCCAGTCCTGACGACATCGGCGGCCCCACCAAAGACGCATACTTCCCCCTGCAATGGCGCGTTTACCCCGCACAGATACTGTCGACGGCGGAAGACCGACCCGACCTTGACGCCGGCGGCCCCACCGAAGACGCACACCTCCCTGAGTGCTGGAGCGGCGACCACACACCGGCAAACAGTCCACTGAGACGGCCGGCAGAGCTGGCGCATTCTGAGAATGGGGTCAAATATGCGCCTGTTTGTGCAGATTATCCAGCGACTATGCATTATTCAGGTTCGGCGAAGACTCGCATCACAGCCGGCAGGGAGGCTGGCATTCCGAGCGGCGAATTACGGAACGGAGCTGACTTCCCGTGCGGCTAACGTGGCCATCAAGACAGGCATCTCATTCACCACAAGCCAACGGTGAAGACGGAACAGCTCCACCCACACAAAGTTACGTCCCACGCCGCGCCAACACATTCATCTCCGATTCTTTTCCGGCGTGGGAGGACAAAGCTCATAAAACAGTGTATCCCTGGGAAGAAAAAGCATCGGGTATTTATGCAAATGCCGAAAGTGTTAGAAACAAAATTGAGGTACTTGAGCTTTTTGCAAAGCTTTTTCTTGAGAAAACTTCCGGAAATTATCATTGACTGGCTGCAGCATGCATACTCATACAAGAAATAAAGAAGATGAGGTGGAATACTGTTGCATGCAAGGCAGGCCATGAAATGTCAATCTGTAGAGGATAGTGTTTGTGGTGAGGCTGGATTTACGGATACAGCTACTTACAGCTAGACGCTATTCTGAGAAATGGGACCAGATTAAGGATAGGGGCATGCCATGTGTCACCATACCGGGATGAAGAACTGACAGGTTGATGCGGGAAGAGATAAATTGCAGATTGCATAGTATAACCGTATTGATGGGAGACTAAAGCTAGGTGGAGGGGAAACTAGAAGTAAAAAATAATCTGGAAGAGGTTTCATTGCTTCATTTGAGGAATAGATCATGCTTTCAAATAATCAATAAGCCCATGAGGGGTTAGATGTTAGACGATGTCTTCGGTCTAGTATCTAAAAACGATGAAAATGTTCTCACAGAGAGAAAAGATACGAGGCTTAAGGGGATAGTGATCATTGGAGCACTAAAAAGACTATCATAATGAAGCAAATTGTGATTGTTCGGCGGGAAATGCAAAAGTTCGCAGTTTCCACAAAATTCAATCTAACAAAATGTAGCGAGGGACCATTCCGAACCAATCCGAACTAAGCATCGCACGAAAGCAAAAGAGGTGTCATCGGAAAGCGCTCGACGAGTAGGGTCCGGGTCCACCCCCAAAACAATTTCACACCAAAAGTGACGTTACCAGGGGGGCTAGATTTTCACTACTTTCACAACATACATTATGTTTTTGGCTCTGGGGAGTTGATTTTGGGGGATATATGAAGAAAAAAAATATTTGGCATGAGAAAAGGACAGCGAAATCGGCCATGGCTGTAATTTTTTGGGCCCCCAAAATAAAAATGTCAATTTTTTTTTCTTCAAAATTTAGATCTCAGTCTGCTCTAAAATTTTTAGAGCAGACTGAGAAACGTTATTGGAAGTCAACTTTCCCTAATAAAAAAAAATCTTACTTTACCCAGAATCCTCTATTTGAACTGCAATTTGGCAAATATGCAAAATTTGTATGTAGTCAAAAACGAAAAAATGACAACTTCCACTCATACGTGTTGTTGCATCCATAAAGATAAGCAAACGCTGTAAGTTTCATTAAAATATTTGCATCCGTTAAAGCGTGACGACTGGTTGAACGTTTTTGGAGGTGACCCCACTTGACCTTGACTAACTCGTTGACCCTGGACGACCAGACTTCAGAATTTTGAATCAGTGTGCCAAATTGATGTGGGAAAAGGTATGCCAAATTTGGGAGCGCTGCCGCGCGCCGTTCGTCCGCTACCCGCGACAAAAACCTGAGGGGGGCGATTGAAGACCCCTTGAGACGGGCAGTTTAATATCAACTACGTTCTTATGTACCAATGCGTTTTTTTCCTTTAACTTTCTCATCAGCATAAAAACAGCATAGGTTATTGGGGGTCAAATCAACATTGGGGTCCAAGATCAACATTGGTGGGGCCATGGCCCCACAAAAGGATACAAATCGACATCCCTGACTTCATCAGCTGGAGCAACATGGAATTGATCGAGAAATCATAGGCTGAACTGAGGCATGGGCAAGGGAAAGGAAACAAAGGGTAGCATTAAATGGGTGTAAATCTGAATGGCAGGATGTTCTAAGTTTGATACCAGAGCTCCGTTCTAGGTCCATCTCTTCTTTAGCATTTTTGTGAACAACACCAAGGTAGAAAAGCTGAAAAATATGGGGCTTAAATTGCTACAAAGGTAACAGGAATGGCTACCTGACAATAGTGATGAATCAAACAATAGTCAGCTATGCTTAGACGATCTAAAAAAACGGGCTGATAAATGACAGATTTCATTCAATTATGGAAAGTGTAAGGCTATGCCTTTGGGGTTTGGAGATGGGACATTCAGATATACAAATGGAGGTAGTTAACTGGATGTCCTTGACGAAGAAAAAGACTTAGGCGTGCTAGTTTCGAGGAAGCTAAAAGCAAAAACAATCCAACTTAGTTAGAAACGGTGAAATTAAAATGTTATGAATCACAAATAGGAGTGCTAAATTGACAACCAAGGAGGCCATGATGATGCTGAATTGGAGTTTAGTGACGCGTCGACAGCCAGGGCCATTTTGCGCCCATACGGAAGCCATACAAAAAACATTTTACCCATGTGCGACCCCACCTGGAATATTGTGCACAGGGATGGAGCCCTTCCTCAGAAAGGGATAGAAGTATACTGGAAAGAGTACAGCGCAAAAGTACCATGCTTGTCAGTAGAGTAGGCAAAAGATGGGCAGAAGGTTATGGCATTAGATATGTACCCACTAAAGTGCCCGAGATGAAGACGTGATTTGACTGAGATGCTTAAGACTATATCAAGAAGGAAAGGCTAAACAATATCAATCTGAATGACCCTGGTCTATTTTGGGAATCGCATGGTGGTGATCAATTCAGGTTAGATAAGCAAATGTGTAGGGCAGCCAAATGCCAACAAGTATTAAGTTAAAGGGAATTGAGTAGGCTGATTAATGGAGTAGGCTGTCGGGTGACGTCGTGGAGAGCCGCGCGGTCAATGTACTTGAATATGGCGCATGCATGCCAAGATTGTATTGTGTAATAAGCTGTGCAATACATGGATGATAATTGGGGTGGATGAAATCAGCTTGATGTTAGTCGGTGTCTTAGATCTTGGCTATAAACGGGGAATTATACTAGTGGCAGGTGCGCATGGCGGTGCATTGGGTATCTTTCTTAAAACATGTGAAGCCGATGAGAGTGGCCGTGGAAATGCAATGGAATCGATGATTTCTGTAGAACTAGGTGAATATATTAATTAAGTTAAACAACCTTATATTTCAGCTTCTAAAGTGTGCAGTATGGAGAGAGGTTTACAGTGAGACTGATCCTACTAGGTTCCTCAAATCATGTTTATAAATGGGAAATTATGCTGGAAACAGGTGTACCTGGTGGTGGATTCAGAGCCGACCTTCGGGCATGCAACGCAGAGGAAATTAGCCATGGCAACACAACGCGATTTGTAGCTTCTGTTGAATTCATGATATAACGTTGAGTATGAACTTCGATTTCATTTTTATCATCTTATATTGTCTTTCCCTAATAGACTGAACCAAGATGGATCTCTGTCGCTTTTAAGAAGCCTATGGGCTCCTGGCTTTATAGCACAACATTGACTTGTGCCAAAGCGAGCGTTTTCAAACAGAAGTCATCTTCGTCGAGAGTCGAGCACCTCCTCGAAGGGCCTCCCGGCGTTCGTCTGTGTGCACCGGGGCGAGACGAGCACGGCCGTGCGTGGTGGGCGGCATTTCCGTCGCCGCCACCCGCAGCATCCACTAACAGCTCGTCCTGCCCAGAGCGACAGCGGTATTAGCATAATGCCGCTGCCCTCCCGGGTGTGCCCGCGCCGCCTCTGGCGGTGTCGACGCGCTGTAGCACGTGCACGATGACACCATGACACACGGCCGGTGCACACGATGGCGGACGGGCCGGCAAACACACGGCACGGCCACATCCCGCCGCCGGCCATTACCATACAATGAGACGCGCCGTCCCGTACCCGCCCGCAAACAAACAGACCGGGTCGGGTCAGAGCGGCGGCGACACGCGGCCTCGTCGAGGCGTCGCAGGTGCCCGGAGCCGACTGCGCAACCTCGGCCGGCACGCCGCCGGCTCGTAATGAGAATGCGATCAGCGCCGCCGACGGCAGCGCCGCGCGGCGGCCGCCGCCGCCGTCTGTTTATCCCGCCGACGACTAATGGCTCGCCGCTTAATTTATGTCCCACCGATGCCCATTACTAAAAGCCATATAAATGGCGGAGAAGCGAAGAGGTGGTCGCCGCCCGCGCAGTTGTTTCAGTCGGTCGATCCGACCGCCAGGTCTCGCGTCGGTCCTCTCGTCACAGGCACACTTGCTTTGGTGGAGGACGCGTCGATGCGCACGCCCACGAAACGGCGCACACGTGCGGAACGGTACCACGTCCGCAAACTCATGTCCACCACCGGCGTGGTCCGATCACGGTCGCAGACGGTACGCACACTTCCTCTGCGGGGACAGGACCTCAGCAATGGCCGGCGGCGCCACTAATCGCGACCGTCCCGCTTTCTGCTGTTTTTCCTGACGATAATCAGCCCACCGGGGAGACGTGGCCGCAACGACCCGACTGCCTACACTAACCGGCGCACAAACAGGGTGCAACAGAGGCCGATCGCATCCCGCCGGCGCGCGGATCGCCTCGGGCGATGGTTCCCCTCGCGCCGGCCTCGTCCCTGCAGTGCATCGCCGCACACTCGATCGCCTAACAAGCGGTGCGTTTCACAACTGGCCGACGACATCAGACACCAGCCGGCATCTGAGGATGTTTTAGCACCGTTTAAACGCCTAATGAGCGGCGTTGCCCAACCGCCAGACCGTTAGCACCATCGTAGCCGGCCCGGAGACTGCCTGTCCGTCTCCGCGCCGTCCGCGCCACCCTCGCACATTCAGCGGCTGCCACCGAGCGCTGCCGTCGTGTGTGTTCGGCACCACACCAGTCATGAGGATGCCGTCCTGTGTCGGTGATAACCGGATACACCCCATCTGGTATCACTCCCAAACAGGTGTTGTTGATTACGGGTTACGCCGCCAGAGCATCCACTAGAAGGATGCAACGGACGCGGGGTTGCGCTTGGAGAACGACTTCAGAAGTGGTGCTAAACAGTTGGATTTCGATGTCTAGAGTTGAAACTGAATGTCAAAAAAAAAAAAATCGGGAAAAGACTACAAGTATCGTTATCAAGTTAACCTAGATGAAACTATTATGACGCTAGCCCATTGTCGAGCATCGTCTTCACCGAGCATTTGCAAGCCAGGGCTACATCAACACAGGGAGGCCAGGGATACATCAGGCCAGGGCTACATCAACACAGGCATTTGTGATTTACGCGGACGAGATCAAATGTATTAGGCACTGCGTTCCACATGAATTTCAGAATTCGAGAACACTTCTCGGCTGAGGGACATATTGAGACACATATCCGACTTCTGACATGCAGTACTCTGGAATCCCAACCTTTGCGCGGGAACCAACATTTAATAGAAGTTTGCTTTCACCTCCTCGAATGGAATTTTTATTTCCAGAATTCACGGGTGAAATATTATTCCATTCTAATACACTAGTGCATACAGATTGTGCAATACATATTGATGACATTATTTCAAGCGTAACGTTGGGTAAATCACTTGTGTTTTTCTCATTTTTCACTATTCAGACGCAATATTCTTCACTTTTTCGATGTCATAGCTGGTTTTGATGTCTTGGCCACATGCCCCCCACAATACAGGTAATGAATTTGAGGACACCGATGACATGGAAAGATGTCATATGCCACTCTGCAATGTGATATTTAGTGACACTATGCAACGAAATACAATACAAATACAAAATACAACGAAATCCGACCACAACTTCAGCGATGATATGCAACTAAATACGGCCACAACTTTAGTGACACTACACAACAACTAAACAGGGATATTATGAGTGGAAAGGGTGACTTCTCACCTCAATAATTCTTCCTTCATAGTGTGCGAATTAATCTGCCAAGAAATGTTGACGATATGCCCCCCCCCCCATTACTCCTCTTTTTCCTCCTTAAGACAATACCTGAAGGAGTCTCAAACAATTCATTGCAAAGTTCAAATGAGAAGCAAAGAACAATCGTCACAGAGAGCGGACATAAGAAAATCAGGGGCAACACGACTAGTCAACACGATATTCAGGAACTCATGCTTCGGGGAGAAACCCGACATAAAAACTATACACCGCAATATTTTTATTTTCTTTTGCTCAAAGTAGCATGTTTGGACACTAAAGTAAAGTAATCGTTTGGCACTCATTCGGTCTTTTGGGTGCCCCCTTGGCGCTGCATGGGTTATATGTTCGCATCTTCCCGTCGCGAGCAACGAAGACGGAGGTAAATAACGAATGAATGTGACAGTCACAAAAGTGACAGCGAGTGGGAGAGAAAGTGATGGAATGCGGCGGGAAAAGAGCCCGACGTCCCACGAGGACGGCGTCTGTTGGGTAATTTCTGTGGTGGCTGCCGCTCCACCGGCGGCACGTGCCGCCGCCAGTCGCACGCCCCCCCCCCCTCGCCACCCCTGTCACACCGTGCCACCGCCAGTCGCACGCCACCCCTGTCATACCGTGCCGCCGCCAGTCGCACGCCACCCCTGTCATACCGTGCCGCCGCCAGTAACACACCACCCCTGCCACACCGTCACACGTCACCCCTGCCACACCGCCACACCGTGCCGCCGCCAGTAACACGCCACCCCTGCCACACCGTGCCACCGCCAGTCGCACGCCACCCCTGCCACACCGTGCCGCCGCCAGTAACATACCACCCCTGCCACACCGTGCCGCCGCCAGTAACATACCACCCCTGCCACACCGGCACACGTCACCCCTGCCACACCACCACACCGTGCCGCCGCCAGTAACACGCCACCCCTGCCACACCGTGCCACCGCCAGTCGCACGCCACCCCTGCCACACCGTGCCGCCGCCAGTAACATACCACCCCTGCCACACCGTGCCGCCGCCAGTAACATACCACCCCTGCCACACCGGCACACGTCACCCCTGCCACACCACCACACCGTGCCGCCGCCAGTAACACGCCACCCCTGCCACACCGTGCCACCGCTAGTCGCACGCCACCCCTGCCACACCGTGCCGCCGCCAGTAACATACCACCCCTGCCACACCGTGCCGCCGCCAGTAACATACCACCCCTGCCACACCGTCACATCCACCCCTGCCACATCGTGCTGTCGCCAGTAACACGCCACCCCTGCCACACTGTGCCGCCGCCAGTAACACGCCACCCCTGTCACACCGTGCCACCGCTAGTCGCACGCCACCCCTGCCACACCGTGCCGCCGCCAGTAACATACCACCCCTGCCACACCGTGCCGCCGCCAGTAACATACCACCCCTGCCACACCGTCACATCCCACCCCTGCCACACCGTGCTGTCGCCAGTAACACGCCACCCCTGCCACACCGTGCTGCCGCCAGTCGCACGCCACCCCTGCCACACCGTCACACCCCATCCTTGCCACACCGTGCCGCCGCCAGTCGCACGCCACCCCTGCCGCACCGTGCCGCCGCCAGTAACACACCACCCCTGCCACACCGTCACATCCCACCCCTGCCACACTGTGCCGCCGCCAGTAACACGCCACCCCTGCCACACCGTGCTGCCGCCAGTCGCACGCCACCCCTGCCACACCGTCACACGCCACCCCTGCCACACCGTGCCACCGCCAGTCGCATGCCACCCCTGCCACACCGTGCCACCGCCAGTCACCGCCACCCTTGCCACACCGTCACATCCCACCCCTGCCACCGCCAGTCACACGCCACCCCTGCCGCACCGTCACATCCCACCCCTGCCACACCGTGCCACCGCCAGTCGCACGCCACCCCTGCCACACCGTGCCGCCGCCAGTCGCACGCCACCCCTGCCGCACCGTCACACGTCACCCCTGCCACCCCTGCCACACCGTGCCGCCGCCAGTCACACACCACCCCTGCCGCACCGTCACACGTCACCCCTGCCACCCTTGCCACACCGTGCCGCCGCCAGTCACACACCACCCCTGCCGCACCGTCACACCCCACCCCTGCCACCGCCAGTCACACGCCACCCCTGCCATACCGTCACATCCCACCCCTGCCACCCCAGTCTCACGCCACCCATGCCACACCGTGCCGCCGCCAGTCGCACACCACCCCTGCCACACCGTGCCACCGCCAGTAACACGCCACCCCTGCCACACCGTGCCACCGCCAGTCGCACGCCACCCCTGCCGCACCGTCACACCCCACCCCTGCCACCGCCAGTCACACGCCACCCCTGCCACACCGTCACACCCCACCCCTGCCACACCGCTACACCGTGCCGCCGCCAGTAACACGCCACCCCTGCCACACCGTGCCGCCGCCAGTAACACGCCACCCCTGCCACACCGTGCCGCCGCCAATCGCACGCCACCCCTGCCACACCGTCACATCCCACCCCTGCCACCGCCAGTCACATCCCACCCCTGCCACACCGTGCCACCGCCAGTCGCACGCCACCCCTGCCACACCGTGCCACCGCCAGTCACCGCCACCCCTGTCACACCGTCACACGCCACCCCTGCCACACTGTGCCGCCGCCAGTAACACGCCACCCCTGTCACACCGTGCCACCGCCAGTTGCACGCCACCCCTGTCACACCGTGCCACCGCCAGTAACACGCCACCCCTGTCACACCGTGCCACCGCCAGTTGCACGCCACCCCTGTCACACCGTCACACGCCACCCCTGCCACACCGTCACACGCCACCCCTGCCATACCGTGCCGCCGCCAGTCACGCGCCACCCCTGTCACACCGTCACACACCACCCCGTCTCACGCCACGCCTGCTACACAGTGCCACCGCGTGACCGGCACCACACCAGCAGTGGTATCAATCACAACACCGGCCAATTCGCCCTTCAGCAGGCGGGCTAGGTGTCACAGGCGGAGGCGCTGCCTCGTGCTGGCATTGAACTTACCGACAAATGGTAGCGGTAGTTCAATCGGTACGGCGCTCGACTCCTGATAACAGATCGCTGGTTTGAATCCCATAACAGGAAGATTATGGGACCAGTACATCCGCGACCAATCCGAGTGGAAGGTTGGCAGTGTTAAATTTGTTTTCGTTAGGTGCGAGTTGTCGAAACGAACACGGTAGGATGTATACATTTGTCATGGAATTAATTTCAATTAAAATGCTTTTGATGTACCAGACTCAAATTTTAGCTAATGATGTTGGTACTTGTGACTGTACATTGATAATTTGTTTTGAGATGTATAATTTAAGAAGAGCTATATGGGTGATAGAGAAAAATAACTTTGTTATACACTGGTATTGTATGCCAGATCACATTATAGGTAATCCTTTTAACTGAAATTGCATCGCGAAATGTTCGTGTATAACCATTCCTTATCGAGAGCATGCATATGTTACTTATAAACGAGATATTGTTAGAAAGGAGGCACGAAGACTTCATAAGCATGCATGAAGAAGCGGGATGTCGATTCTTTTGGAGTATGTCGATTGAGTGTTCAGAAAGTAATATGTTCCACCCTATTTCACGAATATATCGCTAAAGGTTGGTCATGCTATATGACTGAAGTCGAATACGTCAAACAATCAAAAACGTTTTTATTCACTGACCGTCAAAATAGTAGCGCATTTGCGCTCGGAATATGAAACATGAAATCAGAGATCTAAGAATACGCAACATAAATACGGGAATTACAGGACTGCAAGCAGGAGCCTAAAGTACAGGAAGTAGGCAAAATGAGGTCAGACAGCTAACACAGCTGGTCTCGACAGCCCAGTATTGCTCATTCCATTTGCACAATCACCAGATATATACACTGAGTGTGCAGACACCGACCCTCTTACAGCATGCAACAGCTCTGAAATTTAAGCTACACTAATAAAAGCCCACCCCACTTACTACTTTGCTCATTCTGCAGAGCAATTAAGAATGCAGCCTCATAACAAAATATTCGCGTCTCATCGCAGATAAATAGAAGTAAGTAAGCCTAATACAGTGAAAGTCTACCTAAAAAGGGTGCCTAACACCATCTCCACAATGGCAATATACCATTTCATGAAAGTTCCCTTACCATCTGCACTACTGCACATTGCATCTTAACATCATCTACATTTTTGGTCTACAGATGCTTCATTTCTCAATATCCCTGACCGATACTGTCCGCAATTTTTGCTCGAACGAATTGAGAAACAGTATCATTTCAACTGCATACCACTTACGGAAAAGCACCCCATTCCATATCATATCATATCATATGCCACATATCAATGGAGGGAGAACTTCTTGAGGGAGTACCCAGATCTACTGGAAGGCACGGGCGTCCATTACACAATAGCACCACGTTGAGCCACTCACAGCGTTCCCATCATCGCTGATGGTGCACTTTAACCGCTGTTGGTGCCGTGGCCCATCGACGCCTTTTTTGTCGAATCCCTAACAGTGGGCAATAAATCACGACAGAATAAGCTATTTCTGAAGCGCAGTGCCCAGTCCCGCCGAGACAACACCCAGCCTGGCCGGCCGACTCCCGTGAGGTGATGGTGGGACAACAGGTCCGCCACTCTCCGCACCAGTGTCGGAGCCAGGGGCAGCGTCAGTCTCGGAACGAGCTCACATTCAGTAACGGAGCCGGTGCCAGAGCCAGTCTCGGAACTAGCTCACATTCAGTAACGGAGCCGGTGCCAGAGCCAGTCTCGGAACAAGCTCACATTCAGTAACGGAGCCGGTGCCAGAGCCAGTCTCGGAACCAGCTCACATGCGGTGTCCGAGCCAGTGCCGGAGTTAGTGTCGGAGCCAGTGTCCGAACCGGTGTCTGGGGAAGTATGGGAGCCAATGTCGGAGCCAATATCGGAGCCAATATAGGAGCCAATATCGGAGTAAATATCGGAGCCAATGTCGGAGGAGAATATCGGAGCCAATGTCTGATACCAGCTCGGAACCGGTATCTGAGCTAGTGTCGAACAACTGTCCTGGCATCACACTCAACTATCCTGGCGCTATCGAAGACGCTGTTGACAATGGAGACCACGTTGGCGACCCCACAGTCGACGCTGATGATCCCGAGGTTGACACTAACGATCCTACAGACGACGCTGACGACCCTGCAGTCCATGCTAACGATCCTACAGACGACGCTGACGACCCCACAGTCCATGCTAACGATCCTACAGACGATGCTGACGACCCCACAATCCATGCTAACGATCCTACAGACGACGCTGACGACCCTGCAGTCCATGCTAACGATCCTACAGACGACGCTGACGACCTCGCGGTCATTAAACACGTATATAACAATAGCAAACGACGCTGACGGTACTTTTTTCCTTTAATATTTTAGTTCCATATTCAGGGATTTGTGTTGAGCACACGCGCATACTTGCAGGTCAGATGCTCACTCTCCGTTTCGCGGTAGGGGGTCGTTACATGCCCCACCCGCTCTAATCTCCAAACTAAGCGTTGCACGTAAATGAAAGAGATGCCATCGTAAAGCGCTCGAGAAGTAGGACCTGAAACCGTCCCAAAAATTTTCTCCCCCCAAAAGTGAAGTCACTATGGGTGTCTATGAGGTCACAACTGACGTCATTCTTTGGCTTTGGGTGTTCATCTTGGGACAGATTCTAAAAACTAAAAGAATTAGAAATCAGAAACTGAAAGCGAAATCAACCAAAATATTGCCCCATCGAAATATAAAACGAAAATTAGCAACAGTGAGTTTTCAATTTTTAATTCGTATATCTTTAATGTGTAGCGGGTACCGATAAACGTTGTAAACCAACGTAACCTCATACAACTTTTTACTTTAGTCAGAATCTTCAAGCTGAGGCGTAATGTGAAAATATGCAAAAAAAGTCATCAAAATGGAAAACATCAAATAAAGCACCATCCAACATCCTTCAAGCATGCTTCAGCAAACATATTTTGATTAAGAGTCCCTAAAGACCTAAAGACAAGCGAACCCATTGCAAACTGTTCTACCTATTAGAGAAATTAAAAAAAATTGAGGAAAACTGAAAACAATACATTTTGAAAATGTCCAGAAACAAAATGTTCCTTTGTAGTGGGCAAGCATGTTGGCACGATGGTCGGTTGAATCTACCTTTTCTGATTACAAATATTATTTTGTTTGACAAAAATATCCCCAAAACGAACCCCTCAGAGCCAAAAAGATGTTAGTCGTGATCCCATAAACACGAATACTGATGTCACTTTTGGGGGAAATGTTGGGAGGGGGCGGCCCTACTCGTCGAGCGATTTCCGATGAGACCAGTTTCGTTTTCGGGCAATACTTAATTTGGAGCGGGTATACAAGAACCCAAATCCGCGCCCCGTCCCGGGATAGGTGTGAGGAGCTAACCAGAAGGACCGGAAGGATTAGCCAACATAAAATGGTTACACAACTACGCCACTGTGGTGGTTCGCTGATGATAATCCTACAGGCAACGATGACGAGCCCAAAGTTGACGCTGACTACCTATGGAGATAAAGACGATGCTGACGACCCCAAAGACGACGCTGACGATCCCAGAGACGACGCTGACGACCCCGCAGACGGCGCTGTCGATCCTACAAACGGCGCTGACGACCCCGCAGACGCGCTGACGACCCCGCAAACGGCGCTGACGATCACGCAGGCGGCGCTGACAATCCCACAAGCGGCGCTGACGATCCAGCAGATTGCGCTGACGACCCCACAGACAGCGCTGACGAATCCGCAGACGACGATGACGACCATGACGCTGGTCGGCCGATTGCAGCCGAGCCCGATGGCGGTTTGAACGCGCCATCTCGCGGCCCGAGGATACGCTGCCTAGCGGCCTGCCCACGCCACTTCTCGTGGAGAAAAACACCCGACAAGCGCACAAAGGCGGCATCCAACAATGAGCGGTGAACAGAGACGGAGCCGCCCCGCTTCGCCCAGGGGTCCACCCACGCGCGGACCCACTGAAGAACGCCGCCCGTCATAAGGCGGCGCCGACTCGCCGACTCACCGACTACCTTGTCCCTGCCACCCTGCACGGCGTACAAACACACCACAAACACTCGACCAACATCGTCGGCGGCCGGGAGCCTCTCCAGACGTGAGCAGATCGCTACATCAACGGCGGCGGATCTAATCGACGCCATACGTCATTTGGACGGCGAGGGGTCACTGGCTACCAGCTGCAGCCGATACTGTTTTTCACACGCCTGCAGGGACGGCCAGCAGAGGCGCACGGCAAATCAAGATGAAAGGCACAAAGTCGACGTCCTGGAAGCGCCGCGGTACCGGTTAGCGGGCGACATCGTCACCAGCCTCTTACCGTCCGAGGTGACGAAGTTACCACCGGTACCAGGTGATATCGTCACCAACCTCGTACCAGCCGAAGCGACATCTTTACCACCGTTACCAGGTAGCATTGTTGCCAGCCTCTTGCCAAGCCGTGGCGACGTCGTTGCTATGGATACCAGGCGACGTTGTTGTCAGCCGAGGCGACGTTACTACCGTTACCAGGCGACATCGTTGCCAGCCTCTTACCAACCGAGGAAATATCGTTACCACCGTCATCACGCGACGTCGTTAGCACGTCGCCGGGTTGAAAACAGCATCTGGTCACCACCGCTACCAGGCGGCATCGTTGCCAGTCGAGGCGACGTCGTTACTACCGTTACCAGGCGGGATCGTTGCCAGCCTCTTACTGGCTGAGACGACATCGTTGCCATCGTTACCAGGCGACATCGTCACCACCATCATGCCGGCTGAGGCGACGTCGTTACCACCGTTGCCAGCCTACTATCAGCTGAGGCGACGTCACCAGCAAAGGATTCTCTGCGCAGGTAAAAGAGCCCACGGCCGGTGACGGCCCATTACGACGCATCCCGATTAAGCTGCATCGGTGAAGAATGGGACACACACGGGAGCCATGAATTACGAACGGCCGGAGGTCGACCGCATCGGTGACGAATGGGACACATACGGGAGCCATGAGCGGCCGGAGGTCGACTGCGCCGGCCGGCTAACTGCACCGGACGCCCGCTAATTGGCTGGCGTAGCTCGCCGCCGAGTGGTCCGTAACTCGAACCCGACAGCCGCTGCAGCCGCAATAACCCAATTACGACCGCCGCCGCCGCCGCCGCCGACCCCCGGCGAAGCCGTGCGTGCGGACGCGACCGACCTCCGCATCGTGCACGGAGAGCAGTCTTTTCAGTGTCACTGAGACTGACCTCGTGGGTCTCTTCCAGGGATAATCTGTGACGTGACGACACCGTGGCACGGACTACTGGTGCCGTGACGACGCCGCATCACGGACCACCGGCGCTGTGACAGACGTCAGCACTGCTGGCGTGCCGGGCGGCCAGCAGCACGGACTCACCAGAGTGACAGCGGCAGTGGCTACAACGGCCCGGCAACAGAGACGAGCGGGCACACGCTGCCCACGGAGTCCGTGTGGAGCGACTCTATGGGCCACAGCATGACGCCGCCGCCTGGGGTTGGCGGGCCCTGCCGCCGATATGTGCTCAGGTAACTGGTGAGAGGTGACAACGGCCGCCGATATGTGCCCAGGTAACTGGCGAGAGGTGACAACGACCGCCGATGTGCTCAGGTAACGGGTGAGAGGTGACAACGGCCGCCGATACGTGCTCAGGTAACTGGTGAGAGGTGACAACGGCCGCCAGATGTTGAGGGCGCCCGACAGATGTGGAGTGCCGCGGCCGGGATACGTGGGATGTGACCAGATGTTGCGAAGGTGAGGGCGCCCGACAGATGTGGTTGGTTATTGGGTTTTATGGGCGCATCGACTGCGTTGGTCATGCAGCGCCCAGGACAGGTGCTGTGGGGTGCCGCGGCTGGGACACGCGCGATGGGACGCCGCCCCAAAATGTAGAATGTCACTGTCCAGAGGGAGGGATGTATGTGCATGAGCGCGCGTGTGCGAGCGTGCATGTGCGTGCGTGCGGGTGTGCACGCATACGCACGAGTACAGTACATGCAGATAAGTACGTGTGCGCTTCTCGATACAATGCATGTGTACGTAGTGGTCATGCAATAAAGATTGCATGAATCGCCGTCTGTTGTATGAACGCTTCTTATGAAATGCATGCTTCTGATGAAATAGGCACACCGCGAACTTCCGAATTACACCGTCGTATGGTCACTGTAAATACCGTAATCGGCACACGTCACACCTTGGCGTTGCACAGTCACGTGGCCACTGTAAATATCGTAATTGGCACACTACACACCTTGGCGTTACACTGCCATATTGTCACTGTAAATCGGCGCACCTCGCACTTTGAATTACACTGTCACATGGTCACTGTACATACCGTAATCGGCACATCTCACACCTTGGCGCTACATTGTCATATGGTCACTGTAAATACCGCAATTATCGCTGCAGCAATATAACCATGCACTGATCTGCACCATGCTGTGTTTATTGTCCGCACTTGGTTATATAGTAGGATGGATGACGGTCTGAGTGGCGCAACTCGCATGAAGATGGCGATAGGGGGCGCAAGGTTAGGGGATATTGCTAATGCTCAACGGCTTTACTTCTCCCTCTGCCGAACTTCACGACGCGTTTGTTCAATCCGGGGCCGAGTTAGTGCGTTCCTACAGCTCCACCACAACTGTTGAGCGTGACTAATGTCTGTGATGGGTCGCTGTTGTGTGGTGGTTGTGGCGGTTGAGAGCTTTGGGGCTCGTCGACTGCACGGTAACTCGGCGTGCGTTTCTGCCTCCACGAATCGCACAGCCCCGGTCTGCGTACCGTGGAGCGCCGTACGCAGCTCAAATGCAGATGACCAATTTTCACAATCAGCGCGAATCACTGACTGCTTAGAGATTGCTACCAGTTGGGACATCTTGCCCTGGTATTCCAAGGTTTGATGTGTACGCATGGCTAATGAATTGGATTTTCCGGTCAATACAAACAACATATATTTTGGAACCATGGGTGTGAATGGGATTCAACCATGGAACCACGGGGGAACCTAGACGTCTCAAAATGGGATACAACTGCAGCGTCCAAACTTATGCAAATGCGTGCCTTCTCCAATAACGAATCACCATAATACATCGTTTATGTTCATCAGAAAACGTTCCGCAAGTGTTATGATTGATGGAAATGTCAGTGCATCAATATTTCGTAAAGGAAATTGAAAGTGCGCTCACAACGTCTAAAGTGTTTGACGGCACTACTAATGATTAGTCGCCATTACTACGCCACTCTCTCGTCCTCAAGCCCCACCTCTTCCCGACCCCAATCTGTCTGGGTCGGCCCTGCCGTGCGGCGCGGGGACGCATTGGCTGAAATAGAAGCGTTCAAACATGTATACTTTCGCGGCTGGTTACGCTGGCTGCAATATTTTGTGTTTTGTTTCTGGTAGATCAAGATGTACCAAATTCAGGAAAGTGAATGGCGGAACTACGTCTCCGTTTCTCTGCATATTGAGTAACTCAAAGGTAAAGCAGAAGGAGCGGTGTCTTGTTTCGAAGCGCAATTCAATGGGATACAAATGTACCTACATCTTCACATATTCCCTAAAATTGAATGGTTTAAATATGATACCTGCCTGAGATTGTCTGTCACATCAGGCTTTCTCAGGCTCGTAAAAAGAGGACGGCCATCGTACTTACCTGGGCGGTCAGCCAGCCCAGGCACGATGCCCAACAGAGCTTCAACTTTGCCAATTACTGTCTGATGTTTCTCGGTGCAGTTTTGTGGAAAGAGGATATCATCGACCAATCGGACAATCTTCCATGCAACGATGTGACGCACTTGCAACTTGAAATAAAGTTGCAAAATGTGCCTTTCGATATTTTTTCTAGCTGCGATGGAAAACCGGTCAGCGTGCAATCGGACGGGCCGGTTCCATCCTCCGGCGTAAGTGATTTCCTGACCCTTGCCGGCGAGTCACACCGCAGAATGTCGGCCGTTCCCTCCACACGGCAGCGTCGCCACGACAAACCCGGCTCAGACTGACTAAAACTGGTGACAGGTGACAGTATAACTGTGACGGATACCGGTGTGCATCTCACAGCCGGTTACAGTCCAGTTGTCACGAGTGACGGTGGGGCTGTGACAGGTGGCAGTGTAACTGTGACGGATACCGGTGTGCATCTCACAGCCGGTTACAGTCCAGTTGTCACGAGTGACGGTGGGGCTGTGACAGGTGGCAGTGTAACTGTGACGGATATCGGTGTGGATGACACAGTCGGTTACAGTCCAGTTGTCACGAGTGACGGTGGGGCTGTGACAGGTGACAGTACAACTGCGACGGATACAGGCGATTATGTCAGACGGTTACAATCCAGTTGTCATGAGAGTGCGGTGGGGCTGTGAAAATTGCCGGTCTAATGTTTTTTAAGGATATATTTCCTATATATACAATTTTTATATATTTCTCGTGAGTTCTCACGCCATCTCACACGAATAGTGCGCTAATACCTCATGGATCCTCCGCTCAGTAGCAAAGAACAAGTTAATGGTACATTTTTACGAAATGGACCATGAATGCAATATAGCTTATTCATTGCAATGGGCGTCGCAATAGCGGGGGACGAGGGGACGCGAACCCACACAGTTACCTCATCCGTGGGGACGCGTACCCATGCGTCTCCCCATCCGTGAGGAGAGTACCTCACCGTTGCAACAAGCGGACGATTTCTTTGGTTCCAAAGCATTTCTGCACATCCATCGGCCGGTTCCCTGCGCCAGGTCACTGTAACGTAAGCTGATAATTCGGCGTCGTTTGACAGATCGGTTACCAAAATGCAAGTCCTCGACATTCTGGAGAAGAAAAAATCAAAGTGTGCAGTAGCAAGTCGTATTCTGGAGATCAAAAAGCGTGCGTGCCGGCCCGCGCAAATGTGGAAATGTCACGTGGGCCGCCCGCCCTTGGACATCAGCATGTGTGTGCGGCCGCCCGCCCGTGGACGTCAGCATGTGTGTGCGGCCGCCCGCCCGTGGACGTCAGCATGTGTGTGCGGCCGCCCGCCCGTGGACATCAGCATGTGTGCGCGGCAGCCCGCCCGTGGACATCAGCATGTGGGCGCGGCTTCGGTGGGTAGCATGTGTGCGCGGCGCCCGCCCGTGGACGTCAGCATGTGCGCGGCCGCCCGCCCGTGGACATCAGCACGTGTGTGCGGCCGCCCGCCCATGGACGTCAGCATGCGGTGTGCGGCAGCCCCCCCCGTGGACATCAGCATGTGTGCGCGGCCGCTCGCCCGTGGACGTCAGCATGTGTGCGCGGCAGCCCGCCCGTGGACATCAGCATGTGTGCGCGGCCGCCCGCCCGTGGACGTCAGCATGTGTGCGCGGCCGCCCGCCCGTGGACGTCAGCATGTGTGCGCGGCCGCCCGCCCGTGGACATCAGCATGTGTGCGCGGCAGCCCGCCCGTGGACATCAGCATGTGTGCGCGGCCGCCCGCCCGTGGACGTCAGCATGTGTGCGCGGCCGCCCGCCCGTGGACGTCAGCATGTGCGCGGCCGCCCGCCCGTGGACGTCAGCATGTGTGCGGTCGCCCGCCCATGGACGTCAGCATGGTGCGGCCGCCGCCCGTGGACGTCAGCATGTGCGGTCGCCCGCCCGTGGACGTCAGCATGTGTGGCGGCGCCCGCCCGTGGACGTCAGCATGTGTGCGCGGTCGCCCGCCCATGGACGTCAGCATGTGTGTGCGGTCGCTCGCCCATGGACGTCAGCATGTGTGCGGCCGCCCGCCCGTGGACGTCAGCATGTGTGTGCGGCCGCCCGCCCGTGGACGTCAGCATGTGTGCGGCCGCCCGCCCGTGGACGTCAGCATGTGTGCGGTCGCCCGCCCGTGGACGTCAGCATGTGTGCGCGGCCGCCCGCCCATGGACGTCAGCATGTGTGCGCGGCAGCCCGCCCGTGGACGTCAGCATGTGTGTGCGGCCGCCCGCCCGTGGACGTCAGCATGTGTGCGGTCGCCCGCCCATGGACGTCAGCATGTGTGTGCGGCCGCTCGCCCATGGACGTCAGCATGTGTGCGGTCGCCAGCTGGCCGAAGCGAGGTCGGCGCGCTAATGGTACAAATGGCTCTGTGGTTCGCCGGGTGGCTCCTGCTAACTGACGCAGGTGTATCGAGGAGTTGACAGACCTCACTAAGTGTATCCGCCTTCGTGCCACAGGATATACGCCGATCTGCGACCAAGTGCCGGGCACCGCTTCCCGGCGCTGTAGCATTGACTACTGTGCTGTGAATATAACTATTGGCTGCAGTTGCAAACTGAAATATCGCATCCGCGGCAGAAATTACACAGACCTGATTGCAAAACATCCTCCTGCCCAGCTGTCGACTGGACATCAATCCCTGCTTATTCGCTCTCCAAACTATGCATCATTTACAGCAGTGAATGATGAAACACACGTTGATACATGTATGCTGCATACCAAACAACATTTCAAGTGGGTTGGTCTGGTGCCTCCTCTTTCCCCAATTTCCACCGGCAATGAGTCAGCCACACGGCGCCCATGCGGGCCGGCATCAGTATGCCGCGGCGTCGGAGCGCCACCACCGCGCCGCGTCTGTCGACAGCGGCGGCGCCGGCGCCGGCGTCGGTGCCGCCGCTCAGTTCATTACCGACGCCGTCCATCGCCGGCCGCCTGGCAATTAGCCGCGCTCTCGGCGGCCATCCCGCGCGGCCGCCCCGCCAAAACAAAGCGCGCCGGCGCGCCGCAGGTGCCGCGCCCCACGCGCACACACGGCGCGCCGGGTCGGCCCGTGTCGCGCCGGGTCAGCGCGCCACGCGCGCCGCCGACACGGACCGACGCGCGTGAAAGCGGCGCAGATGCTCATGGGCGCCGACACGGCCCCAGATGCGCCACGCAACGGCACGCCCGACCCGCCGCGCCGCCGTCAACCGACGCACCGGCGGGAATATTGAACAGCCACAACCTTCGCCGGCTTTGTTTCTTGCCGGGCTTCTCGCCTCGCCTGTCGTAGCGCGTCTTGGGGAAAGTGCTGTGTAAATAGCAGCGCGCCGTCATCTTAGAGTGGCAGTGACAAAGCTGTGTGGCAGACCGCATGCGACATGGGGGATGAGGAGGTTTCTCCTCTTCGAGCTTCCGCAGCACAATATCACACTTGAAATATGGCAGCACCGATCGGTCAGCAGGCGTCAGCGCAACCATCGTGCAGCAGTGCTCTACAGCGCACTGGCACAGATCACGACACAATCGTGTAACAGTGGTCTGCAGTGTACTGTCACAGAGCACGGCACAACTGTGCTGCAGTGGTCTACAATGTGCTGTCAGAGCACGACACAACCGAATGACGCGCGCTTGAAAATGGCGACCACAAGACGTGCAACAAACAACTTCGCTTAACTGTGATTGCCCTTTTGGATCTTTTCACGCACACTAAGTTTCAAACAATGGCATAGACAGTGGCCTGGTTTTTGCAATGCTTGTATGTCATCGACAGGGTGTGTATTGTGGCAAATGTTGGCATGCGAGTGTGCACCCGTATTGTCGCATTATTTTGGCTTGTGTTGGCACAAGTATTTGAGACGGAGAAGAGCTGACAATTCGTGTACTATTGAGTGTTCCAAGACATTAAATGCAGCATAATATAATACGCTGTGGACTACTGCTGCACGGCCGTATCGTGATCTGTGACAGTACACTGTGGACCACTGCTGCACGGTTGTGTCGCGATCTGTGACAGTATACTGTGGACCACTCCCGCACGGTTGTATCGTGATCTGTCATAGTACACTGTAGACCACTACCGCACGGTTGTATCGTGATCTGGGACAGTCTGACACGATGACAAGTGCCAAGACAGGCCTAAAGAAGTACCAAGGTCACCGGCCAGGCCAAGGTCAATGAATTGAAAATATGTTATTGATAAATAACTACTGAAATAATAAATATATCAATAGACTGCGCTCAAGAAAAGGCAATTAAAGGCGCCGAAGCAACAACAATTATGTTCGCCATCTTCTTCCAAATATTAGTGTTCTTGCTTTAGAAAAAAAGTTTAAATGGAAAAGCTGTCACCGTATTCCATTGGACGCACAATCGGCATGCAATGCTACCTTTGCAAATCCTCAATTGGTCATTCTTCCTTCGCAAATCCTCAATTGGTCCGTATTTTAGCCTCCTGAGCACCTGTGATACTCAAATTGTTGAGACTTCCCAGTCACCTGGTGAAATGGCGAAACTGTCGAAGATTTTCATACATTTTAGTCATGAAAACATACTGCGTAACACCAACTTAGGTCCGACGTTATTTCCTTCGTAAACAAATGCATAGAAATAAACATAAGATAAAAATAACACCATTTTGAAGCAAAAGAAACTATCGTAACCCTACTAACATTCACATGACATGTGAAACGAAACCGAGGTGGACATGCACCATTGCAAACCCTGATCTTCGTTGCTTGTGAAATCACTTCGTGCATTTTTTAAGTTCCCTTTGATTATTTTTTCCCTACACTCATGCCTTCCTTTTGCATATATCTTTTACGATTAATTCGTGATAGATGATCCACATCGTGGCCTGACAATGCAGCCACATCACGCCTGCAGCCACAGCATTAGCCGCAGCATCCAGCCTGCAGCCACATCCAGGCTGCAGCGACAGCATTAGCCTCAACATCCAGCCTGCGACTACAGCATTAGCCACAACATGCAGCCTGCAGCCACAGCATTAGCCTCAACATCCAGCCTGCGACTACAGCATTAGCCACAACATGCAGCCTGCAGCCACAGCATTAGCCGCAGCATCCAGCCTGCAGCGACAGCATTAGCCTCAACATCCAGCCTGCGACTACAGCATTAGCCACAACATGCAGACTGCAGCCACAGCATTAGCCGCAGCATCCCGCCTGCAACCACAGTATTTTAGCCACAGCATCCCGCCTGCAGCCAAAGGCCAATGAAGCACTTTGTGGCACATCGAGAGCCCCTCGAGCCGCCCTGCTCACAGATCACATCGACCGCCGGTGTCTGTGACTGTCCCCGGTACCAATGTCAGACCCAGCTGCTCACAACAGGCCACCGCCGGTGTCTGTGACTGTCCCCGGTACCCACCCACTGTCAGACCCAGCTGCTCGCAACAGCAGCGCCACCGCCGGTGTCTGTGACTGTCCCGGTACCCACCCATGTCAGACCCAGCTGCTCACAACAGCTAGCCCGGCCACCGCCGGTGTCTGTGACTGTCCCCGGTACCCACCCAATGTCAGACCCAGCTGCTCACAACAGCCAGCCCGGCCACCGCCGGTGTCTGTGACTGTCCCCGGTACCCACCCAATGTCAGACCCAGCTGCTCACAACAGCCAGCCCGGCCACCGCCGGTGTCTGTGACTGTCCCCGGTACCCACCCAATGTCAGACCCAGCTGCTCACAACAGCAGCCAGCCCGGCCACCGCCGGTGCCGCGGTGTCTGTGACTGTCCCCGGTGCCCACCCAATGTCAGACCCAGCTGCTCACAACAGCAGCCAGCCCGACCACCGCCGGTGTCTGTGACTGTCCCCGGTACCCACCCAGTGTCAGACCCAGCTGCTCGTAACAGCTAGCCCGACCACCGCCGGTGTCTGTGACTGTCCCCGGTACCCACCCAGTGTCAGACCCAGCTGCTCGTAACAGCAGCTAGCCCGACCACCGCCGGTGTCTGTGACTGTCCCCGGTACCCACCCGGTGTCAGACCCAGCTGCTCACAACAGCAGCTAGCCCGACCACCGCCGGTGTCTGTGACTGTCCCCGGTACCCACCCGGTGTCAGACCCAGCTGCTCGTAACAGCAGCTAGCCCGACCACCGCCGGTGTCTGTGACTGTCCCCGGTACCCCCCAATGTCAGACCCAGCTGCTCACAACAGCAGCTAGCCCGACCACCGCCGGTGTCTGTGACTGTCCCCGGTGCCCACCCAATGTCAGACCCAGCTGCTCGTAACAGCAGCCAGCCCGACCACCGCCGGTGTCTGTGACTGTCCCCGGTACCCACCCAGTGTCAGACCCAGCTGCTCGTAACAGCTAGCCCGACCACCGCCGGTGTCTGTGACTGTCCCCGGTACCCACCCAATGTCAGACCCAGCTGCTCACAACAGCAGCTAGCCCGACCACCGCCGGTGTCTGTGACTGTCCCCGGTACCCACCCGGTGTCAGACCCAGCTGCTCGTAACAGCTGGCCCGCCACCGCCGGTGTCTGTGACTGTCCCCGGTACCCACCCAGTGTCAGACCCAGCTGCTCACAACAGCAGCCAGCCCGGCCACCGCTGGTGTCTGCAACAGTCGGCAGGCGGGTCCACGGCGACATCGTGCCCACCCGGAGTCAGATCCACCTCCAAGTGCCCATCAGCCACGCCAGAGCACCACGTGGCACGAGGAGCACCACGCCCAGAGTATACCGGCGCACAGCACGTCGGCCACGCCACAGCACGCCGACACGTGGCACTTCGTCGTCCAGGTAGGTGTCGGAGCGCCCGCGGCCGACCATCGGCTCCGGAGGCGCCGCGGCACGGGTCCGCCACGGGTCGACACACGGCGCGAGGAATGGGGTGGGCACGCTGGGCGGTGGGCACCATTAACGTGTGCGCGTCGGCGCCGAGCGGTGTGGGGGCAGTTCGCTACGGCTCGACAGCCGATGCATCAACAGGCTGGAGGTAGTGCCGGACGGCAGTTGTGCGAACTCAGCCATTTGCCGAATTATACAAGCAATTATTCGTGGTTGTTCAAGTTTCGACAGGATGGAGATAGTGAAGATTTGCTTACGCTACATCCTCATTTCCTGACACATAACCAACGTTAAAATTACCTTTTCGAATTTCACATATTCTGCCTTTAAATGGCACACGATTTACGTGACACATACATCGCACAAGATGTTGCCAGCTCTTTGAATAACTTCCATTGTTTTTTTTCGGCTAGGCAAATGTGCCACACAGCGCGATCAGAGTAGATCTTGCCAATTCTAAACATAGAAACATATTACCAGAAATTGGAAGGATGTAACACAATTTGTTCCATGGCAGGACAAGTTGGGGCACGGATGACCAAGGTTGGTATTAGCATGCTGGAGAACGAGCTATCCCGCGTCAGTTAGCCATCCGTCACCCATAGCCCATCATTATCCCATGTAAATGAGGGAGAATTGATAATGCCGGGTATGAACCAGCGACGGCCGATGGTGTCTTCGCATACATCGTTTGGCTAGACCTTTGCACAAGCCAAATGTCCCCTAATAACAAGCTCTGTATGTGAAAAGAGAATCCTCATGAGTACTTCAAGGCTGGGGGGCTTTTGGGCGCATCTTCAAGGTTGGGGAAGACTAGCAACACCGCTATGTAACTTCTGGTTTATGGACTTCCTCACGGTATTATCACCAATATGATAATGGGATCCAAGGTTAGCAGTGTCGGTGCTGAAGGCAGGCCAATGCGTAGCCAGTTTTTCCACGGCTTTCAACTGAAAACGTCTCGAGAGTGAACGCGTAACAATTTTGACAGGCCGCGCTGTGGGACCTAAACGTCAGCGGGCCACGCTGCGGGACCGAAAACATCAGCGGGCCATCCTGCGACACCTGCACGTCGGCAGGCCACGCTGCGGGACCGAAACATCAGCGGGCCATCCTGCGACATCTGCACGTCGGCAGGCCGTGCTGCGGGACCGAAAACATCAGCGGGCCATCCTGCGACACCTGCACGTCAGCGGGCCGTGCTGAAGGTCCGTAAACGTCAGCGGGCCACGCTGTGGGACCGAAAACATCAGCGGGCCATCCTGCGACACCTGCACGTCGGCAGGCCGTGCTGCGGGACCGTAAACGTCAGCGGGCCGTGCTGAAGGTACGTAAACGTCACTGGGCCGCGCTGTGGAGCCGTAAACGTCAGCAGGCTGTGCTGCCGGACATTAAACGTCAGTGTCGATGTCACGTGACAGCCCCACCATCGCGTAGCCGCCAACTGACAGCCAACGTACGTACATCATAGCTGTTTTCCCGCGGACGGCTCACAATGACCGAGAAATAGTTGAAACTCACCGAACAGACCGACGCTCGCACCAGTCAGGCAATAAAGTAGCATCTTCGAGGACGCATCGGCAAGCGCGAGGGCTCCACGGAGCCAACCCGTGGGCCGCCATGTTTACCAGTCGGCAGATAAATCAATGGCGACGAGTCACCAAAAAAAACACCACTTTCCCAGCTATCTCTGGGCGGGCAGCGCACAGCGGGCCGGGCGGCTGCCTGTCGACCTGGGGGCACGCCCTGTGACACGTGATGCACCGCCGACGGCCGGGCCCCGCACGCCGGCTGATGATGCCCGCCGGCGACCTGGTGACCCACGGCCGAGCTCTGTCACGTGACGGCGCGGCATGTGCTGCGGCGTTAGTCAGACTGGCACACAGGTCGGCCGTGCCCCAGTTCAGAATCAATAACACGGCTATGAACATCCGACCCACCTTCGTCTCATCGCAACTGACACGTGAATGGCTGAGTGGTTGTGTCTGCGGCACAAATCGAATGAGATGAATTGCAGCACAGCGTCCACATCAAGTAAGCCCTTCCACTTCTGCAGGCTTGATGCATGCGCTCTGTTGCAGATCTAACTCAAAGTGGCCAAGACCTTCCCGTCAACGGGAGCCGACAACCATGACAGCGGCCGTTCAGTCATCGCGGCACGTAGGACGGCGGCACACAGTGACCGCTCACGACGGAATCTCGTCACCTTTGTCGCCCATTTGCATTGACGACGGTAACAAATCGTTGCTTATGACTGGCGATCGGCATGTTCGGTGGACAATGGTGTCAGTAGTAGCCGATCATGCTGTCAACTGTCAAAAGTTGGCCAGCACAGCTGCACGCAGTCCGGCTCTCAGCACGGACCGACTTCAGAGCGGACACGTATATCCAGTCAGGGAGCTGGTATCAAAACTAATACAACGCTGGAAAAATTTAAACACAACATTTCAGAGCACAATGTTTTCATGCCAATCGTGTACCCAACACTACCAATGTCATAGTCCGCACAACATGAGGAAAAGCGCCCAATTATTCGCCTATGCCTATTTACGGCAGCCCCACGCAGAATGTTTAAACCCATCTAGATATCCACAACCTTTTGAGGGATTATCAACAAGATCTTGAAGACATGTTTAATTAACCTATTTGAGTTCATCGAATATGCAACTAAAGAAGTAGACAATCAAAGAAGGATGATGTTATGTACTTGGACTTCAGGAAAGCTTTTTTTATAAAGTTCCACACAGGCAGGATATTCATCAACTAGAGTAGCACGGGATTGATGGAAAAGTTACAGGTTGGATTGGGGCGTGGCTTAAGAAACGAAAGCAAAGAGTAATGTTAAATGTCCATCTGAATTGAAGGTGTTCTAGTGGAGTGCCACAGGGTTCTGTTCTAGGACCAATTATCGTAATTAACTTTGTGAATAACATTGAGGTAGGGCTGAGAAATAGTGATCAAATTTGCTGATGACATCAAGCTGGCAGAAGTGGTCAACAATAGTCGTCCTTCGAATAATATTCAGCTAGACTTCGAGGACATAAACAGTGGGCTGATACATGGCAGACACTATGAAAAGTGTAAGGCTCTGGGGTCTTGAGGTGAGACTTTCAGATATATAATGGGAGGCAGGTAATTGGATGTTATTGAGGAGGAAAGCGACTCGAGTGTTAGTTTCAATTGACCTTACAGAAGAAAAGCAATGCATCGCAGCTAGGAATAGGACAATCAGAATGCTGTGAATCATTAATAGGGGTGTGAGGTATAAGAGCAAGCAAGTCATGCAAGCTGTACTTAGCCCATGTGCGGCCACACTTGGAATATTATGTGCAGGTATTGAAGTTTTAGGGCAGCTATAACCACCAGTAGTTCTCCGTAATGGGAGAGAGCGCGTATGTAGTTAGATATTTGGGCTTAAGGGCGCATCGACCATGTTGAGCATATAGCATCATTAACTGTGCTATTTTCTATAAAGGTGTCAGGTCCGGTCACGTTTACTTCCACGCGTAAGGAATATTAAATATGCTCAAACCAGTGCAACACCTTCATCTCCCTAGATAGATGACAGCAAATCGTAGTAAGCGCTTCCACTTCTGCAAGTGAGCGACACAGGCGACATTTGCAGAAGTGGAGCGTACACAAATACGCTGTCCTTGTGACAGTGCGTGTGAGTGGTGCTGGTCGCCGGGTCCGACACCCGCTGAGCCTGTTGCCAACTGTACTGGCGGGCGGGGCTGAGTGTGTGGCGTGTGGCGTGTGGCGCACCCAGGCCCCGGTGCCGCGGGCCAGCACGACGTGCCGTCACGCCAGCGCCATGCATACTCACTCGGCAGCACGCGGAAACGCTGTAAATCCAGCCCAGCTACAGACTATGCAAACTCATGTCGCACGAACACGAACCGTGCGATAAGGAAACATTCAAAGCGCGTGAAGATCCAGTCGGACTTTAGAACGGTATGCGCCTCTGATTGTCCACAGAGTTCCACAAAAGGGTCCATGGACGTGGCAAATGTGTGCCCGTTCGGACTGGTCAGCTGGCGTGCTGTGCCAGGTGGCCGGGTGGGTGCAGTTACGGCCCGAGACACGTCACGTGACCGCCACTAGCCGGTCAGGCTCAACTGCCGCGTCGGGTGGTGTCGACTGAGCTGGCCGTGACACACCGCGTCGGCTCGTCCGTAGGCCCGGGGCGCCCAGAGACAAACCGCCGCGGAGAGCGACGGTAGACTCACAAGGGAAAGGATGACATATCGTGTACAAGGATGGAAAAAGCGAGAGGGAATGAATTAAAGAGTGGGTGGGCAGGCGGGATCTTCGCCGTCTCTCCTCCTGCCGTCTGTTCGACTGGCTGGTGTGAGCGCACTGTTCCGTTTCGTTTTCCTCCCGTCTCGTTTTCACCTCGCAGTGTGATCCAAAGTCTACAATCCTGACCCCTCAGATCATTTGTTCCGGCTTCACCCCGTCCCATCTCATGACATCTTCGTGTGACTGCGACACCGCTCATAAGCAGCATAGTGTATGTCGCTATTTAGCGTTTCAGCTGCGCCGGCTAGCCGCCGCTGGCCGCCACTGGCCACGCTCGTGGGAGTCGCAAGGTCAGGTCGGGCCCGTCCCTTCCTGTTCCCAGCCGGCGCATCGCGACGCTGGCAGGAGTGTGCGAGGATCCAATTGAAATGGATGCTAATGTTACCAACCGTGACATCCCTGACCATAGCCCGTATTCTGATAACCCACAATTTAGAGACGTGACGGTGGACCTCATCGTGGGATGCGGTTTTGCACTTCTCAGAGGAAGAACAGCGGTCGCAGTGTAATAGTCAGCAGTGAACTTTGACCTGCAGAAAGCCTACTCTCGGATACTTCCACACAACTACGAGGCCAGGCGCGCCCCGGCACCGTCCACCTCCAACGACGGCTCCAAATCGTGCTGGAAATTATTCATATCCACCCATCACCAATGCATGGACGTCAACCATTGGACGTAAATCGAAGTCATCGGTCACGACAAAGGCATGTGGAGGGTAATAATTTTCGCAGCTTCCTCCCACGCCCATCTAGTTCCCACAAACTCTCGTCTCCCCCCCGTCTTCCACGTCTCCAACAACACGACATGCACATCGCACATGCAATAGCCATCGAGCAGGCGTTCATCGGATTATGGCTTTGGTGGCGCTCCAAGGACGAACGTACAGGAAGTCACACCAGACATTGCCGCACGTGCCGTATAATTTGACGGCCACATCAGAGCGCAGACGAGTTACGACATTCTCGGTGCTGTATTTCGTTCTGAACTTCATGTCCGAACACGGTGACGCTGATGGCGGCAACTTCACAGCCAGGCGGTCGGCCAGGAAGGTGGCCACGCAGGTACGCTCGCCCACACGGAAACATCACGCGGTAGGTGTGGGCGCTGCGTAGCCACGGCGGCTGGTGCGCCGTTAAACCGAACTAAGAACGCATCAGACAGTGCTAAACGAAGAATGCTCGTGAAAATGAGCACCATTATCATGTCACGCAGGCCTTGGGAGAAGCTTGCGGTCTTCAAGATGAATCGCTTTACATGTGCCGCAAAACGGTACATGGAATCACGTCGGGCAAATATTTCGAAAACTGTACCCCGGGCCACGACAGACGACAGCTGCACGCTGCAGCAGTTCGTCTGCGACTACTTGTGGTTTTGAAGCACTAGCTCTCACACACATCACCAGCCAACGCTGAGCACGTTAGTCAAGTATGAAAAGTCTAATAGCAACTTTTTATTTGCTCCAAGTGGATATCGCGCATGACCGCCTAAGCACGCGGATTGCAGCACTGCAGTTGGACAACGCTGAATCATGAACGGCGAAATGCCTTTGCAGCATTCCATGAATCAAGCGTCATGTTTTTCATCTCTAGAGAAAAACCGCCTGTTTCCCATCGGTGTACTTACCTTTCTAATACTCTCCGACGCTAACGAAGCTCACCATACGCAAATACAACTGGTGAAGGGCGTCTATATACCGAGTTGTACGAAAGATCACTGACCACCTTGCATCGACGCGCTCTGATTCCGCCACGGGCTTATTTAAGCAACTACTCGTAACGGCGATTGTGGAGCAAGCGACCAACAAAATGAGCCATGGCAATGCATGGAAATAGTGTAGCCACAATACTTCCCACAGCAGCCCTCCCCAGCTTTCCGGTCAGATCCTCATGCCGCGTCCCGGGGAGGGGCCGCTAACGATCTCCTCCAGTTTCCAAGATTAGTGTTGCCTTAAAAACAACCGGGTGTGATCGGAAATTCCTCGGCGAATAAGGTCCGAATATGGTCATACTTTTTTAGTTTTAAAATAACATTGAAAAGAAAAAGAGCAGTTGATAGTACAAACATTTGAAAACATCAGCATAATAGCGTAATTTAGGATGTGCAATGGAATTTTAGCAGTACTGAGGCCATGGACGTTATAAATACAGAATATAAACAGCAGCGTAAAATGTGTTTAGCACAGTGCGCACTTTACCTTGATCTGACCTCCGATCATTTGATTGAGGTGAAGCAAGTTGAACAAGGAAATTCTGATAATCCTTAAAATTGGGCCAAAATTGGTCCTGACCTCAGGTAACTGATCTTACATGAAGCAAACGTCGGAAACATATGGTGTATATGAATTACACAATTACACTCACGTAGCAAGTTTCACTTCAATGTCTTTATTTGTGTTAGTTATCGGATCTTCAAACACATTTTTTGGGGGTATTTAACCCGAACTGGCCCAGTGGCTTTGCATGACCTGAGGATGAATTGTTGCCGTCAGACGCAAAAACGGGCAACGTAAATAATTTTCAGGCAGTCTATGGAGCATTCCGAAGTACGCGAAGATTGGAGAAATACAAATGTGGTACCCATTTTCAAAAAGGGAAACATGAAGTGCGTAGGACCTATAGGCCAGTTAGTTTTGAATCAACAGTTTGCAAGGTGCTAGGAAAATTGTTCAAACAGAATGTTTGAACCTATCTAGATATCCACAACCTTTTAAGGGATTCTCAACAAGATCTTGAAGATCATGTTTAATTAACCTATTGGAGTTCATCGAATATGCAACTAAAGAAGTAGACAATCAAAGAAGGATGATGCTACGTACTTGGACTTCAGGAAAGCTTTTTTATGAAGTTCCACACAGGCAGGAAATTCATCAACTAGAGTAGCACGGGATTGGGTTGGATTTGGGCGTGGTTTAAGAAACGAAAGCAAAGAGTAATTTTAAATGTCCATCTGAATTGAAGGTGTTCTAGTGGAGTGCCACAGGGCTCTGTTCTAGGACCAATTATCGTAAATAACTTTGTGAATAACATTGAGGTAGGGCTGAGAAATAGTGATCAAATTTGCTGATGACATCAAGCTGGCAGAAGTGATTAACAATAGTCGTCAGTCGAATAGTATTCAGTTAGACTTCGAGGACTTAAACAGTAGGCTGAAAAATGGCAGACACTGTGAAACGTGTAAGGCTAAGCATCTGGGGTCTTGAGGTGAGACTTTCAGATATACAATGTGAGGTAGGTAATTGGATGTATTTGAAGAGGAAAGAGACTCAGATGCTTGTTTCAATTGACCTTACAGAAGAAAAGCAATGCATCGCAGCTAGGAAAAGGACGATCACAATGCTGGGCATCATTAATAGGAGTGGGAGGTACAAGAGCAAGCAACTCACGCAAGCTATACTTAGCCCGTGTGCGGCCACACTTGGAATATTCTGCGCAGGTATTGAAGCTTAAGGGCGCATCGACTGCGTCGGTCATGCAGCCTGTACAGGTATGTAATCCTAACTTGGAAAAATATAGATACATTAGGAGTGCAGCGTAAAGCCACTAGACTCATCAGTGGACTCAGAATGTGGAGAAAGGTTTATAGCATTAAATATGTACTCCTTCAAGTAGAGGAGATTAAGGGGTGATATGATTGAAGTGCACAACTACGCTAAAGGGCTGGATCAAGTTACTCTGGGTGATGCCATTCTAATTAGAGTGTCAGATATGGGTCATCAATTCAGGCTAGACGAGTCGAGGTATAGGACAGTTAAGCGACAACGGGTGTTTAGTCAAAGGCTTGTTCATCAATGGGATAGGCTGCCTGCTGATGTTGGGAGTATGCATTTTAAAATTGGGTGGGCAACTGTTTTTAAGCTGGAAATCTTGTTTTCTTGGTTATAATTAGTGGTGGATGAGGTGAGATTTATGCTACGTATGTGTGCACGGTACAGGCCCTTTTAAGCAGCAATGGATGGAGTTGGGAAATGACTGGTTGGATACGCGATTCACGTGGATGATACGCTGGATCAAGTGAATAGGGCTGGATAGGTAGGGTAGATAGGCATGGATGGGTGTGTGTTATGTCGGTGGATGGTTTCATTGGAATTTGAGAAGTGGTGTTGGTTGTGGTGATGAGTGTCTTTTTGTCCAGGCTCATGGAATCGTCTTTGGTTTATGCTATGTTCACCGTACCGACTTAATCTGAATGGGCCCTTGTGGCTTTTATAAAGTCTGAACACTTTATGACTTTTTCGCGTGATGACCAAAGGTACCCTAAATCTCGCGGCGCTGCGTGCTGCCGTTTCTACTTCTCTGAGGAAAATCTCATGGCGCGTAAAATGTTCCCGAATCGGGGCGTGAAAACATGCACAACCAACGGAATGCCCAGCGATAAGCCCAGCTGAATAGGTGGACGAGGGGTGAAATGAAGAGATAGTGGAACTACACAAATGTGCACACCGCGTATGTCGACATTTTCAGTAATGAGTATCACAAACCAGTGATCTACAGTTGAGAAGCAAGGGCACCCGGTGGAGTTGTCTTCATCAATTTCCAGCCTCTGAGTGGCTAACAGAACCGACACAAATAACGGCCAATCCCATATGGTAGCTCGATAATGGCCGTAATGTGCCAAGGTTCACTACGACAGCTGTGCGCCTGCCGGTCAGTCAGGACGCAGACTGCCAAGCATGTCCGATGATGTGGGCTACAGCCGCTGTGACGACTGGCAGGGTCATCAGCCGATTCGACAGGAAGTCGGGCCACACACGCACCTGCCGCCTACTGCCGCCTACTGCCGCCTACTGCCGCCTGCTGCCGCCTACTGCCGCCTGCTGCCGCCTACTGCCGCCTACTGCCGCCTGCTGCCGCCTGCTGCCGCCTGCTGCCGCCTACTGCCGCCTGCTGCCGCCTGCTGCCGCCTGCTGCCGCCTGCTGCCGCCTGCTGCCGCCTGCTGCCGCCTGCTGCCGCCTACTGCCGCCTGCTGCCGCCTGCTGCCGCCTGCTGCCGCCTGCTGGCTATGCCGCCTATGCCGCCTACTGCCCCTCTGCGCCTCTCCCTACTGGCTGCTGCCGCCCCTGCCGCCTGCTGCCGCCTACTGCCGCCTGCTGCCGCCTGCTGCCGCCTACTGCCGCCTACTGCCGCCTACTGCCGCCTACTGCCGCCTACTGCCGCCTACTGCCGCCTACTGCCGCCTACTGCCGCCTGCTGCCGCTCTGCCGCCTACTGCCGCCTATGCCGCCTACCCAGCCGCCTACTGCCGCCTACTGCCGCCTGCTGCCTGCCCTACGCCGCTACTGCGCCGCACGCGCCCTGCCGCCTACTGCCGCCTACTGCCGCCTACTGCCGCCTGCTGCCGCCACTGGTCATTAGCCGATCCGACAGGAAGTGATCAGGCCCAGCTTCACGGCAGATCACCGCCGCACGTGAAGGCCGCCGCCGACCGTCATGTACAAGGCTCCAGCACAGTATCGGGTCCGTATAGCTGGGGGAGTCGTGTCGCCCGGCGGGGAGGCGGCTCCAGCACAGTATCGGGTCCGTATAGCTGGGGAAGCCGTGTCGCCCGGCGGGGAGGCGGCTCCAGCACAGTATCGGGTCCGTATAGCTGGGGAAGTCGTGTCGCCCGGCGGGGGAGGCGGCTCCAGCACAGTATCGGGTCCGTATAACTGGGGGAGCCGTGTCCCCCGGCGGGGAGGCGGCTCCGGCACAGTATCGGGTCCGTGCCACAAGGCGAGCTGTGCCGCCCAGACGGGAGGGGGCTCCAGCACTGCGTCAGGCCGAAACCTGTCACCGAACACCGCCCTTCACCGTTCCAACTACCCAGCTGCCGTCATCTCAGATCAAGGTGGGTCGCCGCCAGCCGCCTTTGAACCCGCCGAGCTGATTCGGACGTCACTGCCAGACGGAATGCGGTATCGCAACATCTTGACAAGACGCCGTCCCCGACTAGTGGGAAGGAACGGGCCTCGCGGTGCGGGGGCAGGACACCGCAGGTGGGGTGGCACGTGAGCCAGATACCGTGGTGTGGGAGACAGAGGCACGGCGGAGCGTGACGTCGAGAAGACACCGTGGTGTAGGAGGCACACGCTGCGGTAAGGGACGCATACACCGTGGGTGCTGCATGACCGACGCAGTCGACGAGCCCCTAAACTCCAATATACCGTGGGATGCACACACTGTGGTGCGACAAACAACGCCACCGCGGAAGGACAGGCACTAGCACGACGTGATACGAATAGAACGCTGGGAAACTTTTGGAACCGGGAGAAACAAGTATCCGCCCGTGTTTCTCTCCTTTTCTTTACAACAAACAAACAACAGTGAAACGGCTTGTGCGTCGCCACAACGCGTGACGCTTCCAGCTACGAACACCCACAGGTACAAGTGCAGCTCCACTGCTCCATGTCCCTTCACACCGCTAGTTCTTCGGCCGCTCGGTTTCCGCGCCATCTTCACGGCATCGTCGCCTATCCAGTACCAGCTACAGCTGGACCGGGATGCACGCGCACGAAATCACGGGGTGGTGCACCTTCGGCAAGACGACGCTCCAGCGACGCCACCGGCAGGCCAATTTCTGCACGTCTTCACGTTATCCATGCATGCAGCCGTGCATACTAATCGGCATGCCTACATTTGCCAAGGTCGCGCAGGCCCGCATACCATTAGTGTGTGGTCGCGTGGGCTGAGAGTACACGAGGGCCAGCATATCATTAGTGTACGACCGAACTCGTCGGGGGATGTGTTGTGTACCCATGTGATCAGTCGGCGCCCGCCGACCCGCCTCCGTGTTTCCGTCGTGCAACCACGCCAGAGCTCACTCCACACTCCCAGTCGGGCAGCCGCTGTTACGGTCTAACGTGGCCACGGAAAGCACTGTGAAGCCAGCCCAAGAACAGTGGGACGGCCTCATCACCGACACCACCGACACTGGGTCCAGCACCGTGAGCCGCAGTCTGGCCGGCGGCATGGCCATCAGTGTGGCCGACACGGTGACTTGATGGCTAACACTGTGACCCCGGCAGACGGGTGGCGCGACCCCGACCGTCTCCGAGTGTCAAGGTCCCGACGGCTGGTCGCCGCCGACCTTGGCGGGGACGCGACCGCGTCGTCCCCTGGATGTGTGTCACTGCGCCGGTCGGACCGGGAAGCGGCCGCACGGCCACACCACGCCGCACAGGTGGGGGTCAATGCGGGCCGAGACTAACCGACGACCTCCGCCCGCCCGTCCGCCAGGCGCGCCACGCCCCCGGCCAGTCGGGTCCCAGGACGCAGACACCCGCACCGGAACACGTCCACGGCTGGGCCAGGGACGACCGCATGTCTCAGCCAACCCATCCCAACCCATCCCAACCCATCCCAACCCATCCCAACCCATCCCAACCCATCCCAACCGAGGGCCGGGTCGGGGATGACTGTACATCTCACCCAACCCATCCCAACCCATCCCAACCCATCCCAACCCAGGGCCGGGCCGGGGATGACTGTACATCTCAGCCGACCCATCCCAACCCCGGGCTGGGCCGGGGACGACAGTACATCTCAGCCGACCCATCCCAACCGAGGGCTGGGCCAACTATCGCAAGGTGCTCTGGATGCCAACATACGGACAACTATCGCAGGCGTTCTGGATGCCAACATACGGACAACTATCGCAGGTGCTCTGGATGCCAACATATGAGCAAATGTCGCAGGTGCTCTGGATGCCAACATACGGACAACTAGGCACGAACAACATGCGGAGAACTAGATAAGGCACTTCTTTAAGATATTTCATCTCTTAAAACATTTTTGCACTCCGGGTTCATACTGGATATAATGGGCCTCACATGTACTCCGACACGGATATGCAGAAGGAACAAAAATACTACTAAAAACATCCATTAAACAACATGTTATTCTACTTACTATTACCAAATAAACCAGCCACTTTCCGTACCATGAAGCACACAGACAACATCCGAACACACCACACCGAACCACAACCAAAGGAAATGCCAACAACAACGCGCCAGACCGCGCGCCTGCGCACTGAACAGTGGCCTCCGGTTGCTACGAATTCGGCCGAGGAGTTTCCAGAAACCTGCTTTCAAGCCACCCTATAGTGCGACAAATTGAGTTTTAAGAGACACCTTCCGGAGTCAAGGAGGCCGCCGAGCAGAATTTGCTTCGGTAGCCTTTTCTGTTCTGAAAACTGTCTTTCAACCAATCGGTGCAAGGTATTTTTTATATGACGTCATAACCAATAGCAACTTTGAGCACATGTTTAACAGTGTCATACCGCAAACACAAGACCACGATCCTTTGCTTTGCGCACCGCTATCGCTTCCGACTGCGGCGTGTGCGTTATGGTTTTGGGTCCGAATCACGTACGGAATTGGCTGTGTAGGTAAGTAGGTGTGCACTCTGAGCTGAGGGCAGTGGGAATTATTTGTTTGATTTTCATTTGGCTAGCCTTGTACTGAGACCAACAGTCAAAGGAAAGTGCATTGCTCCTGTAAGTTATGGGAGACGTAGCTGAGCTGATCACGACTACCTGCCTTGCGGTGTCATCCATTGCTCACTTCTTCAGTCGGTTTTACAATGGAACTTTTCTCGCAGGTCCCAGGTCTCAGGAAAGAGACCTGGGACGAGATAGAGGAAGAAGACCTCGGATAATGATCCGAATACATTAAAAGCGACCACCAAATATAATTATCACATCAGTTTTAATAACGAAATATGTATTACTGTCGACGATCCTGAAACAAGTAAAATTAAACTTACGAACATCAGTAAATTGCAATACGCTTTCTGATGTACGTGGAAACTACACTCAGCTTTACTGTATATGGCAGCCGACGAATGAATGCCAGAGAGCAACTTGGCGCTATGGTCAAATTAGTGAAGGATGCGGTTGTAAGCCAACTTCCTGAGCAACGGCAGACAAAATACCAACAAAAGCATACTTATCGATGTCGACCAAGTTTATCAATCCATACCTAATACTCCCGACATGCTCACACCGCACAACTAGGAAATATTCACAACACACCCCATGAGTAGGACGCACGCGCACCGACTGACTTGTTATTTGTCATCTGTTGGGATATAGGTTTCGGAATATAAAATGGTTTAAGGAAAACTATACTAAAGCGATCCGTCTAAAATCGTTTAATTCTCACCATGAATAACTTTTTTTCAGTGAAAAGGCTCAGAAAACTGATTGAAACCAATTCTTATTAACATTAAAAGCTCTTCGACGTACTTTCTTAGTTCATGTCTGGAATAGTTAGTTGAAGGGAAGAATAGCTCAAAAGCTAGTAGATAGGAGAGCAAATTACCGCCGTAAAACCGCCTTTTGTTCCTATGCTTTGATGTGATCAAAATGACAATGTGTGTTACTTATGCATATTACGTAGGTACTGACTAGGTAGGTACATATGATTTTCCCGTCGGTTACCGGGAAATAGATTCCATGCATAAAAAATAATGTCCATGAAAATGTACTCCGGAAGAAGTCTGTTTGTACTCCGACTCCAAAACTGGAAAGTAAGTTTCTCACTCTGATCGCAGGTGCTCTGGATGCCAACATACGGACAACTATGAGGTAAACAGGGCTGAATCAGGGCGTACCAGGCGACTTTCGTAGCTTGATCTCGTCTTTGATGTGACAAGGATTACAAAACTTGATTTGAGGACTGAATTATTGGGAAATTTACTAGCCCAGGTGACATTCCATTATCAAGGTCTCCACGGCTGACGGTCTTTCTTCACCACCGCCTACCCCTCCCCCACCCCCTCTCGACATCTTGTCATCTTAACGCGAATGCACGAACTACCACAATATCTTCCCTAACGTAAATATACATTTGCACTGGGTATATTTGCAAAATTCATTCTCATTAAAGTTGACAGTCAGTGCAAACGACTTTTGCTGTGCGAAACGCTTCGAATATCACCAATGTTCATCTCACGCTCGGGAATTGCCCAGTGTTGGTTGGTTGGTTATTTGTTTTTACGACACATCGGCCTTTGCGTCATGTAGCGTCGCCAATCTCTCACCCCGATTGGTCGCGGGCGAAGAGTAGCGACAGGTAAGACTCGACCCCACAACCTTTCGATTGTGAGACGAGCAACTTACACCTATACTACTCGTCTCCAATTGCCCAGTGTTCGAACAGACTCTGCACGTAAAGTAGCAACATTTCGGCGTGATAAAATGATCACAATGCCACGAGCAGCTGACAACCCTGAAGCCACCCCTAATTACGTGCACATGCGCACATGAGTCGGGTTGGCTCTTAGCGTTGGCCTCGACAACGCTAAGGCAGTTCGCACCGCCGCATACCTCAAAACCACACAGCCGAGCATCTGCTCAAATAAAAAGAAACAATCCGCAGTCAAGGGCGGAGAACAACAGTTCTGTGAACAACCCCCTTCTCACGGGTCCGAAAGCGACAGCAAAATTGAAAATGCATGGGAGCGAGCTGAGCCTTCACGGAACTGCGATTTAGTCACCTGAAGTATCACGCACCGTTCCTAGATATTTCGAGACCCCTAAAACAGTATTGCATCGTGATGTGGCATCACTCAAATCGTCGCTATGCAATCCGATATATCACACGAGTCACCAAAAAAATTAACACTTTTCTCCACCTTTTACACCCTTGCATAGTCCCCAGCCAACCTCACGATATTAACCCCATGCACCCACTGTGGTGTTTGCACAAACCACACGACACCAGCCCGTTACTCTTTACCGTCCAAACAGCGTTATATGCACTGCCCGACCAAATATCCGCAATGAGCCGCAATGGTAACGCTCAAAAGGCATACAGTGATGGCTGCTCCAACATATCCCATATCAATCTGAAGCATGTCACAATATCACCTTCAATATCCGACGCTATCATCCGTATATTTTCTCGTTATCCTGACATACTCAATATCATCCTGAAATATATATCAGCATCGTTCCTCAGATACCGTCTGATGTTACCACATTATTATAAGACATCTTGCCGCATCGTTCCCGAGATATCCCATGATATATTGCACATCATGCTGAGCTATTATTCAGTTTCGTCTGGAGGCATATTGACATACCCACATTTCCGGGAGGCATTGCTCAGCATAACTTCCAGATATCCAGCGATACAGTGATGCCAGACGCAATGCCCAGCAACACTGGATATACCCAGCGGTACAATACAGCCAGACGTATTGCCCTCACCACTGCAGATACCCAGCGGTACGGTACCGCCAGACGCTCTGCCCAGCATCACTAGATATATCCAGCGGTACAGTACTGCCACACCCTCACCACGACGTCGCGTCGATATATTCCACATCCTGATTCAGAAAACCTCGGTAATGGACCGTGGAACTCGAATTGTCGACGTCGGTTTAACGGAAGAAAAAAAACCTTGATATAAACATTGTCTAAAATATATGTTCGACGTTTCGGTCTTTCGCCACGCTCAAAAGTATACATACACTGACACAAATCACAGTTTTACGAGCATGAAAAATGCACGGCAGGTGACAAAATAACGCCATCACTTCTTACACAGCTCACCAAATTACACACTCAAACTTTGCAATCCTCTTTCACGCATAGCTTACTCTTAGAACAGTATAATCTGACATATCGATGCCTGTTATAAATCATACTACGACATAGTTTGCGTATTTAGTGATGGTTTGCAGTTCAGAATCTACTTCGATGCAGGTACCTTAAACGATGGCGTTGTCTTTCGCTGTGCCCAAAACGTCCACCTTAAAACTGGCATTCGTCACGTAGTGCCCCATGCGCTGATGGGTTGTGTCCATATGCTCCCATATGGATGCAAACATTGACGGAGATGCGCATCCACTATATGTTCATTAAACACATCTTGCATGCCCTTTTTGTTACTCTAATATAAAGCTGATTCGGGCACATTTTGCATGGTACTTTAAAACTACGTATTTCATTGCACACCGCGCAGTTGTATGTATATACTATTCTTGTTGTAAGTATGTATATACTGCATACAAGCGTGACATGTCTTCCTGCCCGCGGGACATGGGCTCTGCAGTGCCGATCTGACCAACACTGACTTCAATGGCTTCCAACTCACCATGTTACCCTCAAGTGGTCTAAATGCCATGAGCTTGCAATTTTGTGAACGGCTTTACGAAAGTTATCATCCATGTATGGTAGCCTAATGTAGAAATATGTTTGGGTTCTATTTTGCTTTGCCTTCTTGCGATTCTCGCCTGATGCCGTATTACTCCACGTACGCCGATGCAAATCTTAACCCGCGCACGTCCGGGGGGGCAGATTTCTGGCGCCTCCGGTTTTTCCTCATTTGTCGCCAAACTAATAGGGTTAGCAAGACCACACCTCGCATAGCTGTTCATTGGTCTTTTTCGCATATCCTCACACATTTTTAATTCTGGGTCATCTCAGGTCAGGTCACCAGGTCAGGCGAAGTGACCCAACTACACTCGGAGTTCTAGGTAGCATAACTTCCGCAATAATTGGGCGATTGATTTCAAACTTATAGCATGTCATGATCTCATCAGGGACCATAATATGTATACCGGTTTTTCGTAGCATTTACCTTAGGTCAGGTCGCTGCCATGGCTTCCCCACTATAGGGCTATGGTAAAATATGCAAACGCTTCCTAGTTACATATTCGCGCTCGGAATGTTCTCACAACAGTTGTGGCATGTAGATGAAAGTTATGCTCAATGTTACCGCTGACATTTTTGCTCAGTGACCTGACCAAGATCTCTGAGGTCACCTGAGATCACTACACATTTATGCGCATTACATCGCACTGCATTGAGCTAGAAGGCTGAAATTGCCGTCATTGTGCTTGTATCGTCAAAACGTGTCGATTGATACCTTACATGACCTCCCTAGGCCTTGACCTGAGGTCATGACTTCATGACCTTGACCTGAGTTTTGGTTGACGTGATCTTAAAATACACCGCATATTGTCGGAAGCGCATTTCAAGGACTATCGAATAGCGTTCGCCATTTGTTTCTACCTGTTACAGGTCCTGAGATATGTGTCAATATCTGAGTCCCACCCGATCTGGTCGAATTTGGCCTATGATGGCCCAGTGACCTGAATGTTGACCTGAGCGAAAACATTACCGAAACACTTTCGATAGAGCCCGTCACCAGCTATCCAACGCCGTTTTCCGTTTGTCGCTAGCTAGCATAGTTCCAGAGATCTCAGGGGTCAGACATCTGTCCCCCCGGACATGCGAAGTTGGCGCGGACCGCTGGACGTGCGAGTGTTAAGGTACTTGAATCGATGCACATTCGGGACTACAACCCACCATTAAATACTCAAACTGCGTCGAGGTATGTTTTATAACAGGCATCGATATATCAGATCGCACGATGTTCTGAGGGTTCACCATGTATGAGAGAGGATAACAGATTTTGAGTGTGATACTTGGTGAGCTGTGCAATACGTGATGTCAGTATCGTGTCACATTGCGTGAATGTTTCATGCTCGTAAAACCGTGAATTGTGTCAGTGTATGCATGTTCTTGATCACGGCCAAAAGCCGAAATATCGAGAAGTGTCTATATCGAATATCCTTAGTCTGTTACACAAAGGTTTCATATCATATTTCAGATCATATTTCCACAATCTAATGTCGAAACATCAGGGGTTCAAGGCCTCTCTCGAAGTTCTTAAACGATATAATAGACGGATCCTGGGCGCATTGTTTTGAAATAACTGCCGCTATCGCTCTCCGGTGGTATCGTTGTGGAGTATACCATATCATCTGGAGACATACCACGCCACTCCCGACGTGTCCTGACATTCTCCACTTCTTCCACACCCACGAGACGGTTCCCACTCCACCTCGAGGTATCTCACGTGGTCGTCCACCGCAGATGACTGCACACCAGTCCAAGATCCGATCCCTACCCACGAGACGGCTCCTACTCCACCTCGAGGTATCTCACGTGGTCGTCCACCGCAGATGACTGCACACCAGTCCAAGATCCGATCCCTACCCACGAGACGGCTCCCACTCCACCTCGAGGTATCTCACGTGGTCGTCCACCGCAGATGACTGCACACCAGTCCAAGATCCGATCCCTACCCACGAGACGGCTCCCACTCCACCTCGAGGTATCTCACGTGGTCGTCCACCGCAGATGACTGCACACCAGTCCAAGATCCGATCCCTACCCACGAGACGGTTCCCACTCCACCTCGAGGTATCTCACGTGGTCGTCCACCGCAGATGACTGCACACCAGTCCAAGATCCGATCCCTACCCACGAGACGGCTCCCACTCCACCTCGAGGTATCTCACGTTGTCGTATGGTCGTACACCACGGATGCCGGCATTCCTGTCCTGGGTCCAATCGCACCGGTACCATCGCCGTGGGAATCCTGCCTTTTTCCAAGTGCTGTCTGCCACGGCATCGCAGCGTCTTCACCCTCGGCCAAGGTCCAGCAAAAATGCCCTGAGAGACTGAGGCCTGGCCAGTTGGTCCACTCCCACAGTGGGTGCAAGATTAGAGCGCGCTGAGCTCACTGTGCAGGGTGCACGGCCAGCGAGTTTCTATGGCGTCAGCAGATGATCACGTGACGTGCAAAATACGCCGATCAGGTAGGCGCGACCCGGCTTATAGGCGTTCCCACGGCTTATCAGGCTTTAGCGGAGGCGCACTCCAAGACCCCAGAGCTGGCGACAGGCTGGTAGGATGAACGTATGGTCAACAAGAACATAATCTGCGAATCCTCAATGCCCAGCTCATTTTATTGATGTGATCAACGTAAGACGTGACGGATACCGATGTACTGACCGCTACAGTCTAGCTGCACCATAAAACCCGACATAGGCGCATATTTCAGCACGTCGCGAAATGGTTGGGGACGGCGTGACCAAGCTTGTTTTAGTCTGAACACTTACGCTCAGCAACACCATTGTCCAGTGTTGGGCGACCAACTGACGAACAACATTACACGAGGAAACGATGAGACCAGCAACGAAGCTCTGCCGATATAATTTGGGGATTTTTTAACAACTTACCGACTAAAGCAGTGTAATTGGAAGATGTACGCAATTACATTGCTATTCATTTTTCATTTATTGTCATCAAAGCCTTTGAACCATGACTTTTCGTTCTCAGACCATTGCATCACCTGTGCTTTAGCAGTTATCGTCTGTACCGAAGGAGACAGATATCTCCCCAGCGACATTTCGGCACAATTTACGTTGACCAAGAATGACATCCTCTGCACAGGTCTACGCGCTGCGAAGTCATCTCGCCACGGCGAGCTTGACATAAATACAAACATCCTTGATGAACACCGACAGCGGATAGGTGACTACACGCATAACAATAGGCGATGAGCGACGGAGATAAACACGTCCGATATGGAACAGTGACAAAACAAAACAACCCAGGGCCGTTCAACATGGAACAGTGACGACACAGACCAGCCCGGGCCGTCCGACATGGAACAGGGACGCCACGAGCCAGCCCAGGGCCATCCAACATGGAACAGTGGCGACAAAGACAAGCGCGGGGCCGAAGATAGCCGGTGCTGATAGTCGGCAGAGAACAGAGGCCGCACACGGCGGGAGACCACCGGTGTAGGGCGGCCACCGGTGTGGGGTGGTCCCCGATGTAGGGCGGCCACCGGTGTGGGATGGCCACCGGTGAGGGGTGGCAACCGGTGAGGGGCGGCCACCGGTGAGGGGTGGCAACCGGTGAGGGGCGGCCACCGGTGAGGGGTGGCAACCGGTGAGGGGCGGCCACCGGTGAGGGGCGGCCACCGGTGAGGGGCGGCCACCGGTGAGGGGTGGCAACCGGTGAGGGGCGGCCACCGGTGAGGGGCGGCCACCGGTGTGGGGTGGCGGTGGCCTCCGGTGAGGGGCGGCCACCGGTGTGGGGTGGCGGTGGCCTCCGGTGTGGGGCGGCCGCCGGTGTGGGGCGGCCGCCGGTGTAGGGCGGCAACCGGTGTGGGATGGCCACCGGTGAGGGGTGGCAACCGGTGAGGGGCGGCCACCGGTGAGGGCCGGCCACCGGTGTGGGGTGGCGGTGGCCTCCGGTGTGGGGCGGCCGCCGGTGTAGGGCGGCAACCGGTGTGGGATGGCCACCGGTGAGGGGCGGTCACCGGTGAGGGGCGGCCTCTGGTGTGGGGCGGCCACCGGTGTGGGATGGCCACCGGTGAGGGTGGCAACCGGTGAGGGGCGGCCACCGGTGAGGGGCGGCCTCTGGTGTGGGGCGGCCACCGGTGTGGGGCGGCCACCGGTGTGTGGCGGCCACTGGTGTGGGGCGGCCACCAGTGTAGCTGCCGGGAGTTGGCAGAGACCGGCGCCGCGCACGGCGGGCGGTCACCGGCGCACCGTACGAAACAAAGGTTATCGCCGGCTGAATTAAGACTGAAGATACCATCGCCAGCACGTATCACCAATAATAAAATGATGCTTACCGCGCGCGGGGCCGCGCCACATGAGGCACCCCGTGAGCCGCACAGCGCGCGCCACTTTGATGGGGTGCCGCGAGAGAGTCGGCCGCGCTGCCGGCCCTGTCCCTATTGGATGCCGCCGTCGGTCGGTAATTGGAGCTGCCAGAGTAACCGGTGACGGGGCCAGCCTCGTTTGTCATCTAAACTCATGGTCAGGAATTAATATCGACAGAGAATGCGCGCGCCGCCGGCGTTACTGACATCTGAGAGGCGACCGCGCCGGCGGCGACGTGTCTCGGTGACGAGAATGCTCGGCGCGGCGCATCTCCGCGCCGCCGGTGTCGCAAGAGTACCAGTAAGTGCCCAGTGCGCCACGCCGCCCCAATCAATTACATCGGGTCCTGTCGGGCGGGAAATTGCACCATGTGTGGAATTGGACCCCCTGACCCGTCCTGTCCCTCCCGCCGGCCGCTGGCGGCCAGTTGGGGTCAACACCACTGTGCTAACCCCTGACCCGTCCTGTCCCTCCCGCCGGCCGCTGGTGGCTGGTCGGAGCCAACACCACTGTGCTAACCCCTGACCCGTCCTGTCCCTCCCGCCGGCCGCTGGCAGTTAGTCGGGGTCAACACCAATGTGTTAACCTCGGACCCGTCCTGCCAGCTTGCGGAAGCTCACGGGTATGGAAATTAGCCATCATTTCAGTACAGACATCTCCTTTGCTCCGATTTAGTTGCGCGGACCTGTTCCGGGGCTCAGCGTCAGTAGGTAAGTCGTGGTGAAGTAGGCTGTGTTCTGCACCATCGGCCCACCCTGGGCCAGCGGGTCAGAAGCAGAAGGTAGGTGCCGAGTCGTGCCGACAGCAGTGTCGGCTCCGACCGAGGTCACCAGGCCTGAGGACGTTGGCAGACTCGCCAGTGTCGACTCCGGTCGGGGTCACCAGGCCTGAGGCCGTTGGCAGAATCGCCAGTGTCGACTCAGGCCGGCAGCAGCCGATTCATCGGCCTCGTTGCGTCACGTGCGTTATCAGTTTGGTCAAGGCGACACGCCTGACGGTGGCATGATGGATGAAGCTGCGACGTGGTGCGATGGTCGGGCCGCGATGTCCTCCAGCCGTACACCATGTGGTGTTGGAGTCGGGGTGCTCTCCACCATGTGGTGTTGGAGTCGGGGTGCTCTCCACCATGTGGTGTTGGAGTCGGGGTGTTCTCCACCATGTGGTGTTGGAGCGGGGTGTTCTCCACCATGTAGTGTTGGAGTCGGGGTGCTTTCCACCATGTGGTGTTGGAGCGGGGTGTTCTCCACCATGTGGTGTTGGAGCGGGGTGCTCTCCACCATGTGGTGTTGGAGCGGGGTGCTCTCCACCATGTGGTGTTGGAGCGTGGTGCTTTCCACCATGTAGTGCTGGAGTCGGGGTGTTCTCCACCATGTGGTGTTGGAGTCGGGGTGCTCTCCACCATGTAGTGCTGGAGTCGGGGTGCTCTCCATCATGTGGTTGGTTAGTTGGTTATTGGTTTTAAGACACATCGACCGTTGAGTCATGTAGCGTTGCCAATCTCTCACGCTGATTGGTCGCGGGCGAAGAGAAGCGACGGGTCAGATTCGAACCAACAACCTTACGATTGTGAGACGAGCGACTTACCCCTAGGCTACTCGTCCCCTCACCATGTAGTGCTGGAGTCGGGGTGCTCTCCACCATGTGGTGTTGGAGTCGGGGTGTTCTCCACCATGTGGTGTTGGAGTCGGGGTGTTCTCCACCATGTGGTGTTGGAGTCGGCGTGTTCTCCACCATGTGGTGTTGGAGTCGGGGTGTTCTCCACCATGTAGTGCTGGAGTCGGGGTGTTCTCCACCATGTGGTGCTGGAGTCTGGGTGCTCTCCACCGTGTGGTGCTGGAGTCTGGGTGCTCTCCAATATGTGGTGTTGGAGCGGGGTGCTCTCCACCATGTAGTGCTGGAGTCGGGGTGCTCTCCATCATGTAGTGCTGGAGTCGGGGTGCTCACCACCATGTGGTGCTGGAGTCTGGGTGCTCTCCAATATGTGGTGCTAGAGTCTGGGTGCTCTCCACCGTGTGTTGCTGGAGTCGGGGTGCTCAGGACGCTGAGCACGTAGGTCAACATAACGTTCGATTTGGAATCGGATGTGGGTGGAACTTGCTATCACAATATATTTAGGCGAGGTCGCTCCACTTCGAGCAATTTGCACATGTCGCTGTTCTGGTGCGCTACATTAAGCCGTTGCAAACCACGGCTTTGCGCTTCCATTCTAGATTGTAAGCAGTGGATATAAAAATGTAACAAGATCGCAATAGCCAAAGCAATAGCAAATGCCGGAGACTTGGCGAATTAAATTCCATCTTAGATGCGGTTCCAACAAATAACTACGAAAAAGCAGATTACTGCTTTTGACTAGATAAATCGTGCACTTCAACAACTAAGCAACCGAAAGCTAGAACCAACGTTCAGCTAAAATTCCGATCACTGTATCATACCACGTGCACCAAGGTCGCGAGAGACAACTTGGACAAGGTCAGTTCACGATCGACAGGCCACGCGCCACCCACCGCCCTCGTAACGGCGGCCGTGACGTTCGCTGGGACACGACAGTAGCCCGACAGAAGGCTCGTGACCAGAGCGTTAGCCAGACTGCAGGGTCGGCAGGGTCATCACGAGCCGGCCAGTGTCATGGTGAGGGCCCACCGCAGCGCTCCCTCCTGCGGCAGGTCGACACCACCATCCCCGTGTCGGTGGATCTGACCAGCCGGCGGCAGAGGCGTCCCTTCGGCGGCAGGTCGACACCACCGTCCCCGTGTCGGTGGATCTGACCAGCCGCCGTGGAGTCCCTCCGGCGACAGGTCGACACCACCGTCCCCGTGTCGGTGGATCTGACCAGCCGGCGGCCGTGGCGTCCCTCCGGCGGCAGGTCGACACCACAGTCCCCGTGTCGGTGGATCTGACCAGTCGCCGAGACGTCCCTCCGGCGACAGGTCGACACCACCGTCCCCGTGTCGGTGGATCTGACCAGCCGGCGGCCGCGGCGTCCCTCCGGCGGCCGCCGAGGCGTCCCTCCAGCAACAGGTCGACACCACCGTCCCCGTGTCGGTGGATCTGACCAGCCGGCGGCCGCGGCGTCCCTCCGGCGGCCGCCGAGGCGTCCCTCCAGCAACAGGTCGACACCACCGTCCCCGTGTCGGCGGATCTGACCAGCCGGCGGCCGCGGCGTCCCTCCGGCGGCAGGTCGACACCACCGTCCCCGTGTCGGTGGATCTGACCAGCCGCCGAGACGTCCCTCCGGCGGCAGGTCGACACCACCGTCCCTGTATCGGTGGATCTGACCAGCCGCCGAGACGTCCCTCCGGCGGCAGGTCGACAGCTCCGCCCGTCCCTGAGAATGACCGGCGGCGGCAGCCGGACACGGGCCCGGCCCATCGGTCAGCGGCCAATACGTGTCGGATTCACCGCCGCATATTTATTTATCCATCCGACGGACGCCGATAGATTCCATTGTCGTCGCGTAATTAATCCGGCCGAGGCGGCGGCGCGCGAGCTCGGCGCCCCATGAACCTCACGAGCCCAATTATCACTCACCCCATGAATACGAAGCGCCGTCGGCTGACAAAGCCTGCAGGCCGGATGGGTGCGGGTGGGAGAGGTGCCGCGCGACGCCCGTCCGCTCTTCATTACAGCCGCTACACAATGACGGACGCCGCGCGCCCAGGCCCTTGCAGCGGGCCAACAATGCCCCATTGTCCGGCGGCCGGCGCCGTACCGGGCAGAGCAGTGCGCCACTTTCGTCTTCGCTCGCCGCCACGATGCGACACCCACATAGACACCAGACGAGAGGCCACCAGACGACAGGCCACCAGGTAACACACCAGACAACATACCACACAACAGGCCACCAGACCGCACGCCAAACGACAGGCCACCAAACGACAACTCACCAGACAACACACCAGACAACAGGCCGCCGCACAACACATCAGGCGACAGGCCACCAGACGATAACACACCAGACAGCACACCAGGCAACACACCCAGACAGCACACCAGACTACACCAGGCAACACACTAGACGACACACCATGCGACAGGCCACCAGACAGCACACCAAACGACAGGCCACCGAATGACAACACACCAGACGATAACACACTAGACAACACACCAGACGACAGACCACCAGACGACATGGAACCAGACGACAATGCACTAGACAACACACCAGACAACACACCGCGCAACATATCAGATGCCAGGCCACCCGGCGACAGACCGGTGTTCCAAGCCAGCTCAGTTAGTTAATTCGTTAATTTAAATAGTTATTAGTTAGTAGTTAGTACTAATTATTCATTAGTTGGTTGGTTACTTAGCTATTTGGTATCAAGGGAATTTCCACCCAGAGTTGTGATCGGTTCTTAAAGCCGTTTCACTGACAACCACCCGGCAGTACGACCACGTGAGGTGCGTTCTGACGTACAGTGCAGTGAACCACCCTGGACGGACGATCTCGTCGCAGCGCCGCATGTACTCGTGGAGCATGTCGCCATCACAAAAACGAGCCGCATCATGTGTTGCATGCGTTCGCACATATCCCAGCGCCTACAGTGCCTACCATGTCATCCCGTCCCTCCCACCATCAGCGCAGGTGGCGTCACAATGGTGGCGTTGCCACATCGCACCCAGCAGCAGCTCATTCCGCGTCCGGGTCCGGCAGCCAGCAAGCCACGTTCGCCGCCGGGACAACAAACAGGCTCTGCCAAATGACCGACACGATTCACACGCAGGCAGGCCGCAACACCGACCTTGTGCCTCGGTCAGACGACGGGGCGAGCATCACCGAGTAGCACTAGGCCACACCGAGCGCGAGCGGCCCGGTGCCGGCGGCCAGCCGCCTCGGTGCATGCTAATGGCGACAGGTGCGGCAGCAACAGTATCGCCGCGAGTCAGCCGGTCAGTATGCAGCCACTGATCAGCTCGGCAGTGACCGTCGGCTCGGCACACGGTGACCCGGCGACCCCTGCGGCCGTTCCTACAGGCACAGCAGCGGCAGTTCCGGCTGCTGGTCAGCGGCGGTAGCCAGCTGGCGGCCAGCTCGTCACACTGACCCGGCGACCCGGCGGCCGTTCCCACAGGCCCGGGATGGCTGTGTCTGGCGGCGGCATGAGTCCTGTGGTGTCGGTCACCGGGTCACGGACGACACAGCGCGACACGTCACCGTCACACCGGCACCGCAGACTCGCCCGGACCCGGCGTCAGACACGACACCGCCACACCGGCACCGCAGACTCGCCCGGACCCGGCGTCAGACACGACACCGCCACACCGGCACCGCAGGCTCGCCCGGACCCGGCATCAGACACGTCACCGCCACACCAGCACCGCAGACTCGCCCGGACCCGGCGTCAGACACGCCACCGCCACACCAGCACCGCAGACTCGCCCGGACCCAGCGTCAGACACGTCACCGTCACACCAGCACCGCAGACTCGCACGGACCCGGCGTCAGACACGTCACCGCCACACCAGCACCGCAGACTCGCCCGGACCCAGCGTCAGACACGTCACCGCCACACCAGCACCGCAGACTCGCCCGGACCCGGCGTCAGACACGTCACCGCCACACCAGCACCGCAGACTCGCCCGGACCCGGCATCAGACACGACACCGCCACACCGGCACCGCAGACTCGCCCGGACCCAGCGTCAGACATGACACCGCCACACCAGCACCGCAGACTCGCCCGGACCCGGCGTCAGACACGTCACCGCCACACCGGCACCGCAGACTCGCCCGGACCCGGCGTCAGACACAACATCGCCACACCGGCACCGCAGACTCGCCCGGACCCAGCGTCAGACACGACACCGCCACACCGGCACCGCAGACTCGCCCGGACCCTGCGTCAGACACGTCACCGCCACACCAGCACCGCAGACTCGCCCGGACCCAGCGTCAGACACGACACCGCCACACCAGCACCGCAGACTCGCCCGGACCCGGCGTCAGACACGACACCGCCACACCGGCACCGCAGGCTCGCCCGGACCCGGCATCAGACACGACACCGCCACACCGGCACCGCAGACTCGCCCGGACCCGGCGTCAGACACGACACCGCCACACCGGCACCGCAGACTCGCCCGGACCCGGCGTCAGACACGTCACCGCCACACCGGCACCGCAGACTCGCCCGGACCCGGCGTCAGACACAACATCGCCACACCGGCACCGCAGACTCGCCCGGACCCAGCGTCAGACACGACACCGCCACACCGGCACCGCAGACTCGCCCGGACCCTGCGTCAGACACGTCACCGCCACACCAGCACCGCAGACTCGCCCGGACCCAGCGTCAGACACGACACCGCCACACCGGCACCGCAGACTCGCCCGGACCCGGCGTCAGACACGACATCGCCACACCAGCACCGCAGACAGAGATTCGCCCGGCCGCCCGGACCCGGCGTCAGACACGTCACCGCCACACCAGCACCGCAGGCTCCCCCGGACCCGGCGTCAGACACGACACCGTCACACCAGCACCGCAGACAGAGATTCGCCCGGCCGCACGGACCCGGCGTCAGACACGTCACCGCCACACCAGCACCGCAGGCTCCCCCGGACCCGGCGTCAGACACGAGCCGTGGCGCGACGTGGTGGCGCCAACTGCCAGTGTAAAGACAGATGCGTTTGTTCTCCCGGCGGCGACTCAGGCCGCTCGGAGACTTTCGACATAAACGTATTCCGTACGGTCAAACACTACTCGAAAGTTGGTGAGATATTCTCTGAATGAGTTCTATGTGGGTTCGATAGGGCGTTCATAAGGTACGAGTCAATTTGGACCGTAATAAGAAGCAAAACCAGTACACCGGCTTCATGAAAATGCTCGCAAGCTCGAGAAGCAAGGACAGTCATGGTCGTCGTCAAGCTTCGCCAGCGATCGCACGCTTGTTTATTTGACCTATTCAGTCATTTTTTCGTCGTGTTCATAGCTTTAGAAGTTCTTTCCGCGGCCTCACTATACTATGTGTACAAGCTTAGCAGTAAATTAGATTGCATTAAAAAAAGGCCGGGACAACTCCAGGTTTGACGTCATCAACAGGACGACTTTCCTACGTGATAAATTATTCGTGAAATTGGGTTGAATATACCACTTTATGAACATTAAATTGACATCCCTCCCAACGGAGCACCTACATCGTGTTTCATGGTGAGTCGCTATGAAGTCTACATCTCTAATTTCTAAGTATCATGTCATTATCTCTTCTTGCTAAGTATCATGCCGATATTCACCATTGCATATTGTGATGCACGCACATTTGCTATTACAATTCGAGATAAGATGATAACCTATGATGTGGTTTGTTACACATCAGATGATCAGGGTAGATATTTTGTATAGCTATCCCTAAAGTAGCTGCCCCCAATTTTTCTTTAGGCAAGGGCAATAGTGACGCTGTATTTTGGGTGGGGTGCCACTATTGCATCCAACATATGGGGCATTCCACGACAAATCGACATGTGACCTGCACCCTCACACCTCAGATTTTGATGAAAATGGTTCTATAGGGTTATCAGCATCGCTGAACACGCCTGTGCCATTTTGAAGTCTCTTAGGTTTACCGTTTTCTAGTTATGAACTATATACTTTTTACATTTTGCACTGACATGACTATATTTGGTGCTAATTTTCTCCGAGTCATTTTTCAGTAACTGAACAAATTTATACGTCAAAATGAAGACAAAACATTGAAGAATATGACTATGCCACCATTTAAACTTTCATTACGTAATTTTTGCCGACTCTAGCCAAATAAAAAATTGAAAAGAAATAAAAACATTTTTCCCCTCCGATATCGTATTTTTTCTCACTTTCATATGAAAGAGCGTAGTTTTTTACCCTAGAAACATAAATAAAAAAGTGGTTATCGACTTGGAAAGACGAATCAAATGCGGTGAATGCGGGCGCTGCGCTCACCGGACCGGCGCGCGCGCTGCCGCTGCCTCGCGATACGCCTGCCGGGGGGGGGGAGGGGGAGGGGAAGGGGGAGCCGAGCGTGGGATGTCAACAAAGGAGACGCGCGTCCCGGGAGGATGATATGGGAGACGTGACTGCCACCTCCCCCCTGGCCCAGAAGTGAGTAGAAAATGTCCTGGAAAACAAGACTATGTGACGGTAAGAGATGAGAATGGGGTTAAAGTAAAGAAGCAGAAACGTTTGATTTGAGGTAATTTGCAGGAAATTTACCAACTCCATAAAGAGAACGGTAGCAACCCGCGCATTGGGTTTTCGAAGTTCGCCAGCCTCCGCCCCAAACACTGTGTCCTGTTGGGAAGCAACGGCACTCATTCGGTTTGTGTATGTTGCTATCACCAGAACGTGAAGCTAATGTTAGCGTCTCTGGGCTTAAAAGACATTACCTACAAGGACCTGTTGAAGCACGCGGTTTGTGATGTCGGGAGGGAAGCCTGTATGCTGCAAAAGTGTGAAAACTGTCCAGGTCAGGACAGTGTCAGGTCATATTTGATCGACACTTTAAATGCGCAGGCAGGGGAAATCTCAGACTTGGTGGACGAAGTCAGATTTAGTCAGTGGCTAAGCACGGATCGTTGCACTTTGAACGAAATTGTTCTTCCTATGGACGAGTTTCTTGACAAACTGTCTGACGCCATTGTGACACTTACTCGGCATCATTTCACGAGTCAGCATCAAAGCAAATATTTCGACGATATAAAAAAGCAGCTACCTGAGCATGAAGCACTGATCATATTATATTTTTCAGAAAACTACACTTTTGTAGTTCAAGACGAAATTCAGTCATATCACTGGAACGCACCACAGTGTACCGTTCATCCGTTTGTTGTTTATTGGCGAGAGGCTGGAAAGATTGAATGCCACAGTTTTTGCGTGTTATCAAACGAACTGAAGCATGACACCGTCGCTGTGCACACATTCTTGCAGCACATTGTACCGAAAGTGAAAGGCATAGTCCCGAACTCGAAAAAGATTCATTATTTTTTGGATGGGTCAGCTGCCCAGTACAAGAATAAGTTTAATTTCGTGAATGTGAGTTTTCATGATGAGGATTTCGGAGTCCAGTGCGATTGGAATTTTTTTGCAACGTCGCATGGGAAAAATTCGTGCGACGGTGTTGGGGGTACACTGAAAAGGGTTGCAGCTAGCGCCAGTCTTTCGCGGACACACTCGGACCACATTCTTACTGCGGAAAAGCTATGTAAAGTGCTACAGGACAAGGGTAATTTACATACCGAGTGCTGCTTTGTAGCGAAAGAAGAGGTTAGTCGTACACGGCATGAGCTTGGCGATAGACTGTCAATGGCAAAAACTGTCAAAGGGACTCTAAAAATACACAGGGTAACTCCAGTGAAGGCAAACATTGTCGTTGTGCGAGAACTTGCCATAAGTGAAGGAAGAGAGGTGATGGTGGCCTGATTTGCTACAGGATTTAGGTTGAATGGTTAGCGTGACCTACATCGGCAGCTGATTTCCGTTTGTTTATGTGCGAATTACAATGTGAAGTGAGCTAATGTTAAGTTATGCATTTTGTACCTCTGATAAGGCTCATTGTACCATCTCGTTAGCATTCGCAAATGTACATGTACTTTCCGGCTTGTTATTTGTGTGAATAATAAATGAAGTGCTAAAACGTCCTGCCTGGTGTTTATAAATAATCTGCATAGTGTCCTCTCAATCCCACGGTGCCGCGGAAGACAGCCGCCAGCACCCCTATCCCCCGTTGGCAGCAGCTGGCCGCGGCCGTTGCTGAACGACGCCGTATTGGGTAAAATGAGGCCGGGCGGTTGGTGTTTGAAATTAAGCTTAAAATATTTATAAGCCGATAACCACCTTTTTTATTGATGAAATATAGGTAATAATCAACGCTCTTTCATGAAAAAATATCCAAAATCACAATATCGAAGGGGAAAATTGCTCAAGAGAACTTGGTATTTTTTAAAGTGTTATATTTGACATATATTTAATTGCTATGGTTTCGATAGTGATAAACGTTCATTCTGCATGGGATTTCAATCATTTTGATGTACAAACTCACCTACTTATCATTCAATGTAGCAGGGAAAAATCCTGCCAAACAAAGCCATGTATGCATCGAATGTAAAAATGTCGCAGGCTGTAGCTCGAAAACCGGAAGTCGGAGAGTCCTGAAAATGTCACAGGCGTGTTTAGGGCTGCTGATAACCCTATAGACTCATTTTCATCAAAATCTGAGATGTGGGGGTGCAAAATCGAAATTTTATTTGTCGATCTGTCGTGGAACGCCCCATATGGCATTTACAGGGTAGATGGTAGACGGCATTTGTATGTGCCATTGTATGTGCCAAGGCTAAACAGAATATGGATATGGTTATCCTGATTATGGGAATAAATTGTTCACGTGTAGTACCTATAAATGAAGATATACATGTATATGTATATATATGCATATAAACGCATATATATATATATATATGTATATATACATATATATATATATATATATATGTACATATATGTATGTAGATATATATATGTACATATACATACATACGTGCATACACATAATATATATATATATATATATATATATATATATATATATATATATATTCCATGGCTACCATCACTATCAGTCATCACGGAATCGCCTTAAAAATATGTTGCCTAACTGAAGACCATTCTATCAATGCTCTATTAAAATAAACGCGAAGAACACATGCTTCATCACCCTCGCCATCTTTTGATGAAACAAACATACTTCTAAATATTGCATGTTTTGACGCTTGTTGGGTGCATATTGCAAACATCTGACACGATCATTATGCTGTTTCTGAGATTCAAAGTTCGTGTGTAATTTGCGACATCTTGCAAGATTTGCGACGCCACCCATAACGCCACGAGTCACACGATGCAAGCTAAACGGATATTCTGATCAAGTGAATTGCTGGCGCTACCGACGGGCTTCGCAGTTGCTCCGATCAGTTTCAGGGACATTGTGGGACCGATTTAACCAGCAGGCGGCCATGAGTGGCAGTTACATCACGCGGTGCTCTGCTGAATTACAGGCCACCTTAGCAAAAGCTAGGAAATCAATCTATTCACGCGTGATGCGTTCTAACAGTGCTCAAAGTACCCACATTTCCGAGCCCAAATCACCACGTCGCGTAAGCTCCAAACACCGAGAGCGAAAGATGCACTAGTTAACCACCGCCTATCCTGTGTTCCCAGGGTCCGCGGAGCACGGATCGGCCAATCCCGGCCGATGATTTCGAAGTGGGTCTCTCGGCTCGCCGGCGGCCATGGCGAATGACCGGCCCGGCCGTCCCGGATCCCCGCTCCTCCCGCCGTCGCCTGCGGGTGTCGTCTTGGATGAGGCCGTGTGGGTCGAGAGCTGGGAGCAGCCGCATACAATCAGACTGCTGGGATCCACACAATGATGGCTTAAACCGACAAATAGCTCTCAGCCAAGGTCAATGTGGAGGCATTAGCCAGCATGCAGGCACGCCCGACACGACCGTACGGTACCACGTCGGCGTCTTAATCCACCAGCCTCGCAAACCAGGAGTCCTGGACAGCCGTTCAGACATGGTAGACACTAAGGGTTCTGAATACACAAACAGGTGGCACGCTTGTAAGATGCATTATCCAAGAAAGTCTTGCCGCATGCCGATAGGACACATGGGCAACTCAACGTCGCAATGAAAACGTGATGGCAGCATGTGTCGCAATCGACAATTCCAAGTATATATATACATATATATATATATATATATATATATATATATATATATATATATATATATATATATATAATATATGATATATACTTGCATATATATCATATATATATATGCAAGTATCTAGAACTACCAAATCCATGTGCTAAAGTCGGCCGGTGAACCTCCGAAAATGAGTCAACACAAGTTGATAATGACACACCTGCCACTTAAAATTTAAAGGCATGCTTGCTTAAATGCATGCTTACAACATGTATACTGTCTGTTCTGCTGACGTTCGATATCGATCGATCTCCTCCCAATCATAACCTATCACTGTCAAAAACCTGGCATTAACTGACTATTTAACGGTGTATCGACTCTTCTTTTCTCTTTTCGACTTCGATTCGATTCGATCGATTCATCGCAGTGTACTTCAAGAATGACGCCAGGCAAAACCCCACACCGTGATGAGCTCCGAACTTATGGCTGATGGGCTGAACTTTTTATGGAAGCAATTTTGCAGCTGGATACGACGTGGCATAAAACACCGACTGGATGTCGGACGCCTGACAGAGACCCGTCAGCTCTGTCAGTACAATCGCGAGCGTACCGCTCTCTTGGCTGCCGCGTGCGCCAGATTATGCAACGGCGCCCGCAAAAAGTTCCCCCGCGACGGCCGACGAGAGTCATGGCTCAGGCCAAACGGCTCCCGGCTCCTGACACTCGGCCCTCAGCGCTCAGCCCTCAGCCCTCAGCACTCAGCCCTCAGACCTCGGCTCTCGGCTCCCGGCTCCCGGCTCCTGACACTCGGCCCTCAACGCTCAGCCCTCAGCCCTCAGCCCTCAGCCCTTAGCCCTCAGCCCTCAGCCCTCAGCCCTCGGCCCTCGGCTCTCAGCCCTCGGCTCTCGGCTCTCGGTTCTCGGTTCTCGGTTCTCGGTTCTCGGCTCCCGGTTCTGGGTTCTGGGTTATCGGTTCTCGGTTCTCGGTTTTCGGTTTTCGGTTCCGCACTCCCAGCTCCCAGTTACCAGTTGGTTGGTTATTTTGGCTAACGGGTGCATCGACTGCGTTGGTCATACGGCGACCACTGGTTACCAGTTGAAGGTGGGGATTAGTGCCAGCATTTCCAGGACTTCTGCTGAGACGAGTCAGATCAGTGACCACACTGATTTTGCTAGATTTGAATCTGTACCTTTCGTTGATTACTTCTGGCAATATCGTATTGCATGTCGAGCTTACCGTGAAGTTAACAAATATTTCGGTTTAATGCTGATGAGCTGGTCGAAATAGATAATACTCGAGAAGAACGCGAATGCATTACCAGGCAGATTGGCAAAATGGTCCCGGGACAACAACTCAAACCTATGCCTTTTTCAGTGGTTAAAACCCAGGTGGTTAAAGCTAGGTGGCTGAAGCAAGGTTATGCCAGTCGCTTTACAATCATGGTTTAACTCTGGCAGTTGCGACATAATTTCTAACCCTCACAGTGCGGGGTTCAAGTTGATCCCTCCTCCCCCTCAACTTTTCTGTTCAAAGCGAGATAGACAGAGGCGGCAAACGGCATGACGTAGCTCCATAGGCTAAGGGGCAGTAGTATTCATGTGTGTCACATACAAATGACACACATGTGTGGAAGGCAACGGATTTGTTTGTTTGTTTCTTGGGGTTTAGGGAAGCATCAACTGCAGTGGTCATGAAGCTTGGTACGTAGTAGTGGGGAATACGGACTGAAGCGTGACTACCTTTGATCGCTTTCTTTCTGTTTAGGTTCCATGGTCCGCGCCTGCAAAAAAAGGAGTAGATTTTGGGCTGTCCGTGAGATTTATGACATCATGCGTGTGGTTCACAATAAGACTACACTCTAACACAGCCCAAACGTCGTTTTGTGCTTATGTGTGTGTGTGTGTGGTGAGTTTGACCAGCCTGCCACCGTTTGGTGATATCGGCTGTTTAGGCGAAGTAGAGATGTGTTCAGCTGTCGGTCCGGACGGTGCCATTGGGGTTGTAGGGGGGTATGGTCGGGTCATCGCCGTTTAGTGAACATTGCAAGTAACATATATGGCATACAATAGTTTGGAGGTTTTTTCTTTTCTTTTTCTATTATTTTTTTTTCTATTTTTTTTATTCTATTTTTTCCTTTCTTTCTTTCTTTTTTTTCGATATTTTTTTTTATTTTTATTTTTTTGTATTTATCTTTTCTTTTTTTTTTTTTTTTTTTTTTTCTTTCTTTTCATTCCTTTTTTTTTTCCATATCCACACGTCATGGGCAGACTTGGGGAGAGATTAGGTTACTGGGGGCGTTAGGATATTGACTAGTGTCGCGAGGATTTGGCGCGGGTGTGTTTTTTGTTGCTGGTAGCGGTGGAGTTTGTGGTTGATCTTGTTGTGGGTGCGTGGGTGGTGACTGTGGTTTCTGAACTATTGTCGTCATCTGAGTCTGAGTATGTTTCGAAGTGGACGCGGAGGTTCTTGCGCACTGTGAATGATGTCGGTGATTCTGATGGTTCTGAGACTGGCGATGTGTTAAGTGATTCTCGCACTGGTTGCGGTTCCGGTGGTGAGTAGTATCGGGGTCTGTTTTGTTTTGTTGTTGTGGGTTGAGGCCGGATTATGATTGCTGGGTCTGTCTGGGTTTCTTTGGTTGGTAGTGGGCTCGTATATGATGTTTGTGTCAGTGTCGAAAGTGTGGATGTGCTATGATGTTGTAGATTCTGCGTCGGCTGTAGGTTGTTGATCCACGACCTTGCCCGCGGCAGGGCCCAGCCCTCAAGGTGGACGAGACGGAGAATCTCCTTCTCCCTAGCCCACCGAGGGCAGGCCCTGTCCCGGGAGGCGTGGTTCCCGCCACAACCGACGCAGAGCTGTGTAGTGGAGGTGCACGTGTTCACGTCGTGTGGTCCTGTGCAATTTGCGCAGGTGGGTGTTGTGTCGTGCTTGTGCTTATGGTAATTGTGCCATATGACTTTTTTGAAGGGCGGCTGTCATTGATATATGTGAACAAAACTTTCACCCATTCTACATAAGCCCACTGTTGCGCCGTTGGTAATAGAAACTTGCATGGGTGGCTCCGCCGTCTGGGACATAGAAGACGTTTGCCCAACATGCTTAATCAAATGTAGCATTACACCTATAACGATACACGGGAAGATCGAGCGAAAATGCATATGGTTCTTAAAAGTAGGTACAAATAGGGCAGGCATTGAGGCTTCCAATTATATGCTTCATCGCTAACATGCCACATAATTCATAACAACAATTTGATCTTTAAATATGGAACCAATGAGGACATATTCGGAAAATGGAACCTCCAGCTATTTCTTTCCATCCAGCAACCATTCATCATTCATTCATTCCACCCTGGTTCCTTTACGCTCATCGCCCACAGGAATCAGCCGATGGAGCCGCCAATGGACACCTATAAAACCAGGGGCCGAAAACAGGAGAGAAAATATCTCATGAAAAGAAAATGCTTGAAAAGAAAGCCCACGGAAAAATAACGGTAGAAAATTGGGGGCATTTAATTTTCAGTGTAGGCATGGCCCCATAACAATGTATTACATCCCCACCACCACAACCACAAAAAGAAACATTTGTTTAAGTGCGCAGCTTAATGCCTATAATTCTAACCCGAAGACAAACTGGAAAGTTACATCCATCAACTAGGTTTAATCACTTTATCTTTGACAAATATGTCACATATCGCACAAGAAAACTAAATATTGGTGTCATCATATCAAATTCACAAATCAAACTTCAACATTCTTCTGTGTTCAAACGTCATTTAATGTCCTCCACTCCGATATTCCATGTCCCGTCTGCCGTACAAGCACTGGTTGTGCAGTTTTGGTCTTCACACTATACTACTTGGCATCAAGAGGAATTGGTGTGAGATATAAGCTTCTGAGCATAAAAACTCAAGTAATGAATCATTTATGAATGCATTGACGACGAAAAACAACCTTGGACAACGATACCATACATCGAACAAACTAATGACAACCAAGCACCCGCTACTACAACAGAGCTATTCCTTTCATTAGTGCTATCACCAATCAAGGCTCGCCTTTCGGTTTAGGTGCGTGAAAAATAGTCAGTAATCTTCGATGTTTTCTTCGTATTTCTGACACTTCGCAAACGACATCAACAAATTATTGAAGCTAGGACACTCTAATCATGCTAGCTGTAATTACACGAGGTGAAAGTGTTCGGGCAAGTTGTGTTTACAATATTTCACTCTGAACCTGTTGTATCAATTAAGCCCTAATAATTAGACACAAAGTGTTTGGGTCAACCCTTGTCCCACAGAACGCCTGATCGCAAATAATTCCACAATTTGCCATTAGTGCGCTATAACTGGCCAAACTGAAAATAACCGCAAAACCGTCAATCAGTTCCTCGGATAGTCAAAGCCGTCAATCAGTACGTGACATCATGACGTGAAAAGACAGGAAAGGTAATTGCACAACGTTGAATGTAGCTTGTCAGGATTACGCCTTAAAATAAAGGAGGTGAATTCAAACCAAACATAAAAGATTTCACCTCATACAGCCGTTGTGCTGAGTTCTTTTTCAGCTCCCATTGCTTAATAATGGCCATGTCTTTCTTGTGTTAAATGCGTGGTATGCTGGTTGGTTGTTGGTTTTACGACACATCGGCCGTTTAGTCATGTAGCGTCGCCAATCTCCCACGCCGATTGGTCGCGGGCAAAGAAGAGCGACAGGTAAGACTCGAACCTACAATCTTCCGATTGTGAGACGGGCAACTTACCCCTAGACTACTCTTCCCCTAATGCGTGGTATGTCAGTTAACATTCATTTCCAAATCTGACGCTATTTACAGTTCACTGTTGTGCGTTGTAATCATTGCTTTTTACCTGACGCACTGGTTAAGCCACGCAGTACACTATCATCACGAAATATACCTAAGAATCAAAGAGTGTAGGCTGAAGATGAACGCGATGCAGCAAAAGACAATAAGGCAGACACCTGCAATATCATAAAGTACGCGAAGTAAAAAAAAAATATGAGATGATTATTTACATGGTGCAGCACCCACAGATTGTTGAACAATAAATGGCTGAAACGTTAGTTGTCTAATTTTGTTGTTTGCTTGCGTGCAGATGGTAAGTAATAGGTATTAATCTGTATGCTTTAAGGATAATTTGTGTTAGAATTAGCAAGGAATAGCGGTTTGCTTACCAAGGTAAAGCGGACTGATAATCGAGCTAATGTAGACTGGTTACCGGGGTGCAGACAAACTGATTATCTAGGTAAGGCAGACTAGTTATCAGGGTAAGGCGGACTGATCAAGGTAAGTTGGGCCAGTAACCGGGATAAGGTGAACTGATTACCAATGCAAGGCGAGTACAGCAGTAGCATCACAAACTAGCTTCACGAGTCGGAAGTCGATGCACGTGATCGAAGTGAGGGGAAAGGGTTCTCAGTGGCAGCACAGAAACACCAGTCATAAGTCACGAGCCTCGAATCCGGTTACACCAAATCCTAGTTCTGTTCTGTGCAATCAATTAACAAACGGTTGCGCACACACGCCAAATGTTTTTAGCTGCAGTCTAACATGGCGGCTAAAGGTGTTGATGGCTCCAGATTGTGATCAGATGTGGACAGCTGCAGATAAGGACGAACTATTGGCAGTTGTGGACTAGTGCCAGATGTCGACAGCTGCAGATATGGACGACCTGTCGGCAGCTGTATACTAGGTTCAGATGTGGACAGCTGCAGATAGGTGCGAACTGTCAGCAGCCGTGGACTAAGTTCAGATGTCGACAGCTGCAGATAGGGGCGAACTGTCGGCAACTGTGGACTAGGACCAGATGTCGGCAGCTGCAGATAAGGGCGAGCTGCTGGCAGCTGTGGACTAGTGTCATATGTCGACAGCTGCAGACATGGGCGCGATGTCGGCAGCTGCGGACTCGGGTCAGATATAGAGAGCTGCAGAAGCCGATGTCGACAGCGCTGCAGATCGGTGCAGCATGCTGGGTCACAAAGGCGACGTGTTCACAGCTCCTGATTAGGGCCGTGAACCGGCAGCTGTACTATGGGGATAAATATTGGCAGCTGTGGCCAGATATGGACAGAGCTGAGGATCGGGGTGACTGATGGACGGCAGCTATTGGGGAGGCCGGGACACGACCGCGATAGGTGACGTCACCGGCAAACGTGCAGGCACGCAGCAGCAGTGGGATTATCTCGCCGCGGCCGAGATGGTCTTGTGAACGAGGCCGAGACATATTTGGTGGCTCCACGAGCAGACAAATATCACAACACAAGACAGATCTTATGCTGCCAGTAGTAACAGATGAGGAGAGCGGGGTGGGAAAAATACCAGACATATATACGATCTACCAAGCGAAGACTGTTTTCTCTTCTCATTTTTAAACAGTTACAGGTTTACGCAACATCACAGATTGGTATTACGCCCATGACAGGGGCACTCTGGCGTCGCACCATTAGTAAAAATTATGAATCCACCCTGAAGTCTCACAATTACCTTACGTTGCATCGCTACAGCATAAGGCAATATGAAGTGGATGAAAAGCAGGCGACGTGGGACGTACACTAACGGTTGCACTGCGTCCCGGGTACAGCATCCAACCATACCAGCTCCGGCCAATCCCAGAATGTGGGAGGAAAATGGACAAAAAAAAGTTTACAGCGGAAGAAAACTAGGGCAGGTTGCGGGTCAGAACGTGATGAGTCCACACATTGGCCCGAAAAACTGTGTGAAAACCATTCTACCCTAGTTCGGCAGCAGTAATAAATTATTCGTGAAATAGATTGGAACCCACCGCTTTCCGAACCCTTAATAGACACCATTCCTTAAAAAAACATCGACATCGTGACTCGTGATGTGTGTTCACGAAGTCTCAATGCCTCGTTTCTATCCATATTGTGTGTATAAGTAGTATGGCTATGCTCCCCAGTATGCATTGTAATACACAAGCATTACGTAGCCAATTCAAGGTGTTACATTATGCATAACTGTTACGTGATTATCTTACAGAACTATGATGTGGTGTACAACCCCAATTTTTTCACAAAGTGTATTTGTTATCATGATCATTAAAATGTTCGTTTCCGAGATGTCTCACATAATAAGCGAAAACATATGCTATGGGTACGTTGTGGGCTCAAAATTAAGCTTCAATGACTTCAATGATATTTTCAACATATTTCCTTGAAAAAAATGTAGATATCTTACTGCACTCGATTCGAATCGCACACCTAGCGAAAAACCAACATTTCAACACTACAGTAGTTTGAAATGTGAAAACCAAGAAGTGGGCGGTGCGTCAGTACCATGTGTTCATGCCTTCGACGCAGCGGGTTAAAATCAGATTTGCTGGAATTTCGGCATCTCCAGTCACCCTGAGTGAAAGAATGACGTTGGCTGGCCTGTGCAGCTGGGTGCGCCACAAGGATCCATCTGAATTGCAAAGGAACTAGTGGAACGGTCAGCAGCTACCTGTCCCATCCGGGGACGGAGCGGACTTGCCGAGTCTTATTCCGATCGACTGACTGCTCAATGGCCCAGCATGCTACCCAGACGAGCCCCCCCCCCCCCACACACACACGGGCGTGCGTGATTCACAGCCGCTGCCACTGCCGCCTCTCGCCAGGTCACATCACGCTGGCGTCGAAGCGAGGGCCGAATCGCAATTGATAACACGCCCGAGCGCGCCTGTAGCGGGGAAAAACACAACACGAGCTCAGCTGCGGCCAGGTGGGGCCGACAGTCTTCCGGCCTCCAGTCACGGGCATATGTAGCCGACATCAGCACCGACCAGAGGGGAGGGGACCACAGCGTCGACAGTGAAGTGGCGCTACCTAGCTGCGTCCCCGTCCCTGGACACCCTCCCCACAGGCGTCGACAGTGAAGCGGCGCTGTCTGGCTGTGTCCCCGGACATCCTCACCAGACAGGCTGCCGGCGCTGTCTGGCTGTGTCCCCGGACATCCTCACCAGACAGGCTGCCGGCGCTGTCTGGCTGTGTCCCCGGACATCCTCACCAGACAGGCTGCCGGCGCTGTCTGGCTGTGTCCCCGGACATCCTCACCAGACAGGCTGCCGGCGCTGTCTGGCTGTGTCCCCGATTCTCACCAGACAGGCTGCCCCTTCGCTGTCGACATCCTCACCAGACAGGCTGCCGGCACTGTCTGGCTGTGTCCCCGGACATCCTCACCAGACAGGCTGCCGGCGCTGTCTGGCTGTGTCCCCGGACATCCTCACCAGACAGGCTGCCGGCGCTGTCTGGCGATGTCCCCGGACATCCTCACCAGACTGGCTGCCTGCGCTGTCTGGCTGTGTCCCCGGACATCCTCACCAGACAGGCTGCAGGCGCTGTCTGGCTGCGTCCCCGGATATCCTCACCAGACAGGCTGCCGGCGCTGTCTGGCTGTGTCCCTGGACACTCTCACCGAACAGGGGTGAGAGCAGGAGCACCGGGTGCGACATGTGCGGCGCCTTAGCAGCGTTCTGTGCGACTACTCCCAGAAGTGATGTATCGCCAATGGTCGGCGGTGGCACACGTCGCCTAGCTCACCGCGTGCCAGCTGAACATGTCACACACATTCCCCAGGTGCCCCATCCATACTCCGACACCGGACGAGACCCGTCGGCTCGCAGTCGGTACACGAAGCACCAGGTCACCCAGTTACACGGTCGCCATATGGGAAGTCAAAGTCGGGCTACACCCTCGGCTGTGTGATCTTGAAACAGACATTTGAATAGTTAGTTGGCATAGCTGCACACACACACTAATGCGCCGGTCGTGACACGCGGCTACCAAGCATTTGTACACGCAGCACAACAGATATTTTGCAATTTGACGGCACCCAGGGGTGTTTTGAAGACGCGGAGCACTGAATCATTGGTAAATTGAACGGCTCATTAGCATAACTCACGGCAAAACGATAATTGTCCAATGCATTACATGCACTAAAAGAACAAGGGACAGTGAGAAGCAAGGCTTTTCTTATGGAATTTCATATCACCTACTTGTTTTGTGTTCACGTGCTATCCATACATCATCAGCATAACCAATGCCCTATCACGTTATAATACCGTGGCCGGCAGAACGAGCAAACATAGTGAATTTATTAGTGCAGCCTCAAACACTCCTTCAACAAACTGAAAGCTGAGATCATAAGCAGAGTCCGATATAAAGTCAGGAGTTGTATGGCATAAGAAGTAGTATAAAAGACAATAGATTGGAAATGAGAGCGCATTGCATCAACTTCGGAACGAGGAATACCCACGTATAAGTGGTAAAGCCAGCTGTCAGGAGTGATTTCTTCGTTTGATCTTCCGGTGATCAATTGTTTACGCCAACTATCCACCTTGTGGCAATATCCAATTTCAACTTCACCATCACAACAATAAGCTGATTGAGATCGCATGGTTCTTACCCCAATAAGCACCGTTGGCTTATTTTATTGTTGGCATGAAGTATTTTCAAGTAGTGTCAACAATAGTTTTACGTCCCAATACGTATCGAATAAATGATAATTTTCGATAAGCGCCAGTTTGAAATTCAATTATATGATGAAAGAACAGCATGAAAGCAATTTACAGAAAAACCCAGCCGACAGTTGGAAGCTACCATACCAGGCGTGGCCAACATTACTCTGAACTCAACCGCGAACTCTAAGTATTCTCTAATGAAAGGCCGAGTGTTTTCGTGGTAGCGATGCAATGAGACCGGGGAGGGTCTTGTTCACATGACTGAATCATTGATTTCATTGACTATTTGGCCTTTCGGGTGTTCAGAGTACTGGGTCACACAGCACCCCTGGGCTTCATGGTGTATTCGGCTCGGTTCGGGAGCATTTCACAGGTGTTTTAGTGCGGCAGCCGGGCACGAGCACCATAAGCGGCCAACCACAAGTGATTATCCTTCGGTGGAGACGGCGGCGCCGCATTTGATGGCAGGCCCGGATAGAGCAGGTCTGTTTTGCTGCCGGATCGGCGGTGGTGAGGAGGGGGTCGGCGACACACGAAAACACAGCGGCGCCCGTGGGTCAGCAGTGGTGAGGAGGGGGTCAGCGGTGGTGAGGAAGGGGTCAGCGATGGTGAGGAATGGGTCAGCGATGGTGAGGAGTGGGTCGGCGACAAATGAGGACACAGCGGCTCCCGGGGGTCAGCAGTAGTGAGGAGGGGGTCAGCGACAAACGAGGACACAGCGGCGCCCGGGGGTCAGCAGTAGTGAGGAGGGGGTCAGCGGTGGTGAGGAGGGGGTCAGCGGTGGTGAGGAGGCGGTCGGCGACATACGAGGGCACAGCGGCGCCCGGTGGGTTAGCAGTAGTGAGGAGAGGGTCAGCCGTGGTGAGGAGGGGTTCGGAGGTGGTGAGGGGGGTCGGCGATAGTGAGGAGGTGGAGGGGGTCGACGCTATACGAGGACGCGGCGGCGCCCGAGGGTCGGCGCCTGGGCAGCAGCCTCTGTGCGGCGCCGTGTCCTCGCAGCCCGGCACGCACAGGTGGGACGCCGGCGGCGCTAATCGATATCAGAGCAGTCGGCCGATCGGCTGTGTATCCGACTTTACGAGGCTTGCCCGGCAGGCAGCCGGCAGCCGGGGCGGAGTGGGGTGGGGCGGGGCCGCGCCGCCCCGCTCGCGAGGAAGTCCACGGCAGCTGAGCTCGCCGCGGGAGTCGCCTAATGTGGATTAATGCTTTGTTTAGGGCTGCTGCCAGATTACGTCCATTTCTCAAACGTCGACCTTCACAGATCTCCCGATACCCGACGGAGGAAATTTTTGACATCAATCGTGAGCAAACTACCAGAATAGGGCATCCCGAAGAGCGCGAGGCGCAACCGACACTGGGAAAAGTACGTGAAAAACGAGAAGACCGATGGAGAAAAACGTCGAAATGTGCTCTTTAAGCGGTACAGCCAGCGTCAGAACTGCAATGAGAGATGAAGCGACTTTTACCACGGTGGACCGTATCTACGACGTGGCCACTGGGTCTGTGGCCGCAGTCGACATTCGCCGACACAGAGCAGATGGTGCAGGTCGAGAGAAGGGGCAGGGTCCAGTGCACCGGTCAGGGCCGTCGGGGTCACGTTCGGGTCAAGATCACGCGCCGAGGGTTATCTACAAAACGTGGGAGCCGGCACGCGTGCAGAAACCGGGTCACGTGGTGCACGTGCACGCCGGCAAACGTGAACGGACGGAATTACGACGCGATCTCACATTCAACACACACCATGTCGACTTCCAAACATCATGGTATGCCATCAATGCTGGCGACATATTCGCACCCAGACGAGGTGCACGCGAAGCACACGTTATCTGCGCCCGCTACCACAAACGAATCATCAGTAAGATAAATGAACTACCGGCAACAAGACGTCAAATTGCTCACACCCACCCTGATTCAAATTGGCCACCATCAGGGCACACACGCGGCAGCAAAAAGTGAAACAAAAGCCGTCTAATACAGCCGACACTAATTTCCCAGATACCATCCCGCGTATGTACGCCGGTGAGTAATGTGTTCGGGCAGTGCTCAACAATGCGCACCACTGTTGCGGGTGAGGGACCCGCTCCGGGATCAAGGGCGTCCCGGCCGCCTCGTGCTCGGCCGGGCCCAACTCGTTATGTCGCCCGGCCTCTGGTGCTGGCCCGCTGCCGCTCTTCTATCGAATACCACCACTGCCGTCCGCCGTCGACTGTCACCACCCGCCACCGCTGTCCGACGTCGACTGTCACCATTCGCCACTCCTGTCCGCCGTCAACCGTCACCACCCGCCACTCCTGTCCGCCGTCAACAGTCACCACCCGCCACTGCCGTCCGCCGCCCACTGTCACCACCCGCCACTGCTGTCCGCCGTCAACTGTCACCATCCGCCACTGCTGTCCGCCGTCAACTGTCACCATCCGCCACTGCTGTCCGCCGTCAACTGTCACCACCCGCCACTGCTGTCCGCCGTCAACTGTCACCACCCACCACTGCTGTCCATCAACTGTCACCACCCATCACTGCTGTCCGCCGTCAACTGTCACCATCCGCCACTGCTGTCCGCCGTCAACTGTCACCACCCGCCACTGCTGTCCATCAACTGTCACCACCCGCCACTGCTGTCCGCCATTAACTGTCACCACCCGCCACTGCTGTCCGCCATTAACTGTCACCACCCGCCACTGCTGTCTGCCGTCAACTGTCACCACCCGCCACTGCTATCCGCCGTCAACTATCACCACCCGCCACTGCTGCCCGCCGTCAACTGTCACCATCCGCCACCGCTGTCCGCCGTCAACCGTCACCACCCGCCACTCCTGTCCGCCGTCAACCGTCACCACCCGCCACTCCTGTCCGCCGTCAACCGTCACCACCAGCCACCGCTGTCCGCCGTCAACTGTCACCACCCGCCACTGCTGTCCGCCGTCGACTGTCACCACCCGCCACTGCTATCTGCCGTACACTGTCACCATCCGCCACTGCTGTCCGCCATTAACTGTCACCACCCGCCACTGCTGTCTGCCGTCAACTGTCACCACCCGCCACTGTTGTCCGCCGTCAACTGTCACCACCCGCCACTGTTGTCCGCCGTCAACTGTCACCACCCGCCACTACTGTCCGCCGTCAACTGTCACCATCCACCACTGCTGTCCGCCGTCAACTGTCACCACCAGCCACCGCTGTCTGCCGTACACTGTCACCATCCGCCACTGCTGTCCGCCGTCAACTGTCACCACCCGCCACTGTTGTCCGCCGCCAACTGTCACCACCCGCCACTGCTGTCCGCCGTCAACTGTCACCATCCGCCACACCTGTCCGCCGTCAACTGTCACCACCCGCCACTGCTGTCCATCAACTGTCACCACCCGCCACTGCTGTCCATCAACTGTCACCACCCATCACTGCTGTCCGCCGTCAACTGTCACCATCCGCCACTGCTGTCCGCCGTCAACTGTCACCACCCGCCACTGCTGTCCATCAACTGTCACCACCCACCACTGCTGTCCGCCGTCAACTGTCACCACCCGCCACTGCTGTCCATCAACTGTCACCACCCACCACTGCTGTCCATCAACTGTCACCACCCGACACTGCTGTCCGCCGTCAACTGTCACCACCAGCCACTGCTATCCGCCGTCGACTGTCACCACCCGCCACTGCCGTCCGAGGTTAACTGTCACCATCCGCCACTGCTATCAGCCGTTAACCGTGCGCCATGCACCAAGGCACGGCTTACGTGCCGCCGTCGGCAGTGTGGTGACGAATGACTCACGTCGTGATGCGTGGCTCATGACGCGTGTGGCGCAATGATGCGCCGTCCTCGTCGAGCGCGTCCGTATCTGCGCGGACGCACGGCCGGACCAGTACTAAGAGGATTGACAGCGCACCCATTACATGCCACAGAGCCTGTCAACACCCATGCCGTTTGTAAGTACGCGCGGTGAAAGCAGCACCCAGTCCGTCAGCGTTGAATCAAGGAATGTCGTGAAGCCTATAGCTTTCCTGGAGGCGGCCTCTAGTTTGCATAGTAATGAGGCGCCACGGGGGAGGGGTGAGCTGATGTGCCTGGTAGGAAAGCGCCGGGTCGGAGGTCAGCAGAGGCGGCCACCACCACCGGTCGAACAGGACAGGTATCTAACAGAGCACCGGAGATGACCGCCGGCCGCCAACGCCCGCCGGCCAGGACAGGTCTCCGGCGGAGCATCGGGGACGACCGCCTGCCGCCACCGTCACTGCAGCGACGCACGCTCGTTGGCATGCTGGAGCCGGACGATGCATCTCTGCCCGCCGGCAGCAGATGACACCGCCACCCGATCACCTTGAGCGACGCGCCGGGCCGCGCGGCGAAAACGTCTCCGCGCGGCGGCCGTGCTGCAGACGACGGCGGTGCGTCCTTCCGAGCGCAGGCGAGCCCCGGCGCGCTCCCGTCGTGTCAGCCGGCGGCCGTGCCGACGGTGCATCTCGCCGCGCCGCGCCTCTCTCCGCGCCGGCCGCCAGTGCGCACCGCGCCGCGTCTCGCGGCGGACGTGTGGCGAGACAGGCAGACAGGGAGCGCGCGCGCCGCCGGAAGACCGGCCGGCATGGATCAGCAGTCGACGCCGCACGCCACCGGATAGCCACGCAGCAGACATGCGGTGGACGGCCGCCGCCGCCGCCCTCCTGCTGCTCTGCATCGCCGCCTCCTGTGAGTCGCCTGCTGTGCGCCGGACGCGCGGCTCTCCGCCACAGCTGCAGAAGCGCTCAGCTCACTTCGACAAGGCAGCTCCGGGGAACGTTCCGCATGAGCAGCACCCGCCTGAGATCAGTATGGAGGTTGAGATTTGTGCAGGTATTGAGCGCAATGTCTGCGCTATCAGTCTGTTCGCATCGGCTCTGATCGGGTCCGTCGGACTTGGATCAGTCTAACCAGCGTAATCTCACCGTCACGGAGCAAGGCTTACTGACCGACAGCCGTTGGAAATTCCGCCACTGTCTTGGCAAATCATGCATGAGGGATCGATGGTATGAGCTGGAAGATGGGCATCAGTAAGCCTTCAGGCCTGCAAATTCATATATCTGAAAACACGGCCATTGGAATGTACTTGAGCGTTGCTTGTGGGTATCAACATCGAGCCAGCTTGTCTTCGTGCTTCGAAATTTCGTGTTGTGCCGTCGAACATTAAGTCATGTGCTTCAAATTGGCTGTCTCAGCCACACTTTCACACAGTCATTATCCGCCATTGTCTACCGTTGCCGTTTCACTAATGCATTTATTCTTATGCCATGACTAGCCGGGCAAGTTAAATTTCCGAAGAGATGTTTCTATGTTCGGATGGTCGTATGATCTATTCGTGCACATAACCTTCTATTCGTGCATATAGCCTAGACACGGGGTATCTAGGATAACCTAGGATGGGCGTGTAGGGAGGATGATATGGCACAGGGAGAAGCCTGCATGCACTAATGTGCATACGAGACGTGATGCATTAGCATTTGCATTCACAAGCGTTTGCGCAAGTGAATGCATACATGCATGTCGCATGTTCCAAGCATCCACTGCAAAGGAGTCGCCAGCCACCATTGATACTACATCCCGCAAGGGGATCGGGGACCTCGTCATGAGAAAGACCATCACACGGCCAAATTTGACCACGTCCAGGCCTGGCTCAGACTCGTTCCAGTATCGACACAACGAAGGGAACGTGGACTAGACATCGTTAACGGAATTAATCGAGTTGACAAAATTAAAGTCAGCAATCGACAACACGTGCAGCGTAATCTGAAAGCAACCGTCTAAAAGCGATCTTCACATCGCTTTGAAGCGATCTTCAAAGCGATCTTCAGCGGTGGACTACTTGCCAGAAACACATTTTGCTGGTGTGTTCCAAATGGGCAGATTCCACATTCGCCACGTCCGGAACTCGTCAAATGAACGATTTGACGCTTCAGTTAGTTAGTTATTAGGGTTTTAGGGCGCATCAACTGCAGTGGTTATACAGCGCCCATTGACACTTCAGTTATTGGTGCCTAGATAACAGACATGAAAGTTCTTTACAAGTGTTTACCTTACGAACTTTAAGCCTGTGCTTCGATGTACGAAGCACATCGAAGTAGTAATCAAAGCAAGGCGGTGTGCTTGATGTACTTTAAATTTCAGCTGCGTGCTTCTTTACTGCATGTACTGCATATTTTTTTAATTTCACCACTGCACTCCCCAGTTACGCAAACACTGCGCAGCTGGTACATGATCTTCAATCATGATCATTCTATGTAATCTCCATGTAAATGTTCTATCTTTCGTCGCGGCGTTCTGTGATATACCCGAATAACGCAGGTGAAATTGCGGTAAAACAAGAATTGGCTGGGTAAATGTGAGCAAATAACAATATAAGACGGACCACTATGACGGAAATTAGCATGTGACTATGAAAAACGTTTCTTGCAGTTCGAGATGAAAAAATCGTAAATCAGACTAAATTATACGGACGACCATATACATATGCAATTATGGCTGCATGACCTCTGTAGTAAAAGCGCCCCAAAGCACCCCAAGACTCATTATGAAAATAAACGATTGATGTTTTGTTTGCCTTGGAGTAATGGATGAGATTTTGCATGTGTCTGTCTTGCCGACCATGCAATTGTCTGGTGCAAAGGTAGACGGAGGCATACGATACTCTTTTATAAGTGGATTGCTTTTAAACCGAAATCAGTTGGATATAAGTCAAGGTGACACGAATTGAGGAGGTGCAAAAACATAGAATCGGCTAAAAATATCATATAAGTTCTGTCAATCGCGACATACCATCTTCCACTTAAGTGTATTCTGTTAATGCTAATGTACTCACGTACAAATATTATTCGATTCCAGTATGATAACTGCGAAGTGTGGTGTGCTTCCACCCTTCCACAACCAAACTAACGTGTTCCATATATTCAGGGATCAGAAGAAAAAAACGCGACGCACAGCTTATTGATTATGGGGTTTACATGTCGGCGCGTGCAATACTTGGCAGTCACTTGATAGGTTTGAAAAGGTTTTTGAGCGCATGTGCAGGCACAGTTAAGACACGTGTAAATTTCTGGCAACATATTGCCGAACTATGTAGAAACCGGATTTCTCAGAATAACTATAAATAACTGGAACGGAACAACCCGGTTCCTTCATAACAATATCCAACACTCGGTTCACATCCAAGAGCACACACACCGACATCACTTCTTCGAAGGAAAAAACTTGAAAGCAGACGCTAGCCCAACATTGCCTGATCCTTTCGGTTGTTGGATGTGGATTCAGCAGCAAATTCTGGAATTGATCTGGCCCAGCAGGTTCAGAAGCAGTTGCTATAATCATGTCGCTGGTGTTCAATGTTGCCAAAGAACATTTAAACATGAAACTCTTTTTGTCAATACCATAAATGTTCCTTGTAGTATTGTAGTTTTAAAAGCTATCATTTCCAAAGTGTTGAACTGCTGTTGTTGGGGTCTTAGGCGTGCTTCAACTGAGGAGTCATTTAGGTCATTTAGACTCCACAACTTACTATATTTGGTCAGATTATAATTGATGGTACCCCAGTGGCGAGTAGATCACAGCGAACCTGATTGACGCAAGGTATCGGAAAATGTTCGCCCAGTGAGCTCTGAATGAGCTCTGAATCATTTCAATTTCGCGAGTCACCTCCAAAGTACAGCATCGGCTTCCCTATGAAATGCTGGCAGGCACATACATGGCACATGACGCACCGTCTTGTTTATTGGATGGTTTACGACGCACTTTATGCACATCAACGCCCACACTGTTTCGCCGGTGGGCCGCGGGATTGGGAAACGTCACGAGCGAAGCTAGTGTCGAACCCGGGACTTTTGGTACCCGGAGCCCAACACCTTAACCAATCGGCCATCCGCGCCCCCATGACGTACTGTCATCGTGCCTGGACAGCGGGGACTCGCACAGCTTCACGCTTCATATCTTACCGGCACCACAGCACGTGATTCGTGTGAATGCACAAGTAGAAGTAATGTATATTTTGGTATGGTTTCGCTCGTCTTTCAAACTGTTAACTGCTTGCGATTTGAACCCAATAAAGACAACAAACAAATCAACAAAATTCGCCTTCGGTTCAAATGAACTTGTTGTACGGTCGAAATAATGAAAGTTGACATATTCCACTTTATATCACATATCAGCCCTCCCTGATGTGAATTCAGTGAATGTGAACCAATGCCTTATTTATATGTTCCGTCAAACGGGAAACAAAGTCAGCAGTTTACTCCGCAGTACGAAGAAACTATCTAGGTATGCTTGGCTGGTGCATATCAGCATTGGTTCCTTTGCATGTATATTCCCTTTGCAGTTCCGAAATGAAGACCATGGCAATTCTACCCTGGGTGGTATAATTGGAGAAGTCGCAGAGACAAACTCAGTGAACATAAGATGAATTAATGTTCGAAATTGTTACTATTGTCTTCATTTCGTTTTTGTATAACATCGCATGTGCATGAAATACAAATAATAAAGGGACCCAATTATACTGCTTATATTACGAAGAACATCATTTGATCCATTACTGTAAAATGCGACCGATATTTCGATTTCGTGTCTTTTTCAAGGTGCCAAACAATGATACAACCTTCAACGTACCTGGTAGCCTGCATTGCAACTTACTTGTACCTTAAAAAGACGCCATGTTGGGTTGCATTTGGGTTGCATTGGGTTGCATTTGGAAAAAAAGTTGTAAGAGAAATACTTGGTCATAGCAAATGCTATGATTCAGTCCTTCTACCACTACAATTTGTAACTGTAACTGTATACATTTGATGAACAGCGTGGAAGGAAAAGTTTGATGCCCCTGTGGTTTAGTGCACACCGTGAGAGGAAAACGGGTCTCAAGGAGTGATGAGCAAACACAACAGATAATATTCAGCAGCGTTCGTTGCATTTTCGGTAGATGAAGCAAATATACCAGACTGGAAAACGGTTGAAGCGATTTCCACGGTCAAAACATGGAGTTGGTGTTTTGGAATCCAGCTGCGTCCCCAATTCCATCAGAGAAGCAATACATTCTGGAAACCGATGAGCTAACCGTTAAGCTAAATCTTGCAAATTTTTTACATCGTATTTACCGACGTAGTCATGCATGTCACCATCTAAGAAGATAGCTCTACAAACCACTTTTATTCGCCATGCATCCCTAAAGGATGACCTCATGTGGGTTTCGGCCTCCAAGACGGTATCGGTTCATGTGTTAGCCATGTGCCACGAGACTGCCGGCCAGGAACGGATTGTCGACACGGCATTCTGCGGGAGGCCTGAAGGCTTCAATATGCAAATCGGCACTTAACAGCTTAACCTTACTGTCAATGGCAGCGTGTCAAGGTCTTGCGAACCGTGCGAGAAACTACTGCATGACAAAGGTTAATTGGCAGGGGTTAGTGTCAGCCGAGTGCGCTCATGAACGGAATGCGGCGGCAACATCCCGGGCTCGGTTTCACAATGCATTATTCATTCAGCACAGAGACACCAATCCATTTCATTTGATTACACGTTATTACGACATTGGTAAGCTGCATTGCTACCGGTAACTTTTTACTTCCGTCAACAGTCGCATACAAATGTACGTTCAGATTGACCAAGCTGGTGATCGACATAATTGAACACGAGAATGCAATGTGATCACCGGATAACCACAACTTAAACCCAACAGATCAGGCAATGCACTTCCCTTGTTGCCGGACTCAGACTGTCACCATTCCAATGCGCCAGCACTATCCACACGCGCGCACTTTCCCGCCGCAAACTGACCAGTGTCACCCGTAACTGACCCGTAACCGGCCGCAAACTGTCGTGTGTGTCGACTCGTCGCTACACAGGACACGACACCATCGTCGCCGCGGGACGACGGTGGCCGCGGCTGCCGGCGTGTTTGGCGGCGTGGCGGGCCGTCGGCGCCCCGCCGCGCCGCGCCGTCCACACGAGCGCGGGGCGCCGGCGGGCCGGCCTCGCACGTCCACGTCGTCTGCAGCCGGCGTCACTCAGCGCGCGCGCCGCCGCCGCGCCGCCGCTCATGAAGCGGCCGACGCGGCACGCCGCGAGCATTCAGCTCGCGGCGGGGCCCCGTGCGCGTGACCCGACCGCCACTCCGGCGGTGACCCCGGCCGGCGGTCGGCACGGCCTGCTCGCCAGCCGTCTTCTCAGGCGTCGTACGGCGGCGGCGGCTCGTTTTTCGGCCCGTTCGATACCCGGCCGGACGCGCATGACGGCATGCAGGAGTTGCGCAAATCGGAGTCCGCGCCGCGACCAGCCAGCTAGCTGTGCCTGACCGGACCTGTCGGCCGGTTGGCTTGTAGACCAGTCGGCTGGCTCGCCTGACCACCAGTGGGCCACGTCACAGTCGGCGTCGCGCGCGCGTTCCCAGCCGCTCACCGCAGGCTCAGCCAGGGCCGGTGCCCAATCCTCTCTGCCGTGTCCGCCACAAAAACGGCCGGCGGCAGCAATAACAGTGGTTTGGACCGGCGGCATACTGCCACGACCTTTGCCAGCCAGTCGTGCCTTGCGCATCGCCGGAATCCACGGCGCAGGGCCGCCCACCCACCACGTAAATACACATTATGCCTGCCAGATGAGCCGGCCAATGGCGCTGACAGGCGACGTTTTGCGGACGGCGCGCGCGTCAAGCACCACTGGTCGACACGCACGGCCGTATTCCGGACTCGTGGAACGCCAGTAGAGTCGCACGCCTTTCCTGCTGTCCGGAAATTAAGATAAGCACCCGTAAAGTCACGACGTCCCACCCAGCAATCCCGGGATGCGTGCGCTGGAGGAGAGCCGTCTGGATACGCTTCACCGCTGACCGGTGCGCTCTATGGCACACGGCCAGATAGTGGCCACGTGCACGTAATGCACTGCACATGACCGCGCAGCGCACCACACTTGGCGCACCACACCACACCGCGCAGCGTCCACAACTTGGCGACAGAAGAGCGCGACACTCGCCCGCAACTAGGAGACGGAAGAGCGCAACACTCGTCCACAACTAGGTGACAGAAGAGCGCGACACTCGTCCACAATTAGGTGACAGAAGAGCGCGACACTCGTCCACAACTTGGCGACAGAAGAGCGCGACACTCGTCCACAACTAGGTGACAGAAGAGCGTGACACTCGTCCACAACTAGGTGATAGAAGAGCGCGACACTCGTATACAACTAGGTGACGGACGAGCGCGACACTCGTCCACAACTAGGTGATAGAAGAGCGCGACACTCGTCCACAACTGGGTGACGGAAGAGCGCGACACTCGCCCACAACTAGGTGACAGAAGAGCGCGACACTCGTCCACAACTAGGTGACAGAAGAACGCGACACTCGCTCACAACTAGGTGACAGAAGAGCGCGACACTCGCCCACAACTGGGTGACGGAAGAGCGGTATGCCGCACGGACGCCACGCTGGCAAATGTGGCAGCCCAGCCGCGGCTGATGCAGCCTTTAGCAATAGCCAGTGCTTCCCGGTGTACAATGAAGGTCACACATGTAGCCTGAACTGCCTCACGCTCGCAGATTGGGGAGCTTCGGTTTCTGCTCGTGCATGTCCTCTCCCATTATGTGCAGCAAGAATCAGTCAGACATGGGCAGTGGAGGAGCCAGCGCTAATTGCCATCACTTTAGCGTCGGGAATTTGTTGCGGCGAGTTAAAGGTGCTGTTTGTCATGACTATGCCATTAGCTGTATGGCACGACGCATGTGACCGTCGTACGCTTCTGCTGCTCACAATAGAGCCGACGTGCGCCATCAATGCTAATGAGAGGTTCACTGACGGACGCACTACCCACCCTCGAGAAATAATGTTCGGCGTGCACGTGCATGACACAACTCGGCGTGTTTCACTGCAGCACGTAGACAATTTCAGCTGAGCTCGTCATTGTACAGTGGCATACCACAACGCCATAAAATCATCGCGCATCGTGAAGTCCGATCAGCAGCTATTAGAACGCACACCATTTCAAGTAATCGTAGTGGATTAGTTGCCCAACATTGCTGTCTCGATCCAAGTAGACATTGCACAAGAGTATGTCACGAAACTCGTATCGGAGACCTTAGTGGTTTATGGCTGGGATGAATACTACCTTTTTAGCTGTCTCGTAGCACGCACTATCCACTGGTTGCCACACCACAACCGCATCGGACATCACTCGCCACACAGAACGATCGTGCACCGTCCAGCCAGTGCAGAATGCTTGGAAAACGCTGGCACTGCTCAAGCCATGCGCATGGTGTATGGCCTCGTAGCAAAGCAAAATAGCACGCAACCTAATGAAATTGCAAGAGAAGCAAGGGTATTGCACACGATTATCCAATGACATTCAGTTTCACTCAGTGATGGATTGTAAACTACATGATGGAATGTCTTCAAAAACACAAGTTTCTATGAGTCGGACTACTTGCAGACCAGTACAGAGTGGGAAAATTAAACCGGATTCGGCTCCTAGATTTCACACTATAATGGTACTCTTGAACTACTTTACATTTCAATTGGGAATAGTGAAGAAAAGCTACGCTCTGAACTAAAAGGTGTTGTATCGAAAGCATACACATCAAAATAAGTATACCCCCTCCCCCACCCCGCTTCGCCAATGAGTTGCCGGTCGCAGGCATCCTTGACGGCAACGGGCAGCTGTATGCATACGGATGATGTTGACGCATGACGTATGATGTAACGTTGTGGTATTACATACATTATGTGGCATTTGTAGCATTACGACATAACATCTTCAATAACTGGTCGCTATATGAGTCGATGATTGCGTGCTCAGTAACAATGCGTATGTTCCATGAACGACTGCCATAGCAGATGTTCCGGCATGCAATCAGCTGACAGTTCGGCCCACAGACGCTGACATCGCTGTGGGAGCCACGGCACGCAGCACTGCATCCGGGTGGGCCTGATCCCAGCCGGTCGCGATGACCAACTAAAAACTGCCGGTCCTCACGACTGGTCCTCCAGTGGGCTGCTGACTAACTGTGGTGCCCTTTGGTCGCATCATCGATACCCCGAAACAGTTTGCGAGCTGAACTTATTAAAACATATGCGAGATTTCAATCAGTTGAGGGACACATCTCGGAACACATTCAAACGACGCCATCGCACGATCTCTCGTATTGAATACGGCATGCCCAGCATGCCTCCGTCATATTCACATGCAATGGACTGCCACACCTGCAAAATATCGACAAACATTCCCCAAATCGGCTTCAAATGCGGCCGACATTGAGCGGCTGGCTGCACCGTGGCCGTGACGTGCCTCTTCCGACAACCATTTGCATGTTTTGGGCGCAATTACACCAGGCGGCCGCCCTGTGCATGTGATAAACGCTACGGCTTTACCGGCCACCCTATTAACACTCTGTTATAGCCCTCTTGACCTGCCCATTCGGCCCGCCCGGCTGCATCTCCAAAATAACAGCGACTCTTACATCTCCACAACTTCCTTGCATCGACCATCTGCTTAGAGGAAGCACCTGTTTTCTACCAGCATGCTCAGTGTCGTAGAGAGGAGCAATTTCTTAACTGAACGGGCAAATATTATTTTGATGGCGCTTGTGTGGCTCTGTGGTGTTTGCAAGGCCAACGTTAGGATTAACCCAGGCTAAGTTACGTCCCTTTAACCCTCCACCTGCTCCCCCGCCGGTCCCATACCACAACGTACCCACAAAAAGTATTGATGGAATTGATTTCGATAATACTTCCGACGAATTGATTGATCGAATCGACAAAAGTATCGATCGAACAGTATCGGTACAGCCTCCAGCTGACTTGAAATTCCGTGCGGAGTATCATAGCAGCTTGGGTCGTCTGCTTAGACGTCTGCCTTTTAGACACTTGAGATCAGTGTCGTTAGAGCTGAAAATCTGTTATTTGAGCTTTCGGCTGTTCAGACCAGGGGCCACACAGGCGTTTCTTGAGGCAGCCAATCCACATATTCGAGCGACACGAGATATATACGGACGAATAGACGCATTCACTGCTGAAAGATCGTCCGCGATGTTGTTGCAAACTGCGAAATGACTGCTACCAAACCAGGAAGTTGGTTTTGCCTGGACAATGCAAATGCATAATAGTATTGCATCAATATTGTGCTGCAGGGAGACGATGCTGTTGCGTAGCCAATGCCTGCAATACTGCACTCCTCATGAGTGATCGTAACTTAAGGGGCCGGTCAGGAATTCCACGCTCCGACTCCTCCATTCTTAGCATAAACGCTTCCACGCTCCAATGTTCCAGTTGCCTGACCGACAGAGATCAACCATGACACCTTTTATGGGTGGATGTCCTCACCAATGTTCTATAAATGACCGTGGGCACTAACACAGATTCGCATGGGAATCGCGTCCTGGCACGCCCTGGTGACGCCCAACCCCCAGAACTAAAACTGCACTCACGGTCGGAGTGTTTCCGCAAAATTGTAACTACGTGTATTCCAGTGTTAATTAATAACTAGTTTGCGATTATATTAAATTGGGTGAAACATCTCGGCCTGCTTCATGTTCAGGCCACCGTGGGTCAAATAACCAGATTAAAGTACGGAGCCCAATGACACTTGGAACAAGTCCTTTAAAAAGCCAGTTAAATGCAAGTAGTAAGAGCTCTCAGCAAGGCAAGCCAAACGTTGGGATAAAAGAGAAAATAAGAGACAATGCATCGTGGCCGAGGTTCTCAAAGGTAGTACTTGCTATCAGACGTAAACCTAATTGTTATGTGTTTGAAAGCGGCTGCAAGGTGCATGATGAGATAGTTACAAAGATGGCATGTAATATGACCTCTTCGAAGCCAGAGGAAGATTGCAAATAATTACTACATTTAGAGCGATTAAGATAATATAGCTTAGTTCCGTGGATGGTCGACTAGCTTGGTAGCCTTGAAATATAATGTTGGCAACAATTGCTTCCTACCTTCAGAGAATATTCTGTGTAACCCGGCGTAGTGACGCCATGGGCGGAATGTCGCATCTGACACGCGGATCGGGCACCATCTCGTCACCGTCACAACAAAGTCATGCGTCACGCAGCTGCGCGCCGGCCGACCCAAGTCAGCCAGTTACCATGGCCGCCAGCACACCGCTACCCCTGCCACACGCTGCACAATGACGCCGATTTGACAATTACGTTGTAGCGCAAGCGGACAGCGGCTTGAGACTCTCTCGATGGAAAACTCGGATGCCAGTTCCTATGTCCAGTTCCTGCATCCGTGGCGCAGTAGTATTTAAACCGGTGCTTTATGAGTCAAGGTCGGGTTTTTATTGCTGAATTTCAGTGTAACTTAATGGCATTGCATTGCTACCCATCGACCAGTTTGCCTACCAACCGCACGCCGACGCAGTTCACAACCGTAGGTGTGGAACGTGATAGTCAATAGCCCATCCATCCGCCCACGCAGCGCCACGCCACTGGCTAGTGTTACTGACACACACACTGGCACAGTCTCCGGTGCTATCCTTCATGCACAAATGAAGTCTCCCGGTGTTTTACCACACGCTGCACGTGCTGGTGCGGTCTTTGGTTACTCAGGGCCCAACCAGCGTGGGCAGCGGGCGCTGTAGCAGCCGAGACGAGAAGCCAGAACGGCGTCAACATCACAAGTTTACAAACCACCAACACCGCTAACGCTGCTGGATGGTGTCCTGCGGCGGCGCACAGCTCACGTTACAGCTCACGTCACAGCCGCAGGCGGCTGATTCCGACCAATTTAGGGGGTGTTGGCGGCCGCCGGTCGCGTCACTCGACGACGACCGTGAATCAGGGGGCCGTCGGCGACGGCGCGCGCGCGCTAACTGAGTCGTAATGCCATGCATGAGCAGCCGGCGCCGAGTGCCATTGCACAAACGGTTACCTCACCGCCCCCGCCAGCCGACCGGCTGGCCGGCCGGCGCACGTTGCGGCATCGAGTCACGCGCGCGCGTCCTCTGCCCCGAGCGGCGGCCGGGTCAGCGGCGCCGCCGGGCCGGGTCGCCCTGGCGGCCCACAGACAGCCGGCTCGCGTGACACCACAGCCGGCTTCATCAGTTTTTGTGCGGCGCCGCCCTGAGCCGGCCTCAGAGGCGGCACGGCTGCTGCCCTCGGCGAGAAGACGCCCTGGGGACGGACGGCAGACGTCCTGGCGACGGCCGGCAAACGTCATAGCGACAGCCGACAGACTTCATAGCGACGGCCGACAGACGTCCTGGCGACGGCCGACAGACTTCATAGCAACGGCCGACAGACTTCATAGCGACGGCCGACAGACTTCATACGTCCTGGCGACGGCCGGCAAACGTCCTGGCGACAACCGACAGACGTCCTGGTGACAGCCGACAGACTTCATAGCGACGGCCAGCAGACGTCCTAGCGACGGCCGGCAGACGTCATAGCGACGGCCGACAAACGTCATAGCGACGGCCGGCAGACGTCATAGCGACGCCCGGCAGACGTCATAGCGACGGCCGACAGACGTCCTGGCGACGGCCGACAGACGTCCTGGCGACGGCCGACAGACGTCCTGGCGACGACCGACAGACGTCCTGGCGACGGCCGACAGACGTCATAGCGACGGCCGACAGACGTCCTGGCGACGGCCAGCAGACGTCCTGGCGACGGCCGGCAAACGTCATAGCGACGGCCGACAGACGTCCTGGCGACGGCCGGCAGACGTCCTGGCGACGGCCGGCAGACGTCCTGGCGACGGCCGGCAGACGTCCTGGCGACGGCCGACAGACGTCATAGCGACGGCCGACAGACGTCCTGGCGACGGCCAGCAGACGTCCTGGCGACGGCCGGCAAACGTCATAGCGACGGCCGACAGACGTCCTGGCGACGGCCGACAGACGTCCTGGCGACGGCCGACAGACGTCATAGCGACGACAGACAGACGTCCTGGCGACGGCCGACAGACGTCCTGGCGACGGCCGACAGACGTCATAGCGACGACAGACAGACGTCATAGCGACGGCCGACAGACGTCCTGGCGACGGCCGACAGACGTCCTGGCGACGCTCGCTGTGATCCCGGCCGAGATAACTGGGACGCAAACCGCAGCGGTGCGCACCCGCAGGCCGCCCATTCGGCAGCTGATTAATCGCACCCAAGGAAACCCCTGGAACTTCATCACGGCCGAACAGGACAGGCACCGTGCTGGAATGGGGAGAACGGCGTGGCGCGATCTACAGCCAGGTTGCTCCTACGTGACGGGCCGGAAACGTGCGTCGCCGCACGTTTTACTGATTATCTGGACTTACGGGCGAATGAACCGCCGGTGGTTATCCCGCACCTGCTATCAAGACAGCGGCTGATGGACGCCACACGGAAGCCGGCCGGCAGCCGACCCAGCAGACGTTATCACACACGGTTTATGAGTTGTTTTTCACGTGAGCATCCCACCGCGAGCGCCCTTTCCGGGGAGCCAGTCGAGCGAAAACACCGAGCCGAGACGAAATTCGTCCGACCTCGCCACTGCACGCGGCGGGCAGTCTGCACGTTTGGCGGACCCGCTTCTGTCCAGGTCCGCTCCCGATGCCGTAATGTGCCCGCCATCCCCTGTCCGGAACCGCGTGATTAACTGCACAGCATCCACGCAGCGATGGCATGACTGAGCGACGCTGCAACCGGGACGGTCCGCATTGCGCCGCCACTGACCAGCGGCCGGCAAGCCGGCCGTGAAGCCCGCCGCATCACTGTGGCGGCTCAATGTCACCGGCCAGGCGATGACCTAATTCGGTTAGTTCAGTGCAGACGCCGGCCGGCCGTGCGGGCGGGCCCTCGGCGCACTGACGAGCGCCGTCGAGAAGACGGCCGGCCGGCTTCTCGACGGCAACCGGTGCGGGCCCGCACACTTGGACAGGCCAATGTGTGGTGCGTCCGTGAGCTGATAGACGCGGGCTGATTACAAGCTCCAGTACCTCGACAAATTAGGTGTGTCGTAATTTTCCCTTGTATGAAGATGATCCCATAGCGTATGGTGGGCAGGCGCGGCTCGACCTTCAGGGCACAAGAGGTGCAGAAGCGCCGTACACCTCAACTCGGCTCGCTACACCAGCGGGTGGAACATTACTCCAGTAATTGGAAGCTTTTGTCTGTCTAAGCAAAAAGCATGTTCAACATGAAGTAGTCATGTGATGCATTGCTGAATGCGTGTGTATACGTTGATTGGTGATTCATTACATTCAGAAGTGTCAAGCCCACTAACTGTACCCCATCCACAACTCACTGAGAGGAAATAATGTGCAGGCCAAATGAATTCACTCTTTTGGCTCTGAAGGTGTTCTGATCAGCATTGACGCTACGCCGCTCACCGATATGCATGCAGAATATGGATCCGAACGGGCACGTGGCTGTGCCGATATATGGGTCAGACCGTGCACCTGGTCGTGCCGAAATATGGGCTCGAGTTGGTACGTGACCGTGTCGATATATGGGCCCGACAGGGAATGTGACCGTTTCAATGTATTTCAGATTCAGAGGACGTGCCGACCGGCCAGCTGTGCATATACAGAGCCCGCTGTATCACCAACTCACCGCGGCTTATCAAGGTCCAGCACTCGCCAAAGTCGCAATCCTACAGCTACTTCTACCAGGTGATAGACCGCTATCGGTCGCAATCCCATCCACCACTTACGTGCCACCAGAATGTGGGATTCAGCATGACCTAGTGAGCCGGCGACCTGGCGACAATGGGGTACGCGTGGGACAGCCGTGCGAATATGACGCGATTGCATACAGAACTGTCGTGTTCTTCCGTTGTGCTCGACCCGTTCACTACCAGCACGATACACCTGAATACTGAGCCAACCGTCTGACATGACACACCGCCTATGTCAGCGTAAGGCTGCGCCAGCACTCTCGATGCTCTGATTGCTCGTACAAACGTTTACGGTTGTTAAGTGGTGGCAAATAATGTAATATGCGACTGGCAAATATGCGTTGTTTTAGCTTTGAACGGATTTCTAAGGAGCAAATCGCACGCTTGCCATCTTCCGCAGACAAGATCTGTTCTTGACACACACATACTTTCAGCGCATCATTCAGCAGCGAGCAAAACAATCAGCTAAAACAAACTTGCTATCCTGCATGCCGGATGACTAAGAATAAACTTCCTGATAAAGTCAACAACTAACGGGGTCCACCATGCGACTGCACCGCTACTCTCCGCAACGATAATGAAGCACAGCTACGTGACCTTCACGTAACGGGGCTTAGTCCATTACCTGGGACCTGCCAGATCACGAGAAGCACCATACTTTGCTTCAGTGGCAGATTGGTGTAGCCGATTAACGGCAAAATCAACTCGTATCTTGATTCACAACACCCTTCATCTTTCTCTCAAGGTGAAGCTGGGCTAGCCGTAGAAATGCACGTTCTACGGATTGGATTGGAGTTTCGGGGCGCGTCGACATCTAGACGTTCTACGGAAGACAACCCGTTTGTCCGATATTTATCCCTCCTCGCGTGTGCAGAGAAGTCGGTGATCCACAGCCACTGTTATCAATGCTACGAGATTAAACCATGATACATTAGGAGGATGTCCGTGTTGACTCAGGTGCTTGGCAGTCAGTTGGTTATTGGTTTTACGACACATCGACCGTTGAGTCCTTTGGCGTTGCCAGTCCCTCACGCCGATTGGCCCCGGGCGAAGAGTAGCGACGGGTGAGACTCGAACCCACAATCCTTCCATTGTGAGACGGTCAATTACTTGTCCCCAGGTGGTTAGAAGTTGTTCATGTGGAAACTGCGGTTAACGTCTCTACACACGCACTTGATAACAAATTGACAAAGCAAATGAAATCCAAGAATTGAATGTTCAATCACAAAGGTTAAAGTTTAGCGACACGATGACAACGACAGGACACAACACAAAACAAAGTGTCAGCCTCGCCTCTCGCATCAGAATAGCCCTGTAAAAGAGACGAGTAAGTGGTAGCAGTCGACGACAACGCAACTGCTATCGATTCCTCCGGCACTGCCTCCGTCAGCGCCATTCACAACAGCGGAGGACCAAGACGTGACAAGTGCGCCGTTCCCTGTTGGCAGGTGCCGCGCCGCATTCGGAAGGTCGTCCGCCGCAAGATCGTGCAGACCGGCGCCGACCGTGGCGCAGAAGCGTCCACCACCGCCGCGCCACCAGCGCGCCGCGTCGACACCGAGGACGAGAGCGCCGCCCTGTTCGATCACATCCAGCTGTCGCCAGTATTCGGACGCCGAATCAGCGCGCTTAAGAACGTCAGCGAGCCGGTCACCACGACTGCGCCGCCGCCGACACCGCCGCCGCCACCGATACCGCCACCGCCGCCACCGCCCGAGGCAGAAGCCGCTCCGAACCGCGTCTGGACACCGTCGCGAAGACGTGCGGCCAGACGACAGGGGTACCGACGCCGACACCCAACCGGCAGCTCTGTGGCCGCGGCCGCCAGTCGGCTGGATGACGACCTCACCGCACGTGCCAACGCTCTGGAGGATGCCACCAGGCACGGCTACGGCGATTCGCCGGGGCGCGCCTACCGCGTCGACCGGCTCAAGCGCCGCCGCAGGATCATGGCCAAGAAGTTGGTAAGGAAACAATTCCTGAACCAGCGACAAGATCCGGTCGTCAACAAGGTGATCAAGGTGGTGGCGGTGCGCAAGCCGCCGCGCGTTCTCCCCGGCCTTTCGGAAGTGTACCACGACAACCTCATCAACAGTCTCATCTCGGAGGAATATCCCACGCTGAAGCCGTCGCCGGGTATCAAGGGCTTCCCCGGCGTCGACTATCCCATCTATCGGCGGATACCAGAGACGTCCTTCAGCTGCAGCGAGCAGCGCTACTGGGGCATGTACGCCGACACCGAGACCCAGTGTCAGGTCAGTGGCGCACACATCCGTCTCCATCGCCGCTGTTATTGTTTGCAGGCCCGAATGCCCGTCGTGTTTGTGTGTTGGTAGATAGCAGGCTTTGAATGCATGTGCAGTCGAAAGGAAGATAACTCGCTGACCTACATATGGTTCGGCCGACACTGTGACGGATACCCTGATCTAAATCCCGACGGCAAAAGAAACATTAATCTCAGTATAAATCTTGGCTACGAATTACTTAATTACTGTTCGTGTATAATGTCATTACGCTGCATCAGTTTTATTTGTCATTTTCAATGATAAAAGACCACTGGCAACACACGCAGAAAAACAGTCAAAATTTACCTGGTTGACATTCTTCCGCTCAGACTTCCGCCCAGGAACAACCCGTACCACAATGGAACAAACTCAAAGCCCTAGCATACCGTCCATGCCACTTTGTCTGTGTACCTGTCTGTCTACCTGCCTGTCTCTCCGTCTGTCTCTGTTCCTGTTTCTGTTTCTGGCTCAGTCCTCGTCTCCGTCTCCGTCTCCGTCTTCGTCTCTGTCTGTCTCTGTCTGTCTCTGTATCCCAGGTATTGACGAACATGTACTCTCATTAGTAAGGCACAACACAACAGTAGTGCTTCCTGGTCAGCACCGTTCCTTGTTTTTATGTACGTGTCAGGCGGTCGCCGCCACTTTCGCGTCACCGCCGCCGCATCATGTCATCGTCCCGCAGCACAATGGCCTCCGAGGCGCATTGATGGCGGTCGCGGCGAGCACCAGACCGACGTTGCGTGCCGTCGAGAGAACGTCACGTTTACTATAATTCGGGTTGCGTGAACGCCTAATCAATAAAACGACGCGCTTTCTACTATTCCGATGCACGCGCGATGGCGTTATGGCGCGGCGGAGGCGGCGACTGCTAAGTCGCCAGCGACAACTGGTTCTACCCTGGCCAGACCGCTCCGCAAGCCATCAGGTGGGCGCAAGCTATGTGCGTCGCATCAGACGGGTCCGGCGCAACCAAACTGCCTCAATGATAGCCCACTTCACTCGAAACCCGCTCATCAGAAGTGATTCGGATTGGTCGTGATCCATTGGACGTGAGGCGGGCGGCCGCCGAAAGCGCGGTCTGTCGCCGACGCGTCGTAACGAGCGTCGCCAGTGGCCGCGCCGACACGGCGGCGGCGGCGACGGCGCGACAGCGTCGTGACGTGCCGGCCGGCCGGGCGCACACGCGGCACGATACCATCGGGCGGCGGGTCGCGGGCGGCCGGCCTCCGGCGTCAGCACACGACGTGCGCATGCAGCCGGCAGCGCCTCAATTGGCCCATCTGGCCGGACCGTGACGACTGCGGCCAGCGGCGCGTGACGTGTCGTCACACGGCCGGCCGACAGCTGTCAGAGCGCGGACAGATCAGCCGCACCGCAAGCGGCGCCGCCGGCGGCTGCAGCATCAGCTGGCGCCGCCGCCACCCACCCCTACCGAGTCTGGCGGCACGATCTGTCGCGCTGATTCAGCACGTGTCGCCGTCCCCACAACCCGTCCGTCGGTGTCCTGTCCGCCCCGTGTCGCCGTCCCCATAATCCGTCCGTCGGTGTCCTGTCCGCCCCGTGTCGCCGTCCCCATAACCCGTCCGTCGGTGTCCTGTCCGCCCTGTGTCGCCGTCCCCACAACCCGTCCGTCGGTGTCCTGTCCGCCCCGTGTCGCCGTCCCCATAATCCGTCCGTCGGTGTCCTGTCCGCCCCGTGTCGCCGTCCCCATAACCCGTCCGTCGGTGTCCTGTCCGCCCCGTGTCGCCGTCCCCACGCCGCCATAGTTTGTCATAGACACAGATCGCCGGCACAGTTCGCATCAGACGCAGATCGCCGGCACAGTTCGCATCAGACGCAGGTTGCTGGCACAGTTCGCATCAGCTGGCCGTCAGCTGCGGTTAGCCGACGGGACCAGTCGCCGTTAATGGCGCCCGGCGCAGCCATGTAGCACTCGGCCAGCTCCGGACGTCAGCTGTTTTTCTGACCTCTTGGCGCCGATGGACACGCCATTTGGAAACCGTCAGCGCCCGTAACCGATTGGTTCCAATCGGCATTGCTGCCTAATGGCCCGAACTGGTGCCGAGGGTAGCCTGTTCGGAATGCTTAGAAGTAGTTTCGAAACATCGCTTCATGGACATGAAACGGCCTCCATAGACTCGCCGAGAAGCGCTGCCGTTTTCCTGACGACGAAATGACAGCCGCTCGACGATGGGCGGAGCGGGCACCCAGAATCCGCTCATTATTAAGAAAAAGCGGGCACCCAGGCCCGCTTTGATCTTTTTAATAAAAGCACAGCTTTCACGGCTGGCGGGAGACGGAACTCTCGTGACGCGCCAGATTGCCGCTCGCCATTCACTTGCCACCAAGTGGGCCACGACCGGCGCGGCGGCCGTCGCCGTCGGCAGAAGAGGCGGCCGCGCGGCACGCGACCGACCGCTGAGCGCCGCCCGCTCGCCGGTCACGCACGCCGGCGCGCTCACACCTATCGCTTGTGCGCTCGTTACGCAGCGGGTCGCGCCGTCACGCGATGGTCCGGTCGCGACACCCGCACCAACGTCCCATTTATCTTGCGGCGCACTTGCGTCACCGCCGCGTCACCCGATCTCGCCGGCCGACACTGGCGTCCTCCCACGCGACCCAACAGACCGGCGTGTGGTGCGGTCCCACGCAGCCGCCGTGCGGCATGCCTCAGGCGGCGTGACAACACCAGACGACCCAACAGACCGGCGGTGGTGCGGTCCCACGCAGCCGCCGTGCGGCATGCCTCAGGCGGCGTGACAACACCAGACGATCCAACAGACCGGATGAGGAGTTGTCCCACGCGCCGCCGTGCGGCATGCCTAGGGGCGTGACAAGACCAGACGTCGAGAGAGGGTTTTTACGTCACACCATGCGCCATCGGCGTCACAGCTAAAGGAAGCGTCGCGACACCAGATGTTGGGCGTCACACCAGCTGTGGCAGCACCAGTCGTCAGATGGCAGCACAACACCAGGCGTCAAGCGCGTCACACCGCTGCCTGACAGCCGGACATGGTCAAGCGCGTTCCACCGCTGCCTGACAGCCGGACATGGCCAAGCGCGTCACACCGCTACCAGACAGCCGGGCATGGCTAAGCACGTCATGCCATTGCCTGACAGTCGGACATGGTCAAGCTCGTCCAAGCGCGTCATACGCACTCAACCTTGGCGGACGCGTTGGATCGGCGCGTCGGCTGCAGCCGCCGCAGCGGTGCACGTCTGACCAGCCGCAAATTACTCTCGGCCGTCGCGAACACAGCGAGCCGGCCGACGTCGCCGCTCACCAATTGCGCGCTGGCACGCCTGCGCGTCCTTCGCCCGGCCGGCTCCACGGCGGACCGCTCAGCGGTCGTCTGACGAGCGCCAGCGCGCGCCGCCGCGCCGCTACACGTGACGGCTGCCCGCCAGAGTGTTGGCGACATTGTCATAGAGGTGGCGCGGCGCGGCGCCTCGCCGACGGCGGCCACGGCACGGCAGCCGCGGTACTAGCCCTACCGCCGAGAACGGCTGCAGCGGAGGCAGAGGCAGCGGACGGCAGGACGGCTGTGGCTGCGGCTGCGGCTGCGGCTGCGGCTGCGGTAGAGGCAGCGGCTCCGTTGCCGACGGCGGCCGTCACCTGACATCACGGTCGTGACGGAGAGCCACGTGGCGGTTCGGTGCGTGGTCAGCAAGGTTGGGTTTGTATTATTTCACATTTGTCCTGATTGCACCGGCGCTATATTTCCGCATACCATCACACATGTAGGCGAATGCATTTACACCTCACAATGTACATTTTTCCGAAGTGGTTGCTACCCTTCAGTGAACTTTTGAATTGGTTCGCTCTTTTTCGAGTCTGCGCTTTTTTCGAGTGCATACATGCTCCTAATCTTTCCCGTAAATTTCACCGGTGACTTGCATTTCCACGTATTGGCCTCACTATTATGTACCGCTTAGCGAGCAATATCACAAAGATGACAATGTCATTTGCAACTACACATCCAAATAGTACGTACTCAACGCATGTGTTCGAGCTTGTTCCTTTGCTAAAACACAATTTTTTAATAATTGCCTGGATGGCTTCATGAACCAGGGTTATATTGATAAGCAGAGCTTGTTGTGTGAACGCGGGCTCCACCGCCCGGTCCATGAATTCCAGTTCAACGGCAGAATTTAGACCGAAAGTTTAACGTGTCGTCAATGCACCGACACGGCCGCCCGGTAGCTCATCCCAGGCCTTATCGCGTCAGATACCAACTAACTCTCCCAGCCTGGGACTAAATGCGAGCGCGTGAAGCGACTCGAACCCTGTGTTTCCAGGATAGTGGAGACCAGTGCAGGTCAGCGCTCTAACCAACTGAGCTACCGGGACGGATTATGCGCCAGTACATTCCAAAACTGCGACACCGTTCAGCATTGTACTTCGAAATGTGTGATAGTACCGCTGTGTGAACAAAATTGGCATTCTGGCAAATCACTGGGGTCTTATAGAAATGTTTTCGTGCAAACAAATCGATGCATTGCCTGAAACCGTATATTTTGAAGCTTCGTTCAATTCAATTTGTACAATTAAATGGTAGAGCACACATTTTCTCAAAACTTGCCCCCTGAATTGAAAGTTGTCCCCTTCCCATTTTGATTGACATCATGGTTTTACTGTTATCGACAGCAGCATTCCGTATCTGAAGCAACATGCCGTTATTTTGCTTCTATTTCTTTCCCGTCATGTGTATCGAATGATATGTTTTGTTCGTCGCCGCAGTAGTCGAGGAGTAGTAACCATGCAACCTCAACAATCTTGTTAATCTATTCCATTCGTAGCGTGCAACAGATATTGGTATGTACATGGGGAAACTTCTATATTTCGACACTGGGCCAGTAATATGCTGCATTCTACGTTATTCCAAATTTCAAACGAATTTCAAACGACTTGTTGCCAATTTCAAAGATCCTCTATAAATTTGACGTCATTCTCAAAGAGGGATGACACAAATGTCGGTCGGCGTTCTTTTTAATGTTCGTATTCTGTCATAGGAATTGAGTACTTACTGAATTCATATTTTTAGTATCCAACTGCGCTTATATTGTATTCTACAAGCCGCATCAATGCGGGGCTGTGTTTTGCCGGTCGGGTCTCCGGTGGTGTCGGTGACCAGTGTTGGCCGGTCCGGAACGATACGCCAGAGGTACGGCGGCGCACCAACGGTGGATCACTCGATGCCCGCGGTTCGCACGCACCACGGCTGGTGCGCGCCACTATCTCGGATCATTTTCGTTTCTCCGTGTCGCTATTCCCAGTTGCCAGCCGTCCGTCCGCGGTCACTGGGTACACCACAGAGCGTGAGTTGGATTCGACCAGGCCGGCGCCGCGGGCAATATCCCACGGGTTTGTTGGACTCGGCCGCGGAGGACCTCCATCAAGTCCATCGTTAGCCGTCACATTACAGACCGCAAACTGTCATTTCGACGAGCAATCGATTCGAACCGTGACTCGAGCGACCATAAGCCACTCGCGCGCGACATGAGTTGTGGTTGCCAACAAGCGCCGCTCGCCAACCGCGATATCTCATCTCGACGCAGAGGTAATGGCGGCCTATACCGACAGCCAGTACGCCGTCCTTCACCGTTCAGCTGACCATGATCAAAACGTGACCACGTATGCGATGCCGGGTGCAGCAGCTGGAAGCCCAGCCCGACGCGGTGGTGTTGCGCCGGCGGCCGGCAGCGAAGCGTAATACCTTCGATCGAAACAACATCACATAACTTGTGTAGAGAACGAGGCGCAATCGATCAAGCCTAGCCCCGCTGCTGACACGTTAACGCTAGTCAACATCCCCGCCGTGTCAATAGACGCCGTACTTTTCATCAACAAACGGCCCGCTCAGTCTGCCCCGGGCTGCCACGAGAGACCGAACGTTGGGTCGCGTCCCTGTTGGAGAAAATAGCGCGTCCTCCGCGACCGACGGACGGTGGTGCGCCGTAAAAGCCGAGTCGGCCAGCGGCGGCGGCGCGTTGCGGATTTGGCGGGCACGAGGGGAAGCAGTCTCCGCCGGCTGCCCGGCCGAGCGGCAAGCACCGGCGTCGCACGTCTGCCGGCCGCCGCCGCCCGTCCGTGTAACAGTGCCACCATCAGTGGTGCCATCGTGCTCCGAACTGGCCATCGGTGGCGCCACGCTGAACACCCGCATTTGCTCCCACCTTCGCTGTGGCCCGCACCGGCCGTGATGCGTGCCGACGTGCAAAAGGCGTGCAGTCGCCCAGCGAGCCGGAAAGGCTCAGCATCTAACTGGCCGAGACTGACGAACATCGACCTGAGATCAAGGGAACCGAGTAGCATCGCAGAAGACAACAGATGCATGGTGCCGCAATGAACCCCAAACTCTATTAGATATATTGAGTAAATGTACGTGCATGTGTGTGTCAATGTGCACTGCTTACTCAGCCCCACATAAAATACTCACAAAATAGTTGCAACAATAGCGTCGGTCTAGCTAAAATTAGTCTGGAATCTATTCTTGTCACTGGAGTGTTCAATTGTAAGTTTCTGACAAAAATGGTAATATTCAGGATGGTTGGATACTAAGCGGAGCTATGCAAGAATTTAGCTGTGCCCGACTTTCAAAATGGAGTTAAAAAACCAGAATCCGAACAAAGGATTACGGTGAACATAAAAGTGATTGTGCAATAAATAGCACTCACACTACAGACAAGTAATATCGTATCAATTAAGAGGCACTAACATTTGGCAGCCAGCAGAACTTAATCCAGAATGGCAGAAATGTGGCACGAGAGCGGAAGACAAAACAACAAGTTCAACACGGAAGCGTGCGGTGATGGATCCGCTGCCGGGAGCAGCCACCATGGCCGGGCATGCTCGAGCGTGAGCGTGTTGTGGCGGTGCCTGTTCTGCCACCACGTCTGGGGATGCTCCAGCGTCAGCGTGTTGTGGCGGTGCCTGTTCTGCCATCACAGCTGGGGATGCTCGAACGTGAGCGTGCTGCGGCGGAGTCTGTGCCGCCACCACGGCTGTGGCAGCCTGAGCGAGGGCGCGCTGTGGCGGTGCCGTTCCACGCGACACGACCACCTCACGCATTGCCAATTAGCCGCGTCCGTGTACGACGGCGACGCGATCAGGCTCGTGCGTGAGGACGACGCCACGCCACGCCACGTCACGCCACGTCACGCCACGCCACGCCACGCCAGGCGACGCCGCAGACAATAATCACCACCGGGGTCGGGCGGGCTCACGTCGACGCCACCAGTCAGCGGCCGACTGGCTGTGTGGTGGCCCTGGTGCCGCAGGCTGGCCGAGCCCGGCTCGGCTCCCAGTGTGCCGCCTACAAGCTGCCACCGCCACCGCTCCCGGCTCCGCACCCGCACCCGCCCCCGCACCCGCCTCCGCCCCCGCCACAGCCACCGCCCCCGGCTCCGTACCCACCGCCGAATCCAAGGCTGGAGAGCGTGCAGCGGACTCTGGCGCTGGCCAAAAAGCGCCGATCACTAAACAGCCACAGCGGTACGTGCCGCGACGGCCACCAGACACCCTTGGAACCGCTACACTCGATGTCCCCCTCCCCTCCCCGATCTCCGACACTAACCATTGTCGCTACATGTAGTGACCAGCGTTGACAGTGGTGATCCACCATTACCCAGCTGACCTCCACCCAAGAAATGGCCGACGGTGGTGACCCACCACTGCCGAGCTGACCTCCAGCCGGCAAGTGACCGAAGTGGTAACCCACCACTGTCCAGGTGACCTCCAACCGGCAATGGCCGACGGTGGTGACCCACCACTGCCGAGCTGACCTCCAGCCGGCAAGTGGCCGCCAGGCTTTGCTGTGCCGCGGGCGCTTCACCTCCCGGATCTGCCCCGGACAGATCAATTATTCCACGTCGCTCTGCAGGACCTCACACGGAGTGGGGCGTCACGGCTATGCTGTCGACGATCAGATCCTTCCTCTCGGTAACGCGAACAAAGTTCCCACGCCGGTACCCGGATAGGCTGACCATCGTGTGTGCATGTATGCCTGTTCATCGCATCCGGTTGCCGGATGATCGTCTTGCCGCCAGGCCCCATTCTTTGCGCCTCGAAGCACAGTAACTCCCCACAAGATGCCTTAACCACTCATAAATAGTTGATCGGTCAGTTACACAAGCCGGCCACGACGCAAGTCACGGATACCTGTCACGGCGAGCACACCACGCAGCATACATAATATCTAACTCACTCAGTTCAACATCATTGGTTCATGTCGTTCCAGTAGCTGTGTTACGATAGCCACTGATGACAACTGCACTGGGGAAGATTTAGATTTAGCCGAGTAAGGATGCATGCAATGCATTCCAATGTACTTGAACGACAGAACTTAACCGACAAATTAGCACGTTGTCGATATCCGTCTCGCCCCCCACCCTATTTCCTGGCCAAAGCTGCACCGGGGCTCATCCCAGCTGACCCTCCTTATTCGGCAGTATCTTGAAATTCCCAAGTTTAGTTGGAAAATAACAACCAACATCAACTTGGGATTTACTTGCAACATCAAGACCAACTTAGAATTTACGTAATTTCCTTCCAGGAAAACTTCCTTCGCACCATTTATAGGCAGCTACACTTACATGTTTCACCATATTCGCATGGTTTCGGGTATGCTGCTATCAAAATGTTGCCAACATGCATCACTTATTGCATCCTTGAGCCCCCATGTCATACTGCTCAGTGTAACTGTCATCACGGATTATGATACCTTCACCTAATATCCTAAACCGCCTTGAAAATTGTATTCCGGGACATTTCGGGCCAGGGTGAGCATAGAATATGTGCAGCGACTCGAATTCTGTCCAACACGGAACAAGATACAAATAAAGGAGAATAATCCAGTGACTGAGCTGTCGTGACGAAAGCATCACAGAGATAAACGTTTCTATTCACGGATGTGCACCAGCGTCATTTGGACACGCATTCTAGGGCGCTGCATGAGCGATGTAGTCGATGCGCCCCTAAACTCCAATAACCAACCAACACGCATTCTACAGTGATAGCATGCCACGGAGGCGACACCCTAGCAGCACACAGCCGAGGGCGGAGCGCCATTACACGCCCTCCCGCTCCCAGTTTGGATGAGCCACCGTATGCCCCGGAAGGCGGCCTGTTTGTCGACCCGTCATGTTGGACTCAGCGCCGCACCTGAGCGTCGTTCTCACGGTGCCGGTGGGCTCCCGGTGGCGCCGCGAGCAGACTCCACCGCCGACGGCGAGTGCTGCGCTACAGTCTGGCGGCGGCGGCCGCTCGCCAGTGGCGACAACGGTGCCCCGTCGGCCGGATAGACCGGCCGACGCCCCTCTCGAGCGGTGCCGATTGCTGGCGCTCGGCGGCGGCCGTCGGCCGGATAGCCGGCTGTTGGCCAGCCGGTGTCGGTGCCGACGTGTCGACACCACCGACCGGTGTCGACACGTCACGGGGTGGCACGTGATGGCCGTGACGACGTCAGGTGCTCCGCTGCCGGCCGGCCATTCCGGCCGCATTGTTCTCGCGCCGCGGGCCGGGCGACAACGGCCGCTCACATTCGACGTTCACTATCACTGCCTACACTCACCGCCCCGCTTCTGGCGTTCACGGTCACCGCTCATATTTGCCGCGCTCACGTGCTGTGCTCACTTTCATTGCTCACGACCATTGTTTGCACCTTCCGGTCTGATACCGCTCACATTCACGCTTCATGCACATACATCACCAATGCGCTCGAACTATTTACAGGTCGTGAGAGGAAACGATGACCTGCAATCGGCAACCACTTTTGTGTTGGTAGTGGTGGGGGAATTCTATCTATTTCTCATTTTTTAAATCAAGACGTCTTTTATCAAGCACCGGAAAAAAAAACACAAGAAACTCCTTCATCATACCTTACCAGAAATTGATACTGCTGCCAGCTCCTGACAATGTTCATGATACACGGGCACCAGGCCGGAAAGTCGATGGTATGCGCCTGTCTCGGATGCGGGGGTGGGGCTATCGCTTCCATTGCACTTGCCTTTCCTCCATCTTCGTTTCTATGCCAATTTCCATCATGGATATCCAGTATTGACGCACTAGCTACATGACGGTTGCCCACCCCTAATATCCAACGGTCCCAGGGAACCAAAGCGTATCGCATACCACCACCAGTCTAGCCAAGCTTGTTTGGGGTGATTCACTCTAGCTCTGTGAGGGCGCACAAGAGCTTACCAGACCAGCATACCATCCCAACCGGTCCTGATCCAGCTTTCAGCGATCAGTGACCCTGGCCTGATGTAATCTGACCTTATCTGAACGCATAATTTCAATTTGTTCGTACAGCAATGAACGAAACACGAAGTGTTATTGCGATGCTATCTGCTCAGCATGCAGTCCAAACTGGTGCGCTGGGCATGTGTCGCACGCGTGGAGCGTGTGAATCCTCCACAAGGTATACACATCCCAAAGCAGTTCATACACGGGGACTACAGTCCATTAGCGACCAACTGGCATGGGAGGTTGGCGATTCTATATGGCCTATCAGTGGACTACGTCGTAAAATAATTCAAGGTCCTCTTCTTGTTGGAGCGCATGCGTGGGAAGAAGTCCACCGGCCGTACGGGGCACAGACGGGCCACTGGATAGTCTGCTGCTTGATGTTGACGCCGCTGCGGATGGCTGAGCACGTCTGCCACAAAGCTGGTCGTCCACCCGGCCGGCTTCGCATCACGTACTTGTTGCCGCTCGAGCGCGTCCGTCCCGGATGCGACCGGTAGACCTTCTGACCTCCGCCAAATATGCCGTCACTCACAGCGCTCGGCTCGGCACGGAGAGCGAGCCGCTCTGGCTGGCCAACCGGACCTTGGACCTTGGCAACGGCGCACCTCACACACAACTTTCGACACCGCTCCATCCCCCTCCCCGAGCGTCTGGTGGTGGTGGTGGTTTGGTGCTTTAGGTAGCATGGTCGTCTCTTGTCCATCTCCCCTGCTTCTGCTCCCGAACATCACCCCGAGAACGTCGCCTGCCTCGACGTCTATCACACGCATTTGGTTGGGGTTTAGGTGCATGACTCAACTTGTGACATTTTTCCAACACCCGAGCGTCATCGAAGTAGAGTAATGAACACGCACCGACCGCGAGGTTGTGAGCATGCACCAGTCGTGAGGTTGTGAGCCCGCATCGGTCGTGAGGTTGTGAGCCCGCATCGGTCGTGAGGTTGTGAGCCCGCATCGGTCGTGAGGTTGTGAGCCCACACGGGTCGCGAGGTTGTGAGCATGCACCAGTCGTGAGGTTGTGAGCCCGCATCGGTCGTGCGGTTGTGAGCCCGTACCGGTTAGAGGTTTTGAGCATGCACCGGACGTGAGGTTGTGAGCCCGCACGGGTCGTGAGGTTGTGAGCCCGCACTGGGCGCGAGGTTTTGAGCATGCACCGGACGTGAGGTTGTGAGCCCGCACGGGTCGTGAGGTTGTGAGCCCGCACTGGGCGTGAGGTTGTGAGCCCGCACCCGACGTGAGGTTGTGAGCACGCAGCGGCCGTCCGACAATAACCGCCTCGGCAGAAACATTCTGATCGCGTCGCGTCCCTTTCAGGTATGGCACTACTGCGACCAGGACGGCCACAAACACTCGTTCCTCTGCCCGAACGGCACAGTCTTCAGCCAGGTGACGTTCATCTGCGACTGGTGGTTCAACGTCGACTGCAACAACGCCGTGCAGCTGTACGTCACCAACGAGGCGCTGTCACTGCTGCCGGCGCCGCCCGAGAAGACCTTCCCAGAGGACTTCAACGGGCCCATCGTAGACTGGTACATCTACCAGCGGCACCAGGAGCGCGCCTACAGGAAGGTGGGTGCCAGTCTTCGCGTCACACTGTCAGAAATGTGACACAGCAGGGTGGATCTAATTGTCGTTGTTGTCCGGCTCCAGTATTGGCTCAATTTGGGCGCGTTTGTATGAAACGGTCCTCACGCACGGTGCGGTGGCGGGAGGCGGACCGCGTGGGAAGGTAACCGGCAACCGCCCAGCCGCCTCCTCCACGGCGTGAAATGTCAATGTACCGTACACAACGTGGATCCAAAGCGTTGCGCCAGCCGTGGGGGATTTATCCTCGGGCTCACCAGCTAACATCCACCGAGCGGCGGGTCGGAGACGAGGAGAATAACGCGTCGTGCGGGGTGTGGCCCTTTGACGAGGCAGTGCACTGCAGCACTGCATTGTGCAGCGGCGGCTCAATCCAGTGCTGCAGTGTAGGTGAATAGGCGCGTCAAGCACATGTTCCCGCAGGTAGGCGAATGGGCGCGTCGAGTACGGCCCGGCGAGTATGGCCACACGACTGTCGGCCCTGGCCTTCATTCCAGCGGGAGACGCACGCGGAAGTGGGCAGACCTGAGTCACATGACCTGAGTCAGAGCCGACACGGCGGCCCAATGTGGCGGCCATGCGGCGCCGCGTCACGTCACCGTCACCGTCACCGTCACCGTCACCGTCACCGTCACCGTCACCGTCACCGTCACCGTCACCGTCGTGTGCAGCCGACCAGGCGCCGACTGCCGGCGGCGGAGGCATACGTGGAGGCGGAATCGGAGGCGGAGGCGGAGGCGGAAGCGGAGGCGGAGGCAGAAGCGGAGGTGGAGGCGGAGGCGGAGGCGGAGGCGGAGGCAGAGGTAGAGGCAGAGGTAGAGGCGGAGACGGAGGCGGAGACGGAGGCGGAGACGGAGGCGGAGACGGAGCCGAAGGCAACGGCGGAGGCGGAGACGGGCGGAGACGGAGGCGGAGACGGCGGAGCGGAGACGGAGGCGGAGACGGAGGCGGCAGACGGAGGCGAGACGGCGGGGAGACGGGGCGGAGACGGCGGCGGAAGCGGCGGCAGCGGCGGCGGCAGCGGCGGCGGCGGCGGCGGCGGCGGCGGAGGCGGCGGCGGCGACAGCGGCGGCGACGGCAGCGGCGGCGGCGGCGGCGGCGGGGCAGCGGCGGCGGCAGCGGCGGCGGCAGCGGCGGCGGCAGCGGCGGCGGCAGCGGCAGCGGCGGCGAGCGGCGGCGGCGGCGGCAGCGGCGGGCGGCGGCGGCAGCGGCGGAAGCGGCGGCGGCAGCAGCGGCGGCGGCAGCGGCGGCGGCAGCGGCGGCGGCAGCGGCGGCAGAGGCAGCGGCGGCGGCGGGGGCGCCAGTCGTGTGCCACGACCGGCAGTGGCACAGGTACGCAACGGAAGCGCGCCTGCCGCCACTGCCGCCGCCGCCGCTCACAATGGATCCACCGCCCGCACGCCGTTTACGACAGCTGCCGCCTGCGCCGCTGCCGTCGCCGGTGACGTTACCTCACCGTGCCAGCAGCACCGCGCGTGGCGACGCCGGCCGCCGGGCCCCTGCGGCGTGCTGGCATGCCCAGCACGTCCTTCCCAAGTACCGTGTGCCGTACGTGCGAGCGGGTTAGATGGTAGCCAGTCAGTTCCATCCACCTCCCAGCGGTGGAGTGTTGCGTGACTTGCATAATCCGTGTCGAAGTACAGACAGTGCATGTGCACGAATCATCCACCAGAAGCCGTCAGCCCATGACAATGGTCACGGTTCGTAGATCCTGCTACGAGCCATCGTAGATACCCGCGACCCTCCGCAGCCATCCGATTTGGCCTAGTGGAGCAGCCAATCGCGTACAATCATCATAGGCAGCAACGGGATGACCGCACTGCGACCTTCAACACGCTCTGGGGCCAAGAAATCGGATTCGCACGCGATCCGCGCAGCCCCGTACAGCCTGCCGCCGCACACAAAATGCCAGATGGCAATGCGTCCTTCACGCCCACATATGCATGAAGGACCTCACTGACTAAGCCAAGCCGTGTGCTCACACACTATTTAGTTCGCCGCACAGTCGATTGGTCACGGACGCCGCCCGAATGGTCCCGAGGGTCGTGTGGTGAACACTGGAGTGTCTCTCCGTGACAGTTCGGGGAAGCTCAGTTGTAGCTCGGTGGTAGCTCGGTGGTATCTCAATGGCGTGTTGGTGATTGTTGGTAGCTCGGTGGTGGATCGGTGGCAGCTCGGTGGCAGCTCGGTGGTAGCTCGGTGGTGGCTCGGTGGTGGCTCGGTGGTAGCTCGGTGGTAACTGGAGGTATCTCGGTGTTAGCTCAGTGGTTTCTGGGTGGTAGGTCGGTGGTAGGATGGTGGTAGGTCGGTGGTAGCTCGATGGTAGCTCGGTAGTAGTTCCATGGTAGCTCCATGGTGGCCCGATGGTAGCTCGGTATTAACTCGGTGGTATCTCAATGGCGCGTCGATGATGGTTGATTGCTGGGTGGTAGCTCGGTGGTAGTTCGGTGGTAGTTCGGTGGTAGTTCGGTGGTAGTTCGGTGGTGGCTCGGTGGTGGTTCGGTCGTGGCTCGGTGATGGCTCGGTGGTGGCTCGGTGGTGGCTCGGTGATGGCTCAGCGGTGGCTCGGCGGGGGCTCGGTGGGGGCTCGGTCGTGGCTCGGTGATGGCTCGGTGGTGGCTCGGTGGTGGCTCGGCGTGCCTTAGTGTTCCTCCACCGACCGACAAACGGCCGCCACGGGCGGGGTTGCCACGCGTGGCCTGTCTGACCCGCAGCGATGGCCGGCGATCAGCGCGGCTCGGGTCCGACCCGTTACATCACGAGCGTCGGTCAGTCGGCCGGCTGCGTGTCAGTAGGTGATGGGTAACGACCGGCCGTTGGGCGCTGCGCTGCAATGCGGCCGCCCACAGCCGCCAGTCGTGATCCCGACCACGGCGCACCGGGGCAGCCGCGCGGCACGTCGTCTCACCGGCTGTTATTATTTGCAGGAGAAGTTCCTGAAGCAGCTGGAGAAGGGCCATCAGCAGAAGGCGATCAGATTCCTCGAGACACACGACTTCCCGCCGTGGTTCACCCCGCGTGACAAGACGCTCTATCTGAAGCTGAAGGCGTTGGAGCGCAAGTCCAAGCACCATCATTTGACGCCGCGGCACAGGCCCGTCAAAAAAGAGCTCACGCAGTACGCGCCGCGGTGGTGATCGTGGAGCCCCTAGCGAGATTACGGGCAGACACTGAATCGCATTGCCGGCGCCAGATGGTGGGCCGGTCGCCACATGTGCCACAAACATTCGCGTGTGATACCTTCGCCGTTCTGTTACTAGGGTCTGTGATGAGTGCAGCGCGTGTGTGGTGAGAAGGCCATGTCATGCCTAGATTAGCCTCGATGTTTGTTCGGATGAGACACAGTGCACCAGGGATAGCCTGGGTGCCACCGTAAGGGAAATTGACTTTAAATGTTAGGCTCAGATCGTGTTCGTAGACTGCAGAAGTGGAGACGGGCTACAGGCCCGGAAACTGCCATGTGATGGGGTCGCCAAGGTTTAGCTAGTTCAACAAACCAAATCTGCATTATCATAAATATATGCTACTATCGACAATGCCTTCTGATCTACTCGTGCCGTCAAATCATTAATGGCATGTGCCGTGGACCAGAGCCATGGTACATAGAGGTTGAGTATATGTCCTGAAATCTCGACACGAGTTTCAATAAAGAAACACCGTTTGTAGTTATACATCTACACTTATTAGTATGTATATATATATATAAGCATAAATACCAAGATGGCCCGAGCATATATTGGTTATATCTATAAACATTGTGCACTACCTACTTGTCTGCATGTACTTATGCATAGCAAACTAAATATTACGAGGGAGGCACACTTTCCAGATGCATACAATCGTTTAAGTTCTTCTTCAATTATTACTTTCAAACTGGTGACGGCAGTCGCTGTTTTCCCATTCCCATCCCGCTGTTACTGCCACGTATTCATTTAATGCTGACATGAACCACGTGTTCCATTAGCTCTGACCTTCCGATTGGGGAGGAGTCCTAAGTCTCCTCCCTCCCGGTGTTTAGGACCTGGTCGATTGGCTGGTTATTGGTTTTACGACACATTGACCGTTGAGTCATGTAGCGTCGTCAATCTCTCACGCCGATTGGTCGCGGGCGAAGAAGAGTGACAGGTGAGATTCCAGCCCACAACCTTTCGACTGTGGGACGAGCAACTTACCCCTAGACCATTCGTCCCCTATGACCTGGTCGGATAATGATGACAGCTTGTTAGTGAAGTATTTTCCATTCGTGACAAGACGAGACTTTCCAATTAATTTCACACCTTCCCTGAAAATTCCACGTGTTTGACACGCCAGGTAATGAAGAAATATCTTTGTTTTCAAAGGTGTGTATGCTAAAATCGGTCACATTTTGCAAAATCTTTGCAAAAATGCCAAATTCATGGTGCTTTGCTTTATCATTTGAAAGACTAGCTTAGGGTGGCCACACATATACCTCAAAATGTTTTGTAATTCGTGTTTGAAATGAAATCACAGATAGTGAGAGCTTCACGTGAAGTTGGCATGACATCAAGATACGGACCTTCAAATGCACCGTTTTTCCAAATGCAAACATCATGGATGTTCCATTGGTATCATAAGTATTTGTAGGGGAAAAGTGGTAGCAAATTTCCTACAACATAAAAAGGCGATGAAAGAAAGGCAAGATAATGGCCAACGCCCACGATTGGAAAACAATCCTGTCTTGGATGTTGTCATCCAAAACAGCATCATCTTGTAAGGATTGCATTCCTTTCTCTCGTTGAAAGGCGAATCTGGCAATGCAATGGTGGAATCTGACTGGCCATGATAAAAATGTCACACCCACATATTCTTAAAGCCGGTGTAGTATTACATCATCAGTACGTTGTAAATGTGTGGAAGACAATTAGGGCTACATCTCTGATTTCCCGACTTGTTTCATTCTACCAAATGGAGCAATTCGAAATATGGGTGCTATCTGGCCCTACCATTGCCCGACTGGTTGAACAACCCGGCTGGTTGAACTTTTTTGGAGGTGACCTCACTTGACCTTGACTAACTCGTTGACCCTAAATGACCTACATAAAAAAATTGACACAACACGCTGAATTGATGTGGGAAAAGGCATGCTAAATTTCGGCGCGCGGCAGCGCGCCGTTCTTTCGTTGTCCGCAAAAAACCTCACGGGGGTCGTCAACGACCCCCCGAGACGGCGCGGACTAAGTGGCCTGGCTTGGTGTTGTCGATCATCCATGCATGCTACTAGGTAAACTCGGATGTCGACATACTTTTGCAGGCCTGTTACACTCTGGGCCTTAGCTTGCGGCCCTTGTCCAAATAACTTCCGGTAAATACTGGATGAAGGTCCCATTGCCCGGTGTTTCTGGAAAATGCATTTACTTTTTGTGCTTTGAATTTTTACATTAACCTTGTCCTTGCAATTTTAACTTGAACTTGGCAAGGAGGGTCTCTGGTTATTCGAGGTGTAAACAACGCATACTACTTGATCCCTGTAGTGAATTGCCACGAGTTGATTGTTTGGCCAGTCTCTAGCTTAATTATGGCAGAAATGACGAGATGGGATTATCCATTCCTCTCCCTTATCACTACCACATCCTCGGGTGGGAGACTGGCGAGATGCGCTCAGCAGAAGCAGACATCCGTCCAGCCAGTGATATCCGAACACACCACAGGCGCAACCCTGGCTGGCCCAGGTTACATGCGCGGTTTACATCCGTCCAGCCAGTGATATCCGCACACACCACAGGCGCGACTCTGGCTGGCCCAGGTTACATGCGCGGTTTACATCCGTCCAGCCAGTGATATCCGAGCACACCACAGGCGCGACCCTGGCTGGCCCAGGTTACATGCGCAGCCTGCATCCGTCCGGCCAGTGATATCCGAACACACCACAGGCGCGACCCTGGCTGGCCCAGGTTACATGCGCAGCCTGCATCCGTCCAGCCAGTGATATCCGAACACACCACAGGCGCGACCCTGGCTGGCCCAGGTTACATGCGCAGCCTGCATCTGTTCAGCCGGTGATATCCACACACCCCAGGCGCGACCCTGGCTGGCCCAGGTTACATGCGCGGTTTACATCCGTCCAGCCAGTGATATCCGCACACACCACAGGCGCGACCCTGGCTGGCCCAGGTTACATGCGCAGCCTGCATCCGTCCAGCCAGTGATATCCGAACACACCACAGGCGCGACCCTGGCTGGCCCAGGTTACATGCGCAGCCTGCATCTGTTCAGCCGGTGATATCCACACACCCCAGGCGCGACCCTGGCTGGCCCAGGTTACATGCGCGGTTTACATCCGTCCAGCCAGTGATATCCGAACACACCACAGGCGCGACCCTGGCTGGCCCAGGTTACATGCGCAGCCTGCATCCGTCCAGCCAGTGATATCCGAACACACCACAGGCGCGACCCTGGCTGGCCCAGGTTACATGCGCAGCCTGCATCTGTTCAGCCGGTGATATCCGCACACACCACAGGCGCGACCCTGGCTGGCCCAGGTTACATGCGAGGCGTATGAACATCCTGGCGCTGACCCGGACACAGGTGCACGGACTGGAGCTATCTGCCGACCGGGACTTACCTTAGCGGCCAGGCGGAGGCGGGCGAGCGTGGCGCGAGCTCGCTCGGCTGCTTGCTCGAGCTCAGGACGGCGCCGCTTGTTCTGAAACAAGCCGACACCGGGGTGGTGGGTCACTAGAACTGCTGTCTCACGCGACACGGCACAACACCGCAAAGCATGGTACATGAACACACAGCGTAGCACAACAAAACTCGGCACCGCGTCAGAACACGACACAGTACAATATGACCACGCAGTATAGCACAGCAAAACGCTGCAACGCATTGCACAGTGCTAGATAACAAAACACATTGGGCAGCATAGTACTGGGTGCTTGAACACAACACAGCGCAGAGGAGCACAACATAGCGCACGAGAATAAACAGATAAGTAAGTGATGTAAAATATGCCAAGATCTGACATGATAAGCAATATGTAACTTTGCACACAATAATAGTCAATCCAGACGAAAATTAACATTATAAGACACAAATATGCAAAACAAAAATAATACAAAAATGTACCTAGTAGGTACTGTAACATGCTGTCCCAAAAAATGGACTATTTTCACAGGGAAACCAGGGACTTCCATTAAACCATATTAATATAAGACGGGGCGGCACGATCCTCACCTGATCACCCTTCGGTTCCGCCATGTCCCTGATGCTCATCCGAGACGGAGCGGTGCGACCCCCACCCTGTCACCGATCGGCTCTACCACGTGCCACTTGACCGCCCGAGAGGGTGCAGTATAGTCCTCACCTAGTCACCGATCAATTCCACCGTGCCCCTCGCCTGCCCGAGAGAGATCGGTACGACCCTGACCTGGCCACTGATCGGCTCCACCGTGCACCTTGTGTCCGCCCGAGGGATGGTTGGTTACTGATTGTACGACACATCGACCGTTGAGTCATGTAGCGTCGCCAATCTCTCACGCCGATTGGTCGCGGGCGAAGAGTAGCGACAGGTGAGACTCGAACTCACAACCTTTCGATTGTAAGACGAGCAACTTACCCCTAGACCACTCGTCCCCCGCCCGAGAGGGAGCGGTACGCTTCACCGTACACCTTGTGCCCGCCCCAGAGGGAGCGGCACGCTTCACCGTACACCTTGTGCCCGCCCCAGAGGGAGCGGCACGCTTCACCGTACACCTTGTGCCCGCCCCAGAGGAAGCGGTACGCTTCATCGTACACCTTGTGCCCGCCCCAGAGGGAGCGGCACGCTTCACCGTACACCTTGTGCCCGCCCCAGCCGGAGCGGCACGCTTCATCGTACACCTTGTGCCCGCCCGAGAAGGAGCGGTACGACCCTTACCCTGTCACTGATCGGCTCCACCGCGTGCCCCTTATGTTCGCCAGAGATCGAGCAGTGCGAGCACACTGCCACGTCATCGTCGGAGCAGTAGTACTCGAGCGGCCGTGCGGGGTGCAGGGGGCAGCAGCGGTCGGCGGTGGCGCCACCGTCGTCAGAGGTGGCGCTGGTGGCTGGCAGCGGCACGTGGCGCGCCAGCAGTCGCGAGGTGCGGTGGACCTGTGACATACCGGGCAAAAATGATCATTACGCGTCATACAGGTGATCGGTGACAGAAGCGCTGCACCGACAGCATGAGTCCGGCCACCACCCGTACTGTTCTCCCCTCGTAAGCTCAGCTTGTAATAGAAAACCACGGTGGTGAATTATGGATCAATTGTACGTCATCAATTTTGCATTGCACAATACGAAAAACAAATGCACGGACCATGAAAGTCGATGGCAACTTAACGATCAATATTTCGAAGCCAAATACTGTCAAATGGATCACAAGTAATAAAATCGTTAGATGTTCTATATCCTTTTGCACCAACGCTTCGACATAAGTCGTAAATCGACATATTGAAACGTTTGTGCTTAAACATACAATATGCAATAATAAGGGGCTCCAGAACGCATGGGGCGCTGGGGTGTGCCCCCCTTGTGCGAGCAAATTGATCGCACCCCTTAGTGAGCTCAACAAAGGTGTACTTGTACACCCTAGCGTCTTGCTTGCTGGTGGGCCGGGCAGCGCCCGCCCAGGAGCGCCACAAATTAAAAAAAAACAGTAGGATGAACTCAGACCTCGGTTTCTCTTGCGAGTGCTGCATCCTGAGAGGTTGCGTAGGTACGTCTAGATCACATGTTCATAATTTTCTGGTTATTTCTTCAGTACGTCTAATGGTTCAAACGGAAATTTTCCCCGAGTGCACAGCACGCTTTCCTCGGCATTAATACTAAAACGCACTAAGTGATCTTGTAAGCGATATATATGTACAAGTCATGCTGAGAAACGTAGCCTCCATAGCGAATTTCATCATCCTACTGTGCCCGTTTCAACGTCTCACACCTAACGAAAAACCATTATTTCAACACTGGGCAGCTAAGACATTGGACTTTGTCTTAGCCAACTTGTTGCAGTCCCAGAATATTCGAAGTGCAAAGTCATCCTTGTGGCAACACCAACTGTGTCAACTAGGTCTAGGTGTCAACTACAATCTAGGTCAAATCAGAAGATAATCGCCGATCAGGAAGCAAATTTTTAGACCTTTAAATTTGGTCTGCTTCCCGGGACATCAATTTTTCAAACGAAAACCCGAACTAAAAATCTTCAATGTTCACCAAAAACGCTTCGTGACAAAAAAAAATAGAATGCAGCAAGTCTGGTGGACCTTGGCACAAAATATGGGTACTTGAGTCAGGCTAGTAAGAATTAATGGCGCAAACTATTGAAGAATTGTATTTTCCTTCATAATACACAATATAGCATCGAACGGTGTTGAACAGTGTGTGCATCACAATCTAGGTCATTGTGAGACTATGAATCGGAACAAAATTTGTTCAACAGGAAGCATGTTACAGTACGATCAGTGAAACGACCAGGTGAAATACCAGGTGAAATATCGAGGTGAAATATCGAGGTGAAATATCCCTGTATAACGCACATCATGGGGGAATATATTTGAGCAGCCAACCAGCTTGCAGGCCGGACACCAGCAGCGGCAATCAGTGGCGGTACTAACTTTGTTAAAGCAGCCTTCGCAGAAGCGACAGTTCTCACACTTGGAACACAACAGGGAGCCGTAGTTGATGCCGCATTCGTCGCACTTCTCTGCAAAGAACGCCGTGACGAGTTCAGACAGTTCAATTTCGGACTGCGTCGAGCACGGCTGGGTTCTGCATTCGTGTTACACTGAAACATTCGGGAGTGGGGAAGGTAAGCCGAAGCTGGATTTACCTTGGTCCTGTCGCCTTTTCAAGTGAAAAATCTACGGAGAAGCTCACAAAAAGAATTCAAAACAGAACTTTATTTCTTCACACACCTGGAGGTATTTTTATAATTTTGATTCTCCACATGAATTACCACTAAACACTCAGCAGCACGATCGTTATGGAACATGCTAGGTACGTGAGCAAACGCACACAATGAGGCCAAAATCACAGACATCACAAATCCGCTTCAGTCCTGGTTGTGTGGGCATAGAAGAGCAACCACTGTATGGCACGGTGGCCACGGCAACGGTATGGCCAAATAGCACCCATATTTTGAATTGCTCCATCTGGTAGAATGAACACAACGATCAAGCCTGGTAGAAGCGCCCTATCAAGCGATTAGAGCAGACAGACACCAAGAAAACCGTCCTTAAAACGTGAGAACATGACGATAATGCACACGAGCGAACTTCGCGCAATCGCATCCACCGACCTTTATCAGGAACCACTGGTCTCAGGACCCTTTCTACGATGGTTCGCTTCCCTTTCTTCTGGGACACGAAACTCAGGGACTCCCTGTGGAAACAACCAGCTCTTCACACGGGCAACTGCCATCAATGAGCCCCACAGTGGTCAACTGGTTAATGCAATCGAATATGTATATCAAAATGTTTCGCATCCAAACACCACTAACAGATGAACTTCCACTCTATCCGCAAGCAGCGACATAGTGGTCTTAATTCAGTTCAATGATGTATGATGCTATTCAGTTGGGAAGGCTCCAGCCCCCCCCCCCTCAACTTGCAGCTCAACCCCCCCAAACTTGGCACCCGGCTCCTACCTCCAACCCCCACCAACTTTGGAACTCAAGCCTAAAAAAGCGAGCAATGTTGAATAAATGTCGAGCACGACATCCTAATCGTGTTCAACCTAGGTAGGTGTAAGATTGCCATAAATTGATAATGGGTGGTGACGATATTCTCGCGGTTCTTCCAAGTATTCTTTAGCGTTTGTGGTGGTTGTCGTATTTGATAAATTGAAATAACACGAGCAATCATATTTTAGTGTTCTCAGATAGAAAAACACACTGGTCATGCAGGACTGATCGCAATGTGGAGTTTGCTGTGATAGATAAATGGTACTGTTTTCAATCCGTACTGATCGACGTACATCTTAAGTAACACATAGTTATCATAAAAGCAATAATTAACTTCGGTACAATGTGCAGCGAAAGGGTAAGAAGTCGTTTCAGCACTAAGTGTATTTTCCATATTCGATTCTTTTTCTAAATTACCCAGTTCTTGATTATTTTGTCCCTGGATAGGCTGAGTTCATGGAAAAGCGGAAAAGAAAAAAAAAATACTGATGAAATTAATGTTTTTTTAGATGGTAAAGTAAAGCGGCCAAAATCCGGGGAGAAATTAGTATCCCGGGGTGCCCTAGGTTGATTGACACAGTGCTTAGTTACGCCTACGATTGATCGTGCGATCCTACACCCCTGTGGCAGTTACTGCATATACCCATGAATAATATTTTCAAGTTCGACTAATGAACGACACCGATAGTCGGTGGCTGGACCAAGGACACCAAAACAGAGGCTAGACATTACCACCACCGATGGTGAAGCAACAGCCAGTCGCCACCTAGCGGCAGTATCAAGTATATCTAATGCACAACACACCCGCACTTGGTAGTCACAAAAACGCCAGGCGTTAACACAGCCACCAGCAAAGCAGCTGCCAGTTACCACCTTCCGGCGTCATGGCAGTTGCTACGGTCTAAAGTGCAAATAATGAACATCAGTGATTACATCAACGGGGGACAGGCTCTACCATTACCCCCAACAAACAGACTGTCGTCAGCTTATTGCATCATGCACGCAGTCATACAAAGCCACTGTTGTCCATTATCGCAGATATTCAAGAACCAGTTCCGAAGTGCTGTAAATGTACGGCGCCATCGCCATACGGCGATTTACGAATTTCACCTCGAACCATGGAAATACAGCTGTGTCGCACCACTTCCCAGCATCTTTGCCAGTATTCCAAGAACCACTGTCTCTAGTACGGCAGATTTTCAAGAACAAGAATTGTTCTGAAGTGCCAGATTTGCCTGGAAAATGAGCATCCGCAACGGATCAAAACTGGTCTCGGAAATGTCGACAATTCGGCAATAATCAGCATGGACACGAGGGGTCAAGGGGCAGCTGTGCTTACTCGTTCATGCGTTGTTTGACGTTCAGAACAAGACACCCATTGATGTATGCATCGGGAAGCAGTTCGTTGTTTTGCACGTGCGTCACCTGAAACAAACCAAGGCCAGTCATATTTGGATATGTTTTGATTGTGCTTTGCAAAATAGTAGCAAAAACTAGTATGTGCCATGCCAGTGGCATTAGCCAGTAGAAACCATTTAGTAGCACAACTGTTAACTTCTTAACAGACCACAATGAGTTGATACCTCTGGGATCCAGGGAACCACCGGATCCGGGATCACAAGCATATCATGGTCTCTTGTACGAGGGTGATGCGTCTAAATACCAGTGTTTGCCAAGGTGCCTAGTATTAACAAGTTTATCCCAGCATCTTGCCAATCCTAGTCCTGATGTGGGTGACTATGGCTACACATCAAAAGTTCAACCCGTACATTTAACATGAAGCGCTGCTGAGGCATCTTGATAAGATTCGTGAACGAACACTACCTGGATTGATGCAGACTTATGCCAAGAATTGCATACGCCCTAGTTTGTCTCACGCAATTAACAGCATGCAGGTATATAACAGTGCGACCATTCATGATGACGTATATTTGCGCCAACTCTACTCGCTGACGGTGCTGTGTGCAATTAAAGTGCGGTGAATCTTCGTCATGCCGCGAGCGATGAATGGCGCGGTCGGCTGACCAAGGGTCAGTCACAGGAGCATGCGACCTTCGTGCAAGCCTAACTTACCAGGAACGATGTGTGCAGGGATGTCGTTGTAGCTGAGGGCTTACACAGGTTGTGTGTGGCTGTACAGTATGTGGTTGTAACTGAGGGGTTGCACAGGTTGGTTGTAGCTGTACAGGATGTGCTTGTAACTGAGGGGCTACACAGGTTGGTTGTAGCTGTACAGTATGTGGTTGTAACTGGGGGGTTACACAGGTTGGTTGTAGCTGTACAGGATATGCTTGTAACTGAGGGGTTACACAGGTTGGTTGTAGCTGTACAGGATGTGGTTGTAACTGAGGGGTTACACAGGTTGGTTGTAGCTATACAGGATGTGATTGTAACTGAGGGTTACACAGGTTGTGTGTGGCTGTACGTGATGTGGTTGTAACTGGGGGTTGCACAGGTTGCATGTAGCTGTATATGGTGTGGCTCATTGCTGTGTTTCGCGAACACATAGGGAGTGACGTAAAGTTGAAGTTATTCCTTGTTCCCGTCAAATGTGTTGCATCGGCGGTTATCGATGATATAACCACATGTTAGTTGTGTTGCCATGATACCATCACACACAAATGATCGCCACAGATAGAACAAGCGAACATTCATATATCACCCACATGCATCCCCAGTCCACGTTTGGCATCAGATAGCATGGCAACCGTGAATGAATATAGTGTCGGATATTTTTGCAACGCAGCGTTAAAATTGTCGACTTTCTTCAGGTGTGGAAGGTCAAAAAGAGCGCAGTATGGTGTATAAATTCGCGATGTACTATGACTTTCACAGTATTTTACTATGCTCTTGTAAACTCCATCAGAAAACAGCAATATACTGATGACGTGTTTGGTTGTGTTTATGGGTCAGTGTGTCCTCCAGTATCTAGAATTGCACCGTGCGATGTGGGTGTTTCACTGTCGATAATAGACTATATGAAATGTGCACGATAGTGTTGAAGCTGCAAACACTAGACTGTTCTATGAAATTCAGACTGCATAAACACTTATATATGAGCATATTAAAATTCGTAAGAAAGAATGTCGGTTCAGTGCTCGGGTGTGACACGTTTCGCTAATTTTCATCACAAATTATCGCCGTCACAAACGACCGTGACCATTGTCAGTATTCGCGAACGTCCCGACCGGGCAACTGACCAACCGCAGTCTGTTCATCTCAAACTGTATCCCAGGCCGTCTCACTCGCCAGCGCACTTTCGGGGAGGAGGTGAATCAGTGTTGGAAACACGACATTGTCCCGGATGTTCGTCATCCAAAATATTGTCCTCTCTCTGAAATTATCCGACCCCCTTTGTGAAGAAAAGAAAAGAATAATAGAAATGTTCCAGATCACTGGAGGTTCATTGCTGTTCCATCATTGTGCTCAAAACAGAGAGGCACATGCAAAGGGGAGCTACTGATGTCGAGAACAAAAACAGTATCATCTCCACCCTTCCGTGTCACTATCCTCTTCAACTCCATGATTTCAACAAACAAATCCAATTCGGCATCGGATGCGTTGACGCTAATCGGTTAGGTGCCAGATTCATGACCCGCCACGACTGTACAGAGTGCGTGAGTTTCGTACTCACCTGGTGGCACTGGGGGCACGCCAGTGCCGGGTCTTTGCCGGCGGCTCCTCGAGTGCATTCTTCACAGACACTGTGCCCACAGTCCAATAGCACCGGGCCTCTCTTCTTGAACTGGTCTGATGGCGACGCATTGGAACATCATGTCAGGAAGTCTCTTCAATGACAGAGGACGAAGACCATTTCATACTTGGTCTATTTCGAGCTATCTATTTTACTCATAGAAGTATCACAGGCGGATAATTCCGTGTTTTTGTAAGCGCATGGAAACGGTCTGTGCCAGTCATGGTTACAAAGCATCCATAAATTTAACATGGAAACCAATCAGCATACAACCATAGAATCTTTTTCGTCACGTAAGACTGCACCTACTCAATTTATATCCAAGTTAATAATGACCAAAATACATGTTATTAAAACTGATATTGGAGGAAAGCTACAAACAAAAATGATGTCAAAAAGAACAAACCTGCCAAGAAGCATCGACTTTTCCAAATAAATGGTTTCTCACCAGGGTCGAAAAAGGTTCCTGGATTTTTGCCATTCATCGCATTCTCTCCAGGCAATTGTCCTCTCATTTGTATCACATCAAAGTTGCATGATGTTTCACAATTAACTGCGTTGCAATAAAGTGCGCAATGCCCACTCGAAGGTGCAAAGTGATATTCTGATATCACAGGCTTGGTGGTGGTGGATTGGGGCATAGGGGCGCGTCGGATATCACAGGCTTGAAGAAAATGTTCTCTATCCAATCACCGAAAATTTTCCTCTCCTCATCCAAGATTATGAAGTGCAAATTAAACCCTATTACTCACCTTTTGAAATGTATCCTCTTGAACACTTACGACAGACCAACGACTTCGGCGGTGCCATATTCAAAATCTGTAGCGCAGCATTTAGATGCAAATCAGCTGAAAGGAGTAAAAAGGCATTTATCAAACACTGCCGCACTGGCATGACCTAATACGACTTCAGATCTCCACCCGCAAGCTTGGCAGAGTGGACTGAGGAACATTTGTTCATAGATTCAAAGGCAAGTGACGGAGTGTCCGCATAAGCGTGCACACACGCACATGCACGCACGCACACATACATACATACATTAGGGTTACCACTTTCTCAACTATTTTTAAGTGTTGCTCTTAGATGCGTTTTTCATCCATTCGTTCGCGCTCAATCCAAATTTGCATATGCTTTTAAAATTCATCGAACTCGGCGCTTACCGACTTAGCCTTTTATTGATTTTCAATTCGCCCTCTGCAAAGCAACTATCGAAAACGACGGGACAAATTAGTATTACGGGACAACTTCGAGCCCGGGACATATGTACGTCAGTATAGATGTACGAATGGCAGATGTACGTGCGCAAATGTACGTAATCAAATGTACATATGCACAAAAGTATGTATGATAGATGTAGAGGAGCAGACGTACGAAAACTCAAAAGTACGTATGGTAAATGTGCGTATTGCAAGTGTATGTCAGCGCAAACGAAGGTAAGTGCAAATGTACGTATGCGCAAACGTACATGAGTGCAAATGTACGTATGCGCAGACGCACGCAAGCGCAAATGTACGTATGCGCAAATGTACGTAAGCGTAACTGTTCGTATGCGCAAATGTACGTAAGCGTAATGTACGTAAGCGCAAATGTACGTAAGCATAAGTGGACGCATGCGCAAATGTACGTAAGCGCAACTTTACGCATGCATAAATATACTCAAGTGCAATTATACGTAAGCGCAATTGTACGTATACGCAAATGTATGTAAGCGCAAATGTGCGTATGCGCAAAGGTACGAAAGCGCAAATGTATGTAAGCACAAATGCTCGTATGCGTAGGTGTGCGTATTTTGAAGTGTACGCAAGCGCAAAAGCATACCATGGCAAATGTACGTAAGCACAAAGGTACGCAAGCACAGAAGTAGGTCAACGCCAATGCACGTACGCACGTATGTATGTGAACGCAAAAGTATGTCAGCGCAAATTTAGGTACGAACCAACATATGATAGTTCAAATGCATACCAACTATTGGACCAATGAGGATGAACATGGAAAAGTACGGTCAATATCAAATGTGCGTATGCCTACATGGACGTACATTGGCCCATACGTACATTTGCCCTTACAAATTTGTACGTTTACATCCTGTTAGGTTCACGTACATTTGTGCTTACGTACGCGCACGCGTAGTTTTGCGCATACGTACATTTGCCCTTACGGATTTTTGCGCATACGCACACTTGTGTTTACGTACATTTGCGTATGCGTACCCTTGCGCTTACGCATATGTGCGCTTGCGTGCATTTGCCCTTAATTATAATTGTGCATACGTGCATTTGGGCTTACGTACTCTTGCGCATACGCACATTCGCGCTTGCTCACATTTGCGCATAAGTGCTTTTGCGCTTACGTACATTTGAGCGCACGTACTTTTTCGTCTACATACATTTGCTCATGTACATTTGCCTACGTACATCTGCCATTCGTACATTTGATTTGCGTACATTTGTTCGGTTACAGACAACTTGAGTTATTTTTACATACTTCATAGTTACCCTCGCAGTCGTATCGTTTGTATTTAGCGAGCACCGATCGTAAAATAGCTCTTCCATTATGACAGATGGCGATGACGTCGACAAGGCGGCGGCGCCCCGTCGCCCTGCACTAGGCAGCCCAGTTGCGTTGAAATAACGACCATGCAGATAGCTCAGGTGCATTGGCCACTTAGTACGGCTATTTACAGTCCTTATTTGGTACCGAGAAACGAGATACACCCCTCTTCTGTGCACAGCATGTCAATGGGGGACGTTATTTTGTTTGTTTTTATTCCACCGATAGGATGTATGTTTAAGCATTGATAAGTGAATGGTCAGTACTTCTTTTAGCTCCCCTGCGTACTTCGCAGCACTTCCGATCGTTATTCTGCCCATGTTATGTGGGCAACGAAGGCAACCAGGTGTTACTAAATGTACCTACTAGTACACCTCCGAAGTGTTGGAAAAAAAATGGTCGTTTTGGCCATTTTTACAACACCGGATTCTTTGAACAGCAACCTTCAGTCGTTCAAAGAATTGCACACTCAAAAAAAAATCCACTTCTTGCATTGCGAAATGTCAGATGAAGAGCTACGCGCAGCAAGCAATCCAACCTAGTTATGTCACTATCCAAGAGTAGTAATCGTGATTAAGAGGGAGCATGTTCTGTTTCCTTTTACCACAGAACACGTCTCAGCAGAGCAGTGACTCACGTTTCCAAAGGTTATTGTATTCTCATCCATGGCGGATCCCATCCATCCATCCATCTCAACATTTAGTGATGGCGACAACAGCTGCTGCCCATATCAGAAACCGTACCGGCGGGACGCTTGTGATGAAAGCTAAGCCCACGGCAGTTAGGAGAGGACTCACGGTACTCGTGTCCACACTGCAGCGACAGCACATGTGCGGGGCGGCGCTGAACACAGTGCAGCACAACACAGCCAGACACTTGTTCATGGCTCGCCCTGAAAGCGTACTCCCGGTGATGCTTGACGACAATGATCAGAAAACCGGGGCTAAGACAGTCGGCCTGACACAGGCATCCCGTCAGCGCAGTCCTCTTGGCAGGGTGGCGAAAGCTTCAAAGGGCTCAAATAAAATGCGTCCAATCATCACCTCTGACGCCTAGAAGTATTCCGAGTTGGTGTATATAATACGCAGTGGTGCAGCCGGGAGTTTTCTGGGGGGCGACCCAAAATAAAATGTGATGAAAAAGAGAAAGCCTCACGTGTGCGAAACGAGCCAAAAATGTGGGGTATTCAACGGTAAATATGTACAATTTTACAGTTTAATCCAGTGTATGTTTTGGCGCTAAGGGGGTCTTCCGAGCCACCCCCGCCTCTCGGCTGTGCCTCTGATCAAACGCGACGCCTGGGAACGGGGCCTACAGCCGCAGTAGGCGGGGCAGATGCACGAAGCCGCAGTAGGCGGGGCAGATGCACGATGCCGCAGTAGGCGGGGCGCATGCACGAAGCCGCAGTAGGCGGTGCAGATGCACGAAGCCGCAGTAGGCGGGGCAGATGCACGAAGCCGCAGTAGGCGGGGCGCATGCACGAAGCCGCAGTAGGCGGTGCAGATGCACGAAGCCGCAGTAGGCGGGGCACATGCACGAAGCCGCAGTAGGCGATGCAGATGCACGAAGCCGAGTTGGACAAGTACCTGCTGGTCCCACCAAAAACTGGCGGTCCCTGTCAGTCGGTCGACAGAGCGGGCAGTGAAGTTGGCAACCGAGGCCGTCACCACCAGGACGGTCACGCTCTTAGCAAGAGAGCATTACGGTGGCGCTGTCCCGGCCAGGTGGTGAACACCGGCTCTTCCAATAAATATGATGCCGTCACACAGGTGCACGCGCACACACGCACACGGACACACTTCTCCGTTGAACATTTGTATTCATGACATGATTACCGTCCCTTCCGCGGGTGTAATGAGCATAAGTGCCGTTAGTGCAGGCCTAACTGCCGTAGACTTGGCTTTCATCGCGAACGTCCTTCCGGCTCAGGTGCTGGTGCGACCACCGCCGTAGCTGTTATCGCGGAGTTGTCGTGGTCATGGTTTTGAATGTTCCATGCTCTAGAAGAGAATGCAATAACATTTGGGAACGTGTGCCGCTGCTCTACTGATGCATAGTATGCGGTCGGAGGCATACTAGTAGATACATTTGATGATACCTATATGTCCTCATTGTCCGCGGTGGATGAAAGGAATTATTAACTAAACCCATATCATACGCAGAATCACGATCGGAATGGTTGGCAAGCATGCAAAGGAGCTATACGAAGTGTTGACCGTGCACTCATCAAGGTAAGTTATCTAGCTTAAACGCCCATCCTATTGGTAGAATATACAACGGCGTTGGGTTCCCCATTGACAGACACTGTGGAAATCGGAGGTGTAGCTTGTTTGTGTAACTATGTACCAGGTACGGGTTACAAATAAGCATCCTAAGTGATCAATGCACCCAGCTATATTCAGGGTCATTACTTCAATGTAATGCAGAGGCCTTCTGTCGGACGGTGATGCGCCGCCACAGAGTCCACCTTAGCGCCATCTACGCCCGACGGAAATGGTCATCTTGCAAATGGTATGAGGGGCTAACTGAAAAAAAATACAGACTGCGAGTTTAAATGTAAATCAAGTTATCCATGGGTGACGAGCATGGGCTTCATTTTCCATAGAATGCTTTGGATTCGGCGGAATATGCAAAAAAATGTTCTGGATGCCAAACATCCATAGGCAGCCCACTTTCCAAACCCTGGTCACACTGGGTGGTCAATGAAGCAACAACTGAGCAAGAATGAGGGGTCTAGGGGTAAGTTGCCTGTCTCAATTGAAAGAGAGTGGGTTCGAGTCTAACCTGTCGGTACTCTTCGCCCGCAACCAATCAGCGTGAGTTTGACGACGCTATGTCTCAACGATCAACGTATCATAAAACCAATAACCACCATGAACAAGAGTGATGTGAAGCAACAGGGAAAGTTTGACAGCATGGTATATATGCTTAATTTGCAGCATGGCAAGGTGCGCTTAAGGCTGAGGTACACAGGCTCTGAAATACTGGACAGTTCTGGACGTATGCTCCAGAGAACAGAAGTAGCCTCCAAGCCGACTATTGCACGCTACCACCCAACTGGCCTGCTCACTCTCTTGGCAGGGAGCCGTGCGGCGACCGGTCAAGGCCGTCTGGTCGACCTTGCCAGCAACGCGAAAGAAGTGCATACGTCCCAACCTGCCCGCTCCGGAGAGGCCGTCCAATTCAGCCTGATATTTTCAATGCTGGAGATGCATGTACAATAACTGGCCACATCACAATGACTTGGCCAAGTTGCAATCAGCTTATGCTTAACTAGATCATTTCACAATGCACATCACTTAATTACAGCTTATACTTCTGCAATCAAGCTCTAATGCCAAATATATAGTATACATTCAAAATTTAATATTTCCTTCCAAATTTTTCAGATGGGTTTACTTATTTATGAAACTTATGCAATTTCAAGGCAAATAAATATAACACACACACACAAACACAACAGAGGATTGGGCCAGAATCCACCAACTACTCCTAGTTTTGTATATTTCATAAATTGGCAGGGATATTGCAATGAGATACAATGACTTTCTTTTTTAAGCAGTTGCCACGCAAGAAAGAACTGATATCCATTCATTTGTTTATTGTGTGGTTGACGACACACTGTACACACATTCGCGGCTAATGGCGCTGCCCACACAGCTTCGTCGGTGGGCCGCGGGATCGGAAATATCCCCATCAGTGCGGGTGTCGAACCCGAGACCTGTTGTACCTGAAGCCCAACACCTTGACCACTTAGCCATCTCCGCCCCTAAAATCCATTGGTAAATATAGGATCTATGGGGATACAGAGCTGAGCAACTGCCTGGCCATCTGGCCACAAGGGATTCAGGGTCACAAAGGTGTCATTGATATCGTGGCATGGAGGCAAGGAGGCATGGTATGAAGGCCAATTTCAACCAAGGCCATCAGGTTTGAAGGCCATTGGACCCTGAAAGCAATGACCTAGCGTCATGAAATTTATGCTCAAGCAAGTCCACTAAAGCAGTAATCTGCATACTCTCCAAAGTTTGTTCCACCTTCAGTAGCTTCTGAGATTTAGGAGGTACCTATCTACCCCCCCTCCTCTTTTGGAGCAGATTATGAAAGAGACCCTCCAGTGGTAGGTGCATGTCTTCACAGACTGCCAAGAGGGCTCAGTTATGCAGTGAGTCTGCAAGCATCCTGTTCTAACATAGTGTCAAATCCTGTGCCTGCAGTAGGCAGGCTCATAGCCTGACCCTTGCCCTGTCAGTGCCTCAAATAGAGTAGACAGATTTATGGGAGTCAACATAATGCTGCTACCCTTGGGGCATAGGCTCATGGTATGAAAGGCAATATTAATTTATTAAGCAATAAACTGGAGACTGGAGGACACCGACCTGGGTCACACCTTGCTTGCCACTTTTATGGACATCATATTGGAAAAAGAAATTCCAAGAAGTCAGAAATTACCTTAAAACAGAAATTTACTTATGTTTTGATGGCATAACACCGGCACCTGAAAATGGTTCATGATATAAATCATACACCCATGAATTCCGGGTGGTATAAGATATACAACAATGGATGTTGGATAGCATAGGGACCACAGTAATATAAAACAAACAAACCCAACACATCCCCAACATTTTGTGTGCCAGAATGACAAATCAACCCAACACCTACAGGTGCTTGATCTTTAAATATTTTCCAAATGTATAACCAGTTAGCTCATTGCAAGTTGTCAGTAAATAATACATATTGCCATATTCACTTCACATCTTCCCCATGCCAGTGCCAATTGGCACACTGTAGAGTATGTCAAGGCAAAGTATCAGATGAATGTGACATGATTTACACTGTCCATCACAAAGCACCTAGGGTGAATTCACAATGAATTCTTGGAATTTATCATTCCTATCCAATGTCTATGAATGTGACTAAGATGATAGGAACACTTGTTCTGTGTGAATGTTTACTTTTCAGGTGGTGAGCAAAATAACACCAAAAAGGGACTTTGAGTTAGGTGACACAGCATGCAATAAATATTTTTAAAACATGATAAAAATACAACATAACCTAACCTAGGTAACCTAGCCAAATCTCCCTTTTGAGAGAGGGAAATCTTAAAGATAAAATTGGTACAGATCAGGCAGTTTACCACCTTATTTTAAAAAATAATGAAGGCTAACTCAACCTAACCTAACCTCTTATCAGCTGCTTTTGAAGAAAAATGGTATTGCTGTGCTTTAAGGTGATAAGAAGACAAGTTTTTACACACATTTCCTTCATAAAGTAAGCAAATGGGTTGGGTTTGGTTTAGGTTATGTCATGTTAGTTTAGGTTTTAAGTTGGAAAGTTTTCAAGAAATTTCAAAGCATTAAAAAAAAATAAAAGGTATTCTTTCTCAAAAGCAGCTTATGTTAGGGTCAGTTAAATTGGGTTAGGTACCTATTTTAAATTTATATATTTTGGAAAATATATTGCTTTACATTTTCTAATTCATTTTACAGTTTGCTCCAAAGTAAGTTTAGACTATGTAATGTTCAGTTACATTAAAATTTGATTTAATTTTTTTAACATAAGTATGCTATGTTACCTAATTCAAAGCCATTTTTGTGTTCATTTGCTCACAACCTGAAGAAAATGAGTTTCCATTTGCACAGAAAATGAGTGGTCCCATCGTCTTATTCACATTCATGAACATTGCATGGTAATGATAAATTCCAAGAATTCATATAGGTAACCACTTAAATCACAAATGTACTGAATATTTTATTTTTTAATGTTTCGACTAAAAAAATCCTAAACTAACCTAACCTGGCCAATCCTAACCCATTTGTTTGCTTTACGAAATCAAATGTATGGAAAAACTTGTCTTGTTACCACATTAAATCACAATAATACCTGGAATTATACCAGTTTACACTAGGTAGGTAGGGGAAGAGGGGGGTTTCTGAACACCTAAGGCAGGAGAAACAAATAGCTTCCAATACTCCACTGCGTTTCCGCGACATACCACGATATCACAAAACCATCAACATACCCAAAGCCTAACATCCACAGCTATTGCAATTCCGAAACATCGGGCATGTTACGCTACGACCACGCAAGGCACTTTACGTATTTATGCGCGCCCACGTTTATTTTGAAATATCAGATTCCCGGGAGCGAAGACCTGGTTACGGCCTTGGATCCGGTGCAATCCAATATATTTGCACCATGTCGTCACACGGGCTTCATAATTGGGCGGTCCCCTAGGTAGTCCAGCTAGATTCCGGTTTTTCAAATGGAGTTCCTATACATAAACACTACCAAGCGTGGGAGAATCGGGTCCATCCGAAATATTATGGCATCCTCTCCGTGAATATGTGTCTTATACCTTCCCTAAGGCAGACATATCTTGATTTGATCCACGTTGACATTTTCTTGTCGAGCACCGTTCCCATCAGGCGGTGCTTCTCGAAGGAGTAGTATGACTAGATAGGTCACGAAAAGACAGACAGGCAGCCGCTGCAACTGCACACCGAATTAAGTGTGGTGTCCTCATATGTGCTCACACTCATGTAGTTGTCAGGGAAGCCAAAAGATGAAGAAAAGATGCCGACTGAAGAAAAGATGCCAACTGCACAGTGCCCCATCGAAGGCTGCGGGTACACCACCCCAGAATTGGATCCAGTCATCGTGGCTGCCATCATCACCACTCACAGCACCAGCCATCAGCACAGCCCTGCGACGCCTGCGAATATTGATGGGTCCAGAATCCAGAGACTCAATCTCAGCTGGTGGCAGCAGTGAGGACAGGTCATACTTGACAAGGTGGGCTGACTTCGTGCAGATCAGCCACCTCACGGGGTTGAACCGCCTGTCTATCCAGCTCTTGGAATTTTGTGAAGAGCCATTGCGCAAGGACGTCATGAGGTCCGCCGGTGGCAGCCTCGCCAATGAGTCAGAGAAGTACATACTGGCACCGATCAAAAGATTCGACAATCAGGACGAGAACGGTATAGTGGCACGCGTAACCCTGCACAACATGCGTCAGGATCGTAATGAACCTGTCCGTATCTTCGGCGCTCGTCTACGCGGTCAGGCCTGAGCATGCAACTTCACCATCCAATGCCCGAACTGTCAACAGGACATCAACTACACGGATGAGATTCTCCGAGACGCCCTCACCCGTGGCATTAGCGACTCGGATATTCATTGAACCTCCTCGGTAACCAGAACCAGACCATGTATCTCGAGCAAGTGTTCCGGTTTGTCGAGGCTGAGAAGTCAGGGAAAAGATCTGCCTCCCAACTCCATGACATCCACAGAGCTGACGAGGCCGCCAGCAGCTACGGACGCGGGAAGGGTGGCTGCGATGTACTGAGGAATGGATCGACAGATTCAACAGGTCCTTGCACGTACTGCTACAAATCGGATCATGGTAAGAGTGTGCAATAAAAGATCAGGCAGAAAACACGTCTTACATACGGCTGTAAATGTCGCCACTGCGCCAATGACCATCATCTGGAGAGCGTGCGTCTGAGCCTTAGGAATGCGAAACATTCACTCTAGCAGCACTGTTGTGCGAAGGTGCTGTATTCGAAGCACTGTGTGCTGTCACCTCCTTTGATATCATTCAAGGGGAAAAGATCATCGTTCTCGATCATCATCTCAAAATCCGATGTCTGACACATGGATGATGTATCGATCCCAACCCCAGCCCTCCATAAATTCCGAGTAATCCGCTGGCTTGTTCTGAGTCGCGCCGACCTCATCCCCGATACAAGGAAGAGGTGCCGGAGCAAGGACATCAGAATCTTGCTTGCCGTCATTTTTCGGTTCTCCGGGACAGGCCGGCATGGTCAGGTAACTGTAGGGAAGTTTTGCTCCCCAGAGCTTTTTCAGACATTTCCAACTTTGTCTGACGGAAACTTCGATAGGCACGTGAAACAGTCTACAGGACCTCGACGTTCGCGATTTTGTGAACCCGGTTATAATGTCCATAACTCTGAATCTCCATCTCAGATCTCTGAGCCGTCTCACACATCTGCATACGGGTCTTCATATAAACTCAGTCTGATATCATCTCAATCTCTTGTTAGCAACTTTCACACACAATCTCCAACTTGTACACATATCGATCTTCAAACATACTACTCCCATCTTACAAGCTTACATCTCGACAGTTATACAGCGGTTTCAAACAATTGGTTCCAGACATACCTGCAGTAGTTAGCCCGGGGCGGCTGACCACAGCCAGCCGCCCTGCGACGTCCACGCAGAGTGAGCGACAGAGAGAGAGTCAGGTGAGGTCCAAACAGGGAGCGATCCGACTCGCTCGGCGGCTATATAGCTTTAGGGGATCCGCCCTTGGCCACACGCCAGGAGACACGTGATCGTCACGCGGCTCTGAACTAACCAGAGCAATACCCGGACTCGATGCACTACAGCAGCTTGTCAGACTGTATCAGACATTCCGTCAGCTCAGACACCTCTGAGCCTCGGCCCCGGTCGGCCGATGCCGTGGAGTTTCCTGCGGGCGCTACCTAGTCATTTGGAACTTCCCACCGCCGCGCAACATTACGGATGTCCGCTCATGGTTTGGCATCATCAACCAAGTGTCCTATGCTTTCAGCATTTCCGAGAGGACGCGGCCATTCCGTCAGCTATTGAAGCGCAATTTCGTTTGGATGAGCGATTCAATACCCTCTTCGAGGAGACCAAATCCATAATCACCAGCGAAATCGGGGAGGGCGTCAGGATTTTCGGCCCTCGCAAGCCGACCTACATGGCCACGGACTGGTCGAAGTCAGGCATCGGGTTTTGGCTCTTTCAGAAGCATTGCTCGTTCCCCAGGGCAGTCCATTTTGCTGTCGCACGGAGTGGCGGACGACGCTGGTGGGCAGCCGATTCACGCACCCTACCGAGTCGAGATACGCGCCCGTGGAATGCGAAGTATTCGCCGTTGCTTAACCCCTCGACAAAACGCGTTGTTTTGTCCTGGGCTACAGGGAGCTGATCCTCGCTGTCAGCCATTGATATGCCTCTCCTCTCAAAGACTTCGAGGACAGGTCTCTTCAAGATATCCCCAATGCCCGTCGCAGGAATATGAAAGAGAAAAGCATTCACTACCGTTTCCGTATAGTCCATGTGCCAGCTGTGAGGCACCGGCCAAACTGGGGCTTCCACCACCGGCTCTATTCGGTGGCGTTCCCACACAGCAACTGCCGGGCTAAAGTTGGCGTCAAGACAGTGAAGCGGCATATTACCGACAAACCGGTGCCAATGGCAAACTGGATACTGATGCATTCCAGCGTGTGATGCTCCAATACCGGAACACGCTTGACAGAGACGCCAGGCTGTCCCCGGCGACGTGCGTCATCGGCGGCCCATCTGCAAATTTCATCCCCACCCTTCCCGAGCGCTGTCAGCCACATGACACCTGGCGCTGTATCATGTCTCCCGGTCCCCCGAGAAGGCGCCCTGCGGAACGGACACCTGCAGGACGCGGAGCGCTGGTCGAAACTCACCGGGCGTTTCCATCCGCTTGCGATCCGCAACCGCGTCCGACTTCAAAAGCAAATCGGTTCCGAACCACTCAAATTGGGCACAACTGGCCTGGTTGTGGAGGTCAGACAACATGATCAGTACGACGTACGAATCAACGGCTCCGGCCGGGTCACACTGAGGAACAGAAAACTCCTCCGCAAGTAGATCTCCATCACGATAACGTCTCCATGTAGAAGCCTGGATCAAGACCTGTGACGCATCGTCCCACCCTTATTTATTTTTCATTTATTTCACAATATATGTCCTCCACATGCAGTGGCTGTTACGGAGAGTCTGGGTTTTATTTCACAGGTATTTACAAAGAAAGGATAGATTTGCGGTCAATAGTGGGAGCAGACGCGCAACAAACATTCGTATGCCAACATAATACAATATCCATATCACTTTCCCCACTACATACACCGTATTTGCAACACGAGCTATACATGAGTGGTTTGTAGAAGTGATAGGAAAGCGATGGCCTAAGTAAGTTTTTGTGTGAATAGTATTGTTCGTGGAGATACGCTAGTGCATGTTCTTGAAGTTTGACAGCCTCGATGTTTTTGTTTTAGTATGACGTGTGTTGTAGCGAAAGACAGACGAGTAGAGAAACCTCCTGCGGCCAGCCTCTCTGTATATGACTGGCAGGTGCAGGTGGTCGTCTGGACGTGTGTGACGGTTTCGCAGGGTAGAGTTCGCAGTGATTTGAACGGCAATGTGCGTAGGCTCACCCGTCAGAATGATCTTGTGGAGCAAAGTGAGACTGTGAAATAGATGCAGATCAGCTGTTGTGAGGAGACCCAACTCATTTCGGGCATCAGTAATATGATCAAATTTCCGTAGACATGACACGACTCTAGTGGCGAAGTTAATGATCTTGTCTAGTCTGTGGATGTTTGCTGACGACCCGTTCCTGTAAACAGATATGCAGCATCGGATATCGGTTATAACTAGGCTATTGACTATAGTGAAGAGGGTACTGGTCGGCAGATGGTGACGGAGATGGTTCAGGGCCAGAAGGAACCCAGTACACTTGCGGACCACAACAGGTACATGGGAATCCCACGACATGTGGCCATCAAATGTCACCCCAAGGTTCTTACACGAATGTTTCTCATCTATCACGGCGTCCCTAAAGCACACTCGTATCGGGGCAATATTGCATAGATTTTGATGCGATCCGAGAGTAAGAAGCAGAGCTTTGGTCGGGTTTGCCTTCAAGCCGTTATCCAGGAAGTAGTCGTAGAGTTGGCTCAGACATGTCTCCATCTGACTTATCAGATTTGCAAGATCAGATTTCCGACCGGAGACGAGGACCTGGGTGTCGTCTGCGAACTGGGTGATGTGTGCTACCGGGACGTCAAACTGAGGTCGTTCGAAAAGATGCAATAGAGAAGTGGACCAAATGATGAGCCTTGAAAGACACCTATGTTGTTTGGGAGAAAGGAGGAGAGATGCCTGTTTCCGTGTTGATCTAAGACGCTAACAGCCTGCGTGTGACCTACATATACTCTAAACCAGTTGGTATCGATTCCATGGAGTTCTAGTTTAGTGAGCAGTTTGGTGTGGTCTACTACATCGAAACATTTACTGAGGTCCAGAATGCAAAAGAGAGCTACTTCCGAACGGTCCATTGCTGCTAGTATTTCGTCCGTGATTGAGATAAGGGCGGTTTCCGTAGAGTGGCGTTGCCTGAAGCCGTGCTGAGTTTGGGCCAGTAGGAGGTTTGGGCTTTGGTAATGATAATGTTAGGTACACTACCCTCTCAGTGATCTTGGCGATAACCGAAACCAATGAGATGGGTCTAAAATTAGAGGGATCGGAAGGATCTCCTGATTTGTGAATGTGAATTACTATTGACTGTTTCCAAGTGGAGGGGATATCAGCTGTAATCAGGCATGTATTTACAATGTCGAGCAGCACTTCACCAATAAAAAAGAACAGAAGTTTGATAACCCTAATACAGATCCCGTCGGGTCCGCACGCCCTTGTGCTTTTCATGTTTATGACGATTTTGGCTAGCTGTTCCAGAGATATGGGTGCTAGCTACTTTATGGGAGCTCTTAGAGACGCGCGATAGCCGGCAACTGGGAGATGTGTGTTCAAGCATGTTTGCCTGGCATTTGACCTCTGCTGATACTTTTGGTCCGACACTAACAAAATATTGATTGAGCTGCTCAGGTGGGACCCTATATTACCATCGACCTGGGCAACCTCACGCGGCCGCCGGCAACCCAACGTTCGACTCGTACCACTCGCCGACAGGCCTGGTGTCGCGACTTTGAAATATAATCAGTTCACCGCATGTTTGACGTATGTCAGTACAGTTTGTGGTAGTGACTGAAATTCGAGCTTATGCCACTTCGTTTTGGCCGCTGCCAATAACGGTTTATCCGTGCAATTTCTTCGGATGAGTGTGTGATTTTCGACTCCGTGCCTGTGTCGTCATATATGTAGTTATCTCGTCGTCCCGTCAATTATCTTCCTTAGGCTTAGGTTCGAACTTCGCGTTACATTTGATCAGCATTCGGGTAGCATGTCTATTATCTCCACGCATAATTAAGGGTATAGATGGTAATTATGCGTGCCTGTAACGCCACCTCTTTTGCCTGTTCCAGATGTGAGAGTGAACATTGTCAAAAAATAGTTAAGCAGAAGATAAAGAGTGTTCTCATCTAAAAGGGTACGGCGGAATCTAGTATAATTTATAGTTTCAGCCCTATTTACGCCGACAGGAATGGGCGGTAATTCTAGTGAACTCTATCAGGATTTATGGATTCACAGAACATCACATTGGCATCCTAAACATGATGTCCGATCCGGTTAAGCCTTCATCTGTGGCGCAGCGGAGACATCAGAAGCCAATTTCAGGATTGGCGCGTTACTGGGTCCCTACAAAGTGATGGACGATATGAAATGGTGGCAGACAGATCATGTCAGAGCGAGTCGTGTATCTGCGGACACCGCTCGCTGTGGCTCGCCGACCACAGCCACAAAGAGGCGAACCACAGAGGCGAACATTCTCCAGAAACCAGGTCGATACGGCTCGGAGGCACCCGTACAACGTCCGGCGGTGCTGGCGGGGAATATTTCCAGTAGACCGCTGCCGCAAGCGATCATGCGTAGATGCCTGGCTCAAGGGCGGAACGCCGTAGTACACGCCTCACGGCGCAGAAAGGACGACTCCAGGCCCTGACCAGGTGGACTACAAGACAGACAAGACTTCGAGGCCATGTATAACTCTGAGACGAATATGAGACAAAAACAGCGACGAAGAACATCAAAGCGACCCAGGGGTGTTGTATTATATTATGTTGAGTGGGCCGCTCAATACTAGGAGCGGGGATGGCTGAGTGGTTAAGGTGTCGGGCTACCGGTACAAAAGGCCCCGGGTTCGACTCTAGCGCCACTCAGGACATTTCCCAATCCCGCGGCCCACCGGCGAAACAGTGAGGGCGGCGCCATTAGCCGTGAATGTGCATAAAGTGTGTCGTGAACCAACCAATAAACAAACAAACAAACCCCTCAATACTACCTTTTCCCCATAATATTTTCAGCTTTAAACATGGAAACTTTTGGAGTGTGCTGCCCAATCCATTTGGTACTGTCCACTCCCTTCTCGTATTCCCTCCCCCCCCCACAGGTTTTTTTAGATATATAATGTTAACCCGCGCCGTCTTTCCTGTCAAATCCTCCTACCCCGTCTCGGGGGGGGGGGGCGGTTGAAGACCCCCATATAAAATCAAAACTATGCATCGCACGAAAATGAAAGAGGTGTCATCGGAAAGCGCTCGACGAGTAGAGTCCGGGTCCACACCCGAAAAAAAATTCCCCCAAAAGTGACGTCACCACGGGGGCTCGATTTTCACGACTTTTCACGACTTGCATTATGTTTTTTTACTCTGGGGAGTTCATTTTGTGGATATTTAAAAAAACAAGATTTATTTGGAATGAGAAAAGGACAGCGAAATCGACCAGGCTATAAATTGTGGCCCCCCCCCCCCCCACAATTTTTTTTTGAAATTGCAAAATTTTGAGTTTTCAAGTTTTCTTTAATTATCCTTCTCCAATGGGTAGTGTAGACCGCGAAATGTTGTTGGAAGTCAACTTTCCCTACTAAAAAATGCTTTCTTTAGCCAGAATCCTGTGTTTGAACTGCAGTATGGCAAATGCGCAAAATTGATATGTAGTGAAAAACGAGAAAATGAGAAATTCAACTCGCATGTTATGTTGCATCCGTAAAGATAAGCAAACGCTGAGAGTTTCATGAAGATATCTGTATCCATTAAAGCGTGACGACTGGTTGAACATTTTTTGGAGGTGGCCTCACTTGACCTTGACTAACTCGTTGACCCTAGATGACCTGACCAAAAAATTTGAATGTCAAATTGACGTGGGAAAAGGTATGCCAAATTTGGGCGCGTTACCGCGCGCCGTTCGTCCGCTAACCGCGAAAAACCTGAGGGGGGAGGCGGTTGAAGACACCCCCCAAGACGGGACGGGTAAAGAAAATGTACCAATGTACAGAAGAGCGGGTCAACTGGCACATTCGGTTTGTGTCGTCACCCTATCCCATTAAACGTGCCGATGTCGGTCCGTTGTCGGCATGTGTCGGGGCGAGCTCTGGATCTCGTAAACCACACCGATATCGGGTCGCTCTCGGCCCGACATCTGGAAACTGACCTAGCATATAGCATATGTTTGGCTGAGTTTGGCATATTAACAGCGGCCATCCGATGTCGGGCCGTTGTCAAACAATTTAGTTCCCAGCCGATAGCGGGTCGCTAGCGTCACAACAGCACATCTTTCCGACATCGGTCCCAAGTCGGCTACATGTCGGCTGAGTGTCGGCTGCATGTCGGCATGGGCGGACATTCCACTCCCCAACCGACAGCGGACTGCTGTCGGCATTTTCCCTGGGATCGCCCTTTAGAAACATGACTCATTTCCGGGGTGAAGCTACACATATTTTCGTATGTTAAGCTGCCCCTCCCCTTTTGGCATGAGGGATCTACAGAAAGTTTCATCCAAAATGCATCCATTATTAACGTTCGTCAGTGGATAGAAATAATCAATGAATGCCGTCTGAACTACAAACCTGCGTGACCTTATAGCCTAATTTGGCTCGAATAGTATGTAAGCGGTAAGCTTGAGGTAGCAACGGAACTTAGGCTTTCCTAGAGAAAGATAAGTTCTATTACATGGCCTTAGGGTTATTACCCTATTCTTCGACCTTTCAGTATTCAATGTCTCCGAAACTGGCGTACTTGTTGCAGGGCAGCACAACAGGTTGTTATCGGGATAGCTCTGACGTCACTAGCGATTCTAGAAGAGGTGCAAATTTAGTTTTATTACTTTTAAATTCTTATGCTAGGCTAGATTATGTTAGGTTAAACTAGATTAGAATAGGTTAGGTTAGATTATGAGGAAGGGGACAGAGGCAGGGGACATGGGAAACGTGAAGGGGCAGGGTACGGGTCGCATGGGACAGGGGCAGGGAGAAAGAACAGGTGCCACAGGCAGGGGGCAGTCGAAGTGGAGGCAGTGTACAGGGGCAGGGGCATAGGAATTGATCAGCTATCCCTGAAGATCGTATGAGCTTCCCCCATGCAAGTCTGTTGTCTCTCAGAAACGGTTGTGATTTTGTGCACAATACAGTGGAAACTGCACATAATTGTATAAATTCGTACCTCTTCCAAGAGTCTCGATGACGTGTTGGTTAGCCTTTTGACAACCTGTTTTGTGGACATGCAAAGTTAAACTACGAAGCAGTGGGAATCTCTGGAACATCAGGTACTTTCTAGAATCAGGCAGGTGAGGGTCTGGTCATTGATGCGGGGAGGAGTCCGAGGCTGTGGGTAGTCGGGGGTGAGCAAGATACTAGGGGAGGTACCTGATTCTGACAAAGTTGAATCTTTGATCAATTTCGCGTATATAGGTAATTATTGATAATTTGTTGGTTTTAGGTATGCAGGACCATCCAGCTGCCTATACACCTCGACATTAAGCGGAGGGTCGTATGCGTATTGTGTAAAGACATGTAAGTAGGTATTACAGGCAGAACATATTTTTATGCAAAGAATGCTTGGACATTTTCTAATTTGGAAAGAAGATTTGGTAAATTTCGTGATGGTAGCATGATTTTGGTGATGTTTTAATACAATGTTTTTGACATGATTAAGATGATATGACCACTCATTTTCTCAGCAAATAATTACTTTTCAGTCAACACTGGTGAATTCAATTGATTTCAAAGGCAAGTACCTTAGTGGGATGGTCCTGGCTGTGGCTTGTTTCTCCTTGGCATGTCACTGGGATTGTGGCTTCTAAAGCTTTAATAAGAATGCTATTCATTTTGTGCTCATTAAGTTCCTTAAAAAATGAATACCTCCTGAGATATTGCAGCATATATTTGCTCTTCATCTCTGGTTGCAACAACCACTCTTTCATGTGGCAGTGCCACCCCATGTTTTAGATGTGGACAGTGCTGTCTGGTGGATCCACAAAATTGAAACTCTAAAAAAATCAAAACACCAGTCATCCACAACACATTTTTTGGCCGTGATATGATGAAATATGTGCAGCATTGACAGTGCTGTCAAGCCACATCTTGATGGTTGTGTTAATTCTCCTTCATAATATGCCGAATGCATTTTTTTAAATCAACAAATTAAAGCACAAATTTACTGAAAAAAAAACTTATAACTTTTATTTATTTGGGAAATGTCGCCTTTCAGGATATACTCAATTCACGGGTGTTCTTGCAGCAGGTCAGTCTTTTACAATGGAGTGATATTGCCAATAATAACTGAGCAGATAAAACAAATTCTAGTTGACAACCAATGGACTATAATGTACCCTTTTATATTGAATGCAAAATTTCCATTAATCCATAATTATACTTCTAATTTTCCATTCTAAGGATCCTTTGAAATATTCATCAGGCATTTTTTCTCCATGAAGCAAGTAAAGGCTTGGTAAGGTATGCTGTTTTTTGTTGTCAAGGTGTGTCGTGAATTCTTTCAGTCTATCCTTCAAATGCAATGTGATGCAGTGTGACATTTATGAATGTAGCTATGGGTCTGTTCCTGACCCTGCTCCAAGCTGCTCCGAGCAACTTGGAGTAGCTGCTCTGTTCCCATGCATTTTGGGAGCAGAACAGAGTAGCTCAAATCTACTCCAACTTACTCCAACTTACTCTGGCCAAGAGCATGAGCAGCTTTGGAGTAGCACAAATGTGACACTGACAATACATTTGTGAAGCTCTTTAGGGAATCTGAGCCAACAAGTTTTGAACATCTGCATCATATATGCAACCATAATGTAAGCACAAACAGCTGGATTTTTACTCCAAGTTACTCCAGACGTTCCAGTTCTTGCTTTTATCGAGCCTGCTCCGAACTGCTCGAAGTTGCTCTACTCATTTTTTTGAAGCAGGGTCAGGAACAGACCCTATGATGATGGGACCACTCATTTTCTGTGCAAATGTTAATTGTCCAGTTTGGGAGCAAAATAGCGTGCAATGTAATGTTTAATTCTTGTGAAATTAATTAAACCAACTTAGCTTAATCACCCTTCAGGTAAAAAATAAAACCTTAAATTTTATCGACTTCAAACAAATAATTTTTCTCAAATTTTCCAAGTTAAAAGAAGCCTAACCTAACCCAATATAACCTAGCACAACCTGCTTTTTAAGACCAATCTGCAATTTGCTTTGGGATTTTCTTTCTATATGAGGACCTCTAATGCCAAAAGCTATGCTGACTGAGAGCCTATTGCCATGAATGATAATGTTCAATGGACAAGGTGCTGTAAAGCCCTAAGAATTAGCAATTCAGAACATGTTACTCAAAACATTCGGTAAAAAAGTTTGTGGTAAAAAGGTGTGTCACCTCATGTCTTCTATGTGATCTCTATAGGAGGATGTTTAAAAGTGAAAACTAATCTGCAAAAAATGTCAGTGAATTAATTGTGGTGTCATGCCCCTGTGACGAACCTGTGGTCCCAACAGGGCATTGGGCAGCCATGATGCTTTGAATAATGACTAAATGGCATATGTCGTCAGCGAAGCAGCCATGTCAATGACTGGTGAGCAACAGTGCTACAACCGAGGCTGCGGAAACAAGTACAATCCGCAGCAGAACACACAAGGTCAGTGGCTCAAACAGTCGTGCTGAAATGGGCGCTACTCCGATTGACCCTAAGGATACCAACAATGTTTGTGATTCCGTGACATAATTATGAAGTAAATTGCTACTCGTTTTATATAGGATTTTCTACGAGTTATATCGTCTTGTCAGTATAACTGAACTAGTTCCAGTAGAGCTGGCTTCATCATTTGTCACTGATGTGTCAGTGGTGGGCGAAATTGTTGGGTGCGTTGGGTACTACTGCCTAACTCGCACACCCCTTACGGTAACCCGGAGTCATTTGTTGGTTATGCGATCTAGGTGGCAAATCTTAACACTTAGAAGATAAACAGGTCGGCTTGGTTTGACCTTCTTTATTTGACTGGTATCATCGCCAAACAGCAAAGACCATATGTGGATATTGTTGACGAACTTAATCTCCTTCTGACTAAGTTTATATGTAAGCCTTTGGCTTTACAAACGCATTACCAACCGGTCCCCATGTTCCATGAGATCTTGAGTGGAGTTGTCCTCACCAGTCTGGTAGGCCAGTGATCCTGTGTTGGACTGCATGTTATGTGGAGATCGGCGAGAGCGAGCGCGTTAATGCCGCAGGGAAACACTGCCGAAGCTACTCACATCCGCAGGTCGCCACTCCGAGATGTGCATCACTACTGAACTGCTTACACTTGTGTGTGCAACAGGAGCATAATAGACGGTTTGAGACGCATTAGATACCACCCAGCTGAACTCAGTTAATCCATGCCTTGGTCAGTGGCGCTCGTGCTGGTGTAATGCTTGGCTACGGAGGTATTATTGTGCAGCCACGGATCATGCATTATTCGCCACCCACTTATACCTGCTTCGTGGTGAAGGCAGATCGCGCCGCTCTAGATGTCGTGCTCTACTAACTGTGTACCATGATAGTCTGCTCGTTGTATGGCGACTTTCGCAGTTCTAGGATTCGGACGTGAAGACAGGCTTTCAGTGCGAGGAACTAGGGTGATTTCTTACTTTGATGGATCCGAGCAATTCCTTAACCTGTCTTAATGGAGGAGGACTCTTTTTGCGCCCCTAGGATGTTTTTCTTCTCGTGATATGAAAGAACGACGGCGCGCAGCGCTGTAACATTTTCGGTAGCTTTTCCTCTATGTTTTCCGCGTCTGATGCGAAATTTGTAATGTCAGGCCACGTTGGTCCTAAGTACTTAGTACTTAGCTGAGGTCAAGGGTTATTTCCAAAAATGTTTCAGGATCGATGCTCATGTAAATGAAAAGCTGTTGAAATGAAACTTACGACGTGAGTATAATTGGCCAGTGCCTACGGATGTCTTTGATGCAGGGTTAATGGCCTGAGGTCACGGCTAATTTTGGACCAATTTTCCTATTTGTATAATCCTATGGGATTTTATCCATTGGACTTCCGTGCAGAACTATGGCAAGTTTCGCACACTAAAACCCCAATAATCAATCAATCAATCAATCAACTATGGCAAGTTCCTCGTCCAATTTAGGTTTGACCCCCGTGAAGTGACATACAGCTAGGTCAAGATGCACTTTGTGGGCAAAGCGTATTTAGTCACTCCTTTTTGTATGGTTTATTTCGTAAGGCGAGATGTGGGGATCTGACATGAGATACGGGGCGGGTCAATTTAGTCTAGGCTGTGCCCATATCGATGATGTATACTCATTAATTTTCTAATTGTGGTATGATATTCTTGCGTTCCTTGCGAGATATGGAGCCATGGGCGCTAAATGACCTTGTAGTCGGCGCGCCCTTAAGCCCAAATAATCAAACAAGAGATATGTAGCCAAGCTGCGGTATATCGGAGAAAATCAACTCTACTAGTACAAGCCTTTCTAATTAGCAAAATTATGTCTCCTTCATGGCCATGGTAGCGGATGTGCTCCAAAGTCAAAAGAACACAACCTCTTTGGCAGATTCGTGTACGTACCACCCGGGGACGCCGTTCTTCCATGACGCTTACAAGGGCTGGTCGTGCTGCAAGAAGAAGACGGTCGATTTTACGGAGTTCCTTAATACCAAGGTATGTTTGCATCAGATCAGTTTTTGTGTTCGAATTGAGTGCGTTTTTTATTTCGGTATTTAATGTAGCATGCTGCTTTGGAATTTAGAGATTACGGTCCTTTTAATAGCGCTAATATTCCAGGACTATGTATATTCGAAAATGAGTACACTAATTGTATATGCCTTGACTCAAACTATCGTTTACCCGATTAGTATGGCGGCAAATTAGGAAAAACCGCAAGGGCAGATATCTGCCTTTCCGCCGGGCGTGTTAAGGTCGGGCGTTCGTGTGGCCCGACCTGGCCTTCCCCGAGACAAAGCAATGTTGTCAGAGTTACTAGTTGGAGTCCAAGGCGCCCTGAAGTTGCCACAAACATACGTATCACAGACATATTTGAAGAAATCTAGTACTATCGATATACTAGGCGAACTTTCCAACGTGGATACTTCAACTTTAAGATTCCTCAACTTCGTCAAAGTGTATGTTGTGTATGTCCCACCGGGGTTCGTAGGGAAGGCATGGGTTAGGGTAGTTTTCCTGTCCCGCCGGGATAGCTCTATGAACCGTGACTTAATATTTGTGTGCATAACACAAGTGACATGGTTTAGACAAATTTACTTGTTTCTCATCTGCCCCTCACCATTTTCATTGCTTTCTAGTGGCCTAATGAGTTCCTCAGACTTGCACATGATTAAAGACATCACTTTGAATGTGCTTCATCGATTGAAGACGTCACGTTCAATATGCTTTACCGTTTGGAGACGTCACGTTGAATGTGCTTCAGCGATATAAGACGTCAGGTTGAGTGTGCTTCAGCCTCATTTCTGGAAGTCTGGAAATTGGTCTACCAGAAATAAATCTAAACAACATTTTTGCTCTCTTTGAAAATATAGTTCCCGTGATTGATGTTCATTACCCTCGCTGACTTTTACACGCGATTAAACCGGGATAGTTCTTTCGCACCAATTTAACTATGAAGGTGACTATTGCTATTCATTACCGAGGCATGAGCGGCATTCCGAGTTACATCGGTTTGCGTTTTGTCGGAAGAACGATGCCGTGGCACTGTGAAGCCTATGCATTTCATGGTGTGCCTCTTAAGGCCATACTAATCATAGCTCTGACGAAGGAAAATTCTGGAGATGGCTAGACGAAAGCTAATGTAACTCCTTCAGTGTCATGTATTAATACGTCAGTGTCCTAAAATTACTTCACCATTAACTGTATGGATGAGGAAAGAAGTTGCTTCGGAATAGTGGAGGATTGGAAGAAAATAAAGGATCGCCACTTGAGGATTAAAAAAGCGGAATGACTTCCACTTCAGTCAGATGCATTTTTACAGTATTTATCAGTCGTGTGCATGATAACTGCCCATACATCATGTGGCAAACCCGTAAAAACCTAAGACAAGGATGAAATAGCACAATTCCGTTAACTATGAATTTCCAGGTCACATCGTCAATTATTTTATACTGTAATACATATTAAGCAATTTTGTATAGAGCCATGGTGGCACATGCCAATTGGACGTCTCACCGCAGCGGGATCCACGTTACAGGGCTGCACTCGGGGCTTCCACAGTAATGTGAAGCCAATAGAGCTGGAGAAGCCCAAGAATGACATCTCATCGGAGGGGAGTGAGCAGCATATACTCTCCAGAGAAACACCTCCAAAGAAAATCCAGGCGCCTGCGGAGCGACCACCCTTCGATGCGCCGATGGTAGGCAGCGCGAAATTTTGTTCTCGACCGCCGCAGGGAACAACATCTGTGTCAATTGTATGCCAGTACGCGAACATATCTATGTAATGGCATCAAACTGTCACGAGTCCCATATGTCCTATTTTTGCAATTTTCTATTATATCCTGTATTTTCCTGATAATCCTATGCAACATATATTTTTGTCTGTGCTATGGGCAAATATCAGTCATAGTCATCAACAGTCCATAGAGGCGCAGTGCATTCTCTTCACCACAAAATGATAAACCTGCCTAACACTTCATTGCTGACAAGTAATCCTCATGCTTGTTATAGGCACCGCGCCAGATGCAATATGTAGGTAATAGAACCTGATTCAATAGGATCGTGTTGCGTTATTTTCATGGTTAATGTTATTCAATACATGTCAGTTATTCCGAAATACAATTGCGTCGCTACGCGCAAATATACCCACGGGTGACCTATCGGCAACTAGTGATCTTGAAATTGGTTATAGTTTTATGGAAACTATAAGATATACACTAAAAAGGTACAGATGTTCTTTTCTTTCTTGGAAAAAAAGCATTTCCCAATCATGTGTCTCATTGTCTTCTACCTCATGTAGCTTTTCAATGGAAGGAAGCTTACACAAAATCCGTCCTACCCAGAACACGCAGAATTGCAGTCATGAAGAGGGCCATATCGTATATTTATAAGAAAACTGCCTGGTCAGCGAAATCTGCCCACTGTTATTTCCGCCGTCAACTTAGTCACATTCGATGGGCTAGGGGTCACCAGTTCAAATGTGGAAAATATGGATGTTTTATTTCGGGAATTCTTCAGTTGATCCTTTGCCTTTTCGAATATATATATATATATATATATATATATATATATATATATATATATATATATATATATATATATATATATATATATTCGAATATATGTGTATCTACATATGTGTGTTTATATATATATATATATATATATATATATATATATATATATATATATATATATATATATATAATATATATACATAAATTATCACCCTTTCCACGTTTCATTGATGGTCGTCATCTTCTGAGTATGCAAAGCAATCCAAATAAACTCAATCATCTAGCGAAGGCATGTCCTGTACTTGTTATGAAACTAAAGTGCAATATATCGCAACATCTGCCACAGACTTGCTTCATTCATTACTGTTTCAGACAAGTCATAAAGCCATTTTAAATTGAACATGTAAATCTGAACATAAATATTCGCTATAATAACAAACCACCCATGTATTTTTTTCCAGTTTTGAATTTCGCTATTTTGCAGAGGACGAAAGAATCGTTTTGCGCGGAAATAATATTAAAAATGCTTTCCAGGTCTACTCAGGCAAGGAACTGTCGGAAATGCTTAATAGGCGCATCGCACCGCCCCTGAATGTCTGCGTACCAAAGTTTATAGTTCCTAAATTGTAACCGATTGGTTGTTCGTGTCGCAGCAGGTTGCTTCCACAGCGTGAACGCGGTCCAGATGTACTTGCATTAGCTGGAAGCCATGGCAATCATCAAGCTGTTCGTATTATAACCGATCAAATATGAAGTATTACTAGGAGGTTTCGCGTCGTTCAAACTGTCTCGTGGTGCCACAAGGTGGAGCTTTCCGCTACGGTAGCGCCATCTCTGCGTCACCAATTAGACGAGGAGTGTGCGCAGCCAACACGGCCGGAGTCTGGCGTTCCGGACAACCTGCTGCCAACCACTCCCTGTCAACACGGCGGCTGTAGCGAGGTAAGTGTCGTATCGCTCCGGATCGCCTGCTGCCAACCACTCCCTGTCAACACGGCGGCTGTAACGAGGTAAGTGTCGTATCGCTCCGGATCGCCTGCTGCCAACCACTCCCTGTCAACACGGCGGCTGTAACGAGGTAAGTGTCGTATCGCTCCGGATCGCCTGCTGCCAACCACTCCCTGTCAACACGGCGGCTGTAGCGAGGTAAGTGTCGTATCGCTCCGGACAACCTGCTGCCAACCACTCCCTGTCAACACGGCGGCTGTAGCGAGGTAGGTGTCGTATCACTCCGGACAACCTGCTGCCAACCACTCCCTGTCAACACGGCGGCTGTAACGAGGTAAGTGTCGTATCGCTCCGGACAACCTGCTGCCAACCACACCCTGTCAACACGGCGGCTGTAGCGAGGTAAGTGTCGTATCGCTCCGGATCGCCTGCTGCCAACCACTCCCTGTCAACACGGCGGCTGTAACGAGGTAAGTGTCGTATCGCTCCGGATCGCCTGCTGCCAACCACTCCCTGTCAACACGGCGGCTGTAGCAAGGTAAGTGTCGTATCGCTCCGGACAACCTGCTGCCAACCACACCCTGTCAACACGGCGGCTATAGCGAGGTAAGTGTCGTATCGCCCCGGACCACCGAATCTGACCATCATATTTGACAGTGAGCCATAAACGTTATTGCTCCTCGATATATCGGATATGGTGACGCTGCATGTGGCTCGGTAGATGAGTCCTAAACTGAGGTGTTTCAGTAGCGTGCGCCTCGAATTTACAGTATGGTGTATGATAAATATCATCGAAACACTTGTTTATGTCTAGTAAACATAGCAGAGACAGTTCTTCGCTGTTTACCACAGACATAATTAAATCAGACGCAGAGAGCAAGGTCGTTCCGGTAGAATAACTAGGCCTTGGCCCGTGCTGGGTGGAGGACAGAAGCTGATGCTTCGATATGTTTATATAAAGCTGCCGCTGACCAATTCTCGCAACAACCAGTTCATCTATTGGGGTAGCAGCTTGGGATCCACCGTGGAGGTGTTTGTAGTTGCACGGGATTCCCCAACAGAATATTAAGTTCCGCCCGCGCTGACGCTTCGTTGACTTGTTACCTGTGCCCATGAGTCATCGCGTTTGCACTTCACCCGCACTGAAAAACACCGCACGATAGCAGATGCGTTGCTCCTCAGACTTACGCCAGTGCCAGCGGCGACTGCTGCTACCACAGCGGGGTACCCATCTTCCACGAGGGCATGAAATACTGGTCGTGCTGCCAGCGCAAAACCTCGGATTTCAGCGCGTTTCTGGCGCAGCAGGGATGTACCACCGGCGACCACCTGTGGGTGAAAAAGAAGGTAAGGCATCGGTCAACTGACCAGCCCATTCAATGCCTCCTAAGAAGGGTCATGGCCGAAGTATATTAGATCGATTTGTTATCCTATTTTACTTAATATGAGCATTTGTATACTTTTGATAACAATCTGTAATAATTATGGAGTAGTTGTGTCTATGTGTGTGCGTGTGTATGTATGTATGTATGCATGCATGCATGCATACATACATAGGATGACCAGCGACGCTCCAGCTGCCACCACGACCGGCACCAGACGGCGGGTCACGTCACTGTATGTGCGTGTGCGTACGAAGTAATTATGGTGGGTGTAATAGTTATGGAGACATTAGGTATTATCATTCAAGTAGTTGCTTTTTATCCATGCAAATGTCCGCGTGCGCGTGTCCTAGGACGGTTTTCGGCGCTCCAGCTGCCACCACGACTGGCACCAGACGGCGGGTCACGTGACTGTATGTGTGTTGTAGGATGACCATCCGCGCTCCAGCTGCCGCTACGACTGGCACCAGACAGCGAGTCACGTGACTGTATGTGTGTTGTAGGATGACCATCCGCGCTCCAGCTGCCACCACGACTGGCACCAGACGGCGGGTCACGTGACTGTATGTGTGTTGTAGGATGACCAGCCGCGCTCCAGCTGCCGCTACGACTGGCATCTGACGGCGTGTCACGTGACTGTATGTGTGTTGTAGGATGACCATCCGCGCTCCAGCTGCCGCTACGACTGGCACCAGACGGCGGGTCACGTGACTGTATGTGTGTTGTAAGGGATGACCAACTGCATCGAAATTTTGTAGAACGCGCTCCAGCTGCCACCACGACTGGCATCAGACGGCGGGTCACGTGACTGTATGTGTGTTGTAGGATGACCAGCCGCGCTCCAGCTGCCACCACGACTGGCACCAGACGGCGGGTCACGTGACTGTATGTGTGTTGTAGGATGACCAGCCGCGCTCCAGCTGCGACCACGACTGGCACCAGACGGCGGGTCACGTGACTGTATGTGTGTTGTAGGATGACCAGCGGCGCTCCAGCTGCCACCACGACTGGCACCAGACGGCGGGTCACGTGACTGTATGTGTGTTGTAGGATGACCAGCGCGCTCCAGCTGCCCACCCCCTACTTGTTGTATGACCAGACTGGCATCTGACGGCCGATCACGTGACCGTATGTGTGTTGTAGGATGACCAGCGACGCTCCAGCTGCCACCACGACCGGCACCAGACGGCGGGTCACGTGACTGTATGTGTGTTGTAGGATGACCATCCGCGCTCCAGCTGCCACCACGACTGGCACCAGACGGCCGATCACGTGACCGTATGTGTGTTGTAGGATGACCATCCGCGCTCCAGCTGCCACCACGACTGGCATCTGACGGCCGATCACGTGACCGTATGTGTGTTGCAGGATGACCAGCCGCGCTCCAGCTGCCGCTACGACTGGCACCAGACGGCGAGTCACGTGACCGTGGCTATATACACCAAACGGGCGCGACCAGACCAGAGCCGGGTGGAGGCCGGCCCCATCCGACTGAAGCCGTATATTGTGTTCGCCGATAACCAGCTGTTCGAGCTGGACATCGAGCTGAGCGGGGTGAGTTTCGCCGCGCCTCGCCGGACTGATATTGCCATCCACATGGTGCAAGATCGAGTATCTGTTGGCTCTGTTATTTTGCTGTTCATGTCAATCGGTGTGGTATGGATGATGAACACAAAGAAGTACCTACTCACGCATCTACTGTAGCGTGCATGGTAGTGACTGTAGTCTATGTCCGCAACACCTCTGTGGCCTGTTATCAAGAAACATCTGGCCATGTGCTGTTCTCTTTCATTTTCTACTCGTCTTGAACTTTACTTATTTTGTGTTTGTGTGCAGGATGTATTTGAAGTGATTGCTTACCAGTCAATAAGGTAGAGGATATTATGAGGAGTTGCAGTGTTGTGCTGAAGAGCGTGATAGTGAAGCTCTCTGTGTGTTGTCCGGTGCGTCTGTACTGACCGGCGCTGGCGGTCCAGCGGCACTAACCGGACACCTGTGGCCGCAGGTGATTGACACGGCCGCCAGCTCTGTCCAGCTGATGGGCACCAAGGTGGAGATTAAGCTGAAGAAGGCCGAGGCGCGCACCTGGAGTCAGCTGGGCGTGCCGGCGCGCCAGCCTCAGCCGCAGCCCGCCGCCGAGCCGGCGCGTCACTCGGCCGCCGAGACCGTCGCACAGCGGGTGGACGCCGTCGACCTGCGCGACTTGTAGAGCGCAGTAGCCGCCGACCGTGCGGCCGCGTGTCGCCGATAGGTCTGATGTGGTACCACTGCACCGTAATATTGCATCGATGTGTTTCACGTTTAGGCATACGCAAAACGGCTGTTTCGCAACCAAGTGTTGGCTTGTAATTTTGGATATTTATATCCACTACGTGCGAATTAGCTTAATATGTAAGAATACAAATTATCATGAAACCCGCATTTTGCCGCTTCCTTCTTCATATGCATTCAAATGAAGTCAGGATATCTGGAGGTGGGCTCATTAAAACGTCGATATCATGATTCGTGATTCGTTTTGAAGATATCGTGAACAACCTCCGTGATCCAGGACGAATGGCACCGTCGGCTGTCGGCCGTCGGTTCAGTCGTCGAGACGGCACAGCCACTGTTCTGACCTAGTAGCTGGGAACCTTCTTGTGGGTCAGATGCGAGTATTTACGGCGAGGGGTAACTACAAAATGCTCCCACCGAACAACCTCAAATGTGCCCGAGGCCTAGATGTCCCGAAACGAGCTCCTGGGAGAGGGTCATCTGCGATTGAGGTTGGCCGCGGCGGGGGATGGGGGTGGGGTGGGGTGCATATGTCGCTATGGTCGTTACGTGCAAGGAGTTACCTTGTGTGGACTATTATTTGGTGCTCAGGTTCACGCTGTAGCAGCCAGTGGTCTGGCTCAATCGCGTTAGTAATGTGTTAGGCGATGCAAGTCAAAAACAACGTTTATTCTCGTTGAAGTACATTGTGCTAAATGCCTGATGTGCAGGTATTTGGCACAATGACAAGCTAAATGCCCGATGACAGGTAACAAGGCTCCTCTGGAGACTGAGCTTGTGGATGTGGTTCTAGAACGCCCTTTTCAGAGTATTATTGGGGTTATACCAGGAGGATAATGCACAATGGTTTTCAGCGTTGTACTGAAAAGAGCTACCCGGTTTTCATGGTAATAGATGAGCGGGAACTAGCGAGGTATGGTAGCCGGTTTGGGGTAGCCATGCCGTAAAACTCCCAACAGGCAAACAGTGCTTTGCATGTAGTAAGGGGTGGTCTTCTGAAAGGAAATCACACTGTCAAGTGTTGTCAAATGCGTGTTCAGTGTTGCACGGGGTGGTCGTCTGCGCTCACTCCCACTTGTAGATCGGGAAAGGGAATTTACACCGTTAAAGGTGGTCAGATGTGCTTTCAGTGCACAGGACGCTCCTTCACAAATATGGCCCTATTGTCAAGAGATTCGTACCAAATTTCGCCCTCCCGGGAATCAATATACACCATGGCCCTGCCCATGGGCCTCAATGCATGGCTTGCAAATGCAATTCCTAAATTATTATAACGATGTTCGGCAATTGCTGCAGCCTTAATAAATACCGCACGACACAGCGCAATGGGTCCACACGTCACAAACAACTTGGGATGTACCTTCTTGAACCCCACATTTTGCAGGATTAACTTTGGCGATTATATCTTTTTAAAATCAAGTGTTACAGCTTAGCCACAGGGATGCATTTTGTGGTAAGCATAGGGTGAGGAAATAGATAAGAGACCTGTCGTCCACGTCTCGTGCATACGTACCTTTCACATCGCTGCCTACTCTGCGGGGAAGAGCGACCAGCCTGTCCCCGTTGCAGCGATGCCTGTCTGCCCCGCACTCTCATCGCACGTCGCCATTTCGAAACAACGTCGCGCACCCTTTGGAACCTCATCGCGCACCCTGGTGGAACCACTCGGCGATGGTTACGCTTTGTTACCAAACTCCTGTCATACTTGCAGGCGGGTGCGGGGTGAGGATCGCAAGGTCAGTTGGGGGGGGGGCCTCAGCATTCTGGTCGACTAACCTGTGGTACCCCAAAATGCCAATTTCCCGTAATATTTGGGCCACTTTGTTTTTCCGTCTTGGGAAAAGTTCCTTTCTACAGTTTTCCACGAACTTAGCCTATCTGGGAACATAATAATCCGGAAATGGTTGATCGAAAAAACTACTACCGAATATGGAAAATCTGCTTAGTGTGTAAACAACTTCTTCCCCTTGCGCTTCGTATTGTGCCTAATGAAATTTTTTTGGTGATATTTTGATATCTATATATGTTACTTCAAATTTCCGTCGATTAAAACGGATTAAAAACAGTACGAAAAGAAGCATGTAACCATCATGGCAAACTCCATCTTGCGATCAGTGCCAAATGACCAGTGTGATTATAAATTTGAGGATATTTAAAATATGATTGCTTGTGTTATTTCAACCTTTTAAAGTCGCAGCGTCATTTTCGGGGGTCCCATTCTGACCTTTCGGGCCCTGCGCGATTTTGATGGGCCCAACCACGCGAGTCTCGAGAGAAAATCTTTCGTGGAAAAGGTTAGGGTGGCAGGATTGGTGGTCCACATTTACAGCCATTGCCAGTGAAGGTTCGAATAGCCCACATGCACGGCCAGCATATTCATTGCTAACGCGAGGAGAGTCTCCGCACCCGCTTCGTGGGGAGAATGTGAAAACTCCTCATGCAAGCTGCGAGCAAAATATTAATTTCCGTACCACGCAAAGGAGGAATCACTCATGAATTCCAGATTAAACTTTGATGAAACCTAGTTACATCACGTTGGGACAGTCTTTTCCATTCGGCTTAAATCCATTTGACCTTTGTTCATTTGTCTTGCATCCAGTTTGAATACTGTGTATCTTTTTATCCAGTTTGACTTTTGACCAGGTTATGCTATGCTCTGCCTTTTTATCAGGATATCGTGCATGTCATTGTCTGACTCTGGACGTTTAATTGGCGCGTTTGGTCCAATTGCCGTATTGAGCGATTCATCCCAGTCCTTTATGCGCATACAGATGAAGTATATACACATACACACATCGTACACATAGCACCTGCACACCGCAGCTTTACGTGAAATAACGACAATCACCCTACACATAGCACCGATCAGAGGTGCAGGTAGAACGAACACAGTATCGACGAAACGTTAAGTCGCTCTTAATCTCCACTGTTAGGCCGAGCGCTGCCAACCTCTCATACGTATTCCTTACGGGCGCACTCCGCAATCCTGCAGGCTGTGGGGATTTGAAGCCACGACCGTGCGATATGAAGTCGAACACCGAGCCCACTAGGCTGTCCTGACCCTAATCGAAGACACACACCGCGATACCACCGTTGACATGCGGAATTCACGTATGTTCCGTTTTACTCAGAGAACAATGTTACTGTGCTTTTCTTTGAGTGGTGCATGAGCATTCGACCCTGTTTGTATCTCTAATATAATTCACAAGTGGACAATTACTGAGTCGACCATAGAATGACACACGACAACAAATAATACGAATAGATAGGTCACGGTTATCGCAGACTATACAAAATCACTTCCAACAGCAACACACGATAGTGTAACAACATATTCTTTGCGCACAACATGCACAAAATGTCATTCTCAAAAAGGGAAATGTGGCAAGGTCACTTTGACAGTGGCTCATATGCACCCTTTGAGGACGTCGGGGGGGGTACAAGGGGGAGCGCTGGGAGCATGTGCCCCCGCTCACTCCCCATGGGAAGGTGGCGCCCCTCCGGCCGAGAATAGACGACTCCTGCCCTCTGGGAAGGCCCGAGTGTACCAACTCGAAGTTTTCAACCAGGGGTGCTCCTGGACACATGCTCCCATAACAAACCCTGTATCCGCCACTAGTAAAAGCAAGCTTACGGATTGCCGCTGATGCGGAAACACTGGATGTCACTCTCCCCTTTCCTCGTACACTCTCGCTGACAAAACTAAACCCTGCTGTCCGAATCATGTCCGTTTCTGATCCAGTGTCGGGTATTGCAGTCAGGCACATCTGGTAAGCGCACGTCACACCTGAGTTTCGCCGCCTGCCCGCCAGGCGTCACGCTGGCGCCGCCCGCGCGCCGGCTGGAGAGCGGCGGCGTGGTGTGGACAGGTGGGCACCCGCTCCAGGTAGAGTGGCACGGGCCGCTTCTTGAAGCGGCTCAGGCTGCGCCGCCACACCTTGCATGGCTGCAGACTCATCATCCACAGCCCGCCGATGATGCCCACGATCAGGTTCATGAAGATCTTGAGCATGAGGATCTCGACGTTTGGGTGGACGTTGTGCTGGGTGAGCCACAGCTGGCGTGACGTGTACTCGTACAGCAGCGCCGCCAGCACGCACGTCGCCGGCACCGTGTAGATGACGCCGAAGATGCCGATGCGCATGGTGAGTAGCTCGAGCCGGTCGTGGCTGCGCGAGCGCACCGGCTGGCTACGCTCGCGCAGCAGAGCGCGGAAGCCGGCCAGCAGGAACGACACGCCCACCACCAGGTACACCAACGTCGGCACCAGCACGAAGCCCAGCAGCGTCGACAGGTTCTGGTTGCCCACGTAGCATCCGCCTGCAGCATCGATACACGAGTCAGAGCCGTCGGCATGCACTGGCGTCCTTTGGTTAGTTAATTCACAGACTCATTCCAATGTACACAAGTCAATTCAGATGTACACGAAACAATATACGTAGCTCCGATTGGTTGGCAGTCACCTTCAGATGTGCACGAGACAATAGATGTAGCTCTGACTGGTCGATAGTAACATTCAGATGTGCACGAGACAATAGATGTAGCTCTGACTGGTCGATAGTAACATTCAGATATGCACGAGACAATAGACGTAGCTCGGATTGGTCGACGGTCACATTCAGATGTGCACGGGACAAATATGGCTGACTGAGGAATTGACAAAGACGTGTCGATTGGTGACGGTACTGATGTGACGGGACAATAGATGTGCTCTGACTGGTCGATAGTGCATTCGATATGACGAGACAATAGACGTAGCTCGGATTGGTCGACGGTCCATTCAGATGTGCACGGGACAATAGATGTAGCTCTGACTGGTCGATAGTAACATTCAGATATGCACGAGACAATAGACGTAGCTCGGATTGGTCGACGGTCACATTCAGATATGCACGGGACAATAGATGTGTCTGACTGGTCATGTGTTTGCTATGGTATTGTGGCATATATCGACAATACGGTCGGATTGTCGACGGTTTCGTATGCGGACAATAGATGTGTCTGACTGGTCGATAGTAACATTCAGATATGCACGAGACAATGACGTAGCTCGGATTGGTCGACGGTCACATTCAGATTGCACGGGACAATAGATGTAGCTCTGACTGGTCGATAGTAGCATTCAGATATGACGGACAATAGATGTAGCTCGGATTGGTCGACGGTCATTCGATGTGCACGGGACAATAGATGTGCTCTGACTGGTCGATAGTAACATTCGATATGCACGAGACAATAGACGTAGCTCGGATTGGTCGACGGTCACTTCAGATATGCACGGGACAATAGATGTAGCTCTGACTGGTCGATAGTAGTCTTGCACATATGGTATGGCCAATGCATGCGGCTCGGATTGGTCGCGGCCACGTGCACGGACAATGTGTGCTCGATTGGTTGGCACATTCAGATATGCACGAGACAATAGACGTAGCTCGGTTGGTCGACGGTCACATTCAGATGTGCACGGGACAATAGATGTAGCTGATTGGTCGAGGTACATTCAGATATGCACGAGACAATAGACGTAGCTCGGATTGGTCGACGGTCACATTCAGATATGCACGGGACAATAGATGTAGCACCGTCTCGTCGGCAGTCATATTCAGATGCATGCAAGTCAACAGACGCAGCACTCATTGAAGCATGTGGGGCGACGATCATATCAACTGTGCGGCTGTCCGGCGGCCAACTTGGGAAACAAGTGTTAATCTCATAGGCGTGGAAAGTTTGTGAGGCGAGATGTGCCCAAATTGGTACTCGTTCTACGAACGCTGATCTAGTTCCTACCCATAATGTAACTCCCTCCAAATCCTGGTGAGTGCACATATTATGCTTGACCACAACGTAGACTTTTCAGGAAATGGAAGGGACAAAATGACAAATAATGCTGTTGGACGGAGGCGTGGGGTGTGGTAGTTTGAACACTCTGCAGTTTACTTGATGCATTGTGTGGATCCATAACTTGGCTTGTGAGTGCTCGTATTCGGTTTGTGGGTGCAAGTACACCCACAAAGAGATGCAATCAAGCGCCAGGTTCCTTCTAAGAGCTCAGACGCATACAAAAGTCCCAGTACGTCCGTTCACATGCAGGTGACGTCATCAGGAACAAACTATGTCAGCGAGTGCACATATAGCCTATGCGCAGCGAGTGTACACAGGCTATACGTACACCCGGCATCGCCTTGACTATCAAAAACTGCTAATTATATTCGAAGACATAAAGACATAAAAGATAAGTGCAACTATGAGCCACAGGGGCCCTTCTTGGTTGCACTGTGTACACTCAACCAGTTGCCCATCAAATCCGTCGATCAGCCCTCCCTGTAATACTGAAAAGCAAGCCCTCTATTCTTATTGATTGTCTATGCTGCTTTTAAAGACGTTCAATGTGCTGCTACTTACAATAGTTTCTGGGAGCTGGTTCCAGTGTTATACTACCCTGTTGGTGAAGAATGACTGTCTCAACCTTGTTCTGCTGTGGTTAACTTTAATTTTGAATTGATAACCTCTAATGGCATCATTTCTGTTAAAGTCAAACATTTCCACAAGATATCCCCTCTCCAGGCCATGGACAAATTCAAACACCTCGATGAGATCTCCTCTCAGCCTTCTATATCTAAGTGAAAACATATTTAATTTCTTCAATCTTTTCTCATATGCCAGGTTGCTTATAACATTAACCATTTGTGTAACCCTCTTTTTTATTCTCTCTAAAAGCCAACAATCTTTTTCATAGCTAGGAGACCAAGCTTGGATGCAGTATTCCAAATGTGGCCTGACATATGCACAGTAAAGCTTCCTGATAACTTCCTCACTTCTGCATGCTACATTTCTATTTAGTGCCCAAAGCATTCTCAGTGCCTTCTTCCTGGCTTCCTTGGTCTGTTCTGATGCCCCCAGTTTTGTGTTTAGAATAACACCTAAATCCTTCTCCTGTTGAGTCACTGATAGCACTTGGCCATCCATCAAGTATGGAGCCTTCATATGCTGCTTACCCACATGCATGATTTTGCACTTATCAAAATTAAATTTAATTTGCCATTCTTCAGACCACTTCACAAGTTCGTCTAAGTCTTTTTCCAGCGAGATATGCTCATTTTGACCTGTTATTGTCCTAAATACTTTCAAATCATCCGCAAATTTCAAAACCTTACTGCTTAGGCCACTTTCAATGTTATTTACAAATATAATGAACAGTAGTGGCCCCAGTACTGACCCCTGGGTGACTCCACTAAGAACATTTTGCTATGATGACTATGTACCATTTAGCATCACTCTTTGTTGTCTATCTGAAAGCCACAACTCTATCCATTTCAAGATGCTATCTGTAATACCATGGGCCTGAAGCTGTATCATTAACCGTGTATGGGGTACCTTGTCAAAGGCCTTACTAAAGTCAAGATATGCTACATCAACCTGATTTCCCTGATCAAATCAAAGAGTCCATCCATGCATTGACGTTCATATACACGCAGATAATTGGTGTGGTTTCGCAAAAGCAGAGTATCGTCCATCATTCGACTGACTATATCCACAGTTTTTTGCCTGACCAATATTCCAGCGAGCTTAAATGGGCTCTACGACAATCACCCAAGAAGAAGCCGGGTAGGGTCTGATTACTATTGAAATGAAACGATATTTTTGTTGGTATATGGTGTCCATAAGATCTCTCACGCATAATGTCAATACGAGGGAGAGAGCTTCCGGCCATGTACGCTACCGCCTGTAATTGGTAGCTGTGGTGTTACCCAGCCTTCGGGGCATCGGACTGGTCAGAGGCACGTGGCTGGTGTCAGAGGTGCGTGACTGGTGTCAGAAGTGCGTGGCTGGTGTCAGAGGTGCGTGGCGGGTGTCAGAGGCGCGTGGCTGGTGTCAGAGGTGCGTGGCTGGTGTCAGAGGTGCGTGGCAGGTATCAGAGGCACGTGGCTGGTGTCAGAGGCGTGTGGCTGGTGTCAGAGGCACGTGGGTGGTGTCAGAGGTGCGTGGCTGGTGTCAGAGGTGCGTGGCTGGTATCAGAGGCGCGTGGCGGGTGTCAGAGGTGCGTGGCTGGTATCAGAGGTGCGTGGCGGGTGTCAGAGGTGCGTGGCTGGTGTCAGAGGTGCGTGGCTGGTGTTAGAGTTGGTGGTGTCAGAGGTGCGTGGCTGGTGTCAGAGGCGTGTGGCTGGTGTCAGAGGCGCGTGGCTGGTGTCAGAGGCGCGTGGCTGGTGTCAGAGGCGCGTGGCTGGTGTCAGAGGTGCGTGGCTGGTGTCAGAGGTGCGTATCTGGTATCAGAGGCGTGTGGCTGGTGTCAGAGGCGCGTGGGTGGTGTCAGAGGTGCGTGGCTTGTGTCAGAGGTGCGTGGCTGGTATCAGAGGCGCGTGGCGGGTGTCAGAGGTGCGTGGCTGGTATCAGAGGTGCGTGGCGGGTGTCAGAGGTGCGTGGCTGGTGTCAGAGGCGCGTGGCTGGTGTCAGAGGCGCGTGGCTGGTGTCAGAGGCGCGTGGCGGGTGTCAGAGGTGCGTGGCTGGTGTCAGAGGTGCGTGGCTGGTATCAGAGGCGCGTGGCGGGTGTCAGATGCGCGTGACTGGTGTCAGAGGCGCGTGGTGTCAGAGGTGCGTGGCGGGTGTCAGAGGTGCGTGGCTGGTGTCAGAGGTGCGTGGCGGGTGTCAGAGGCGCGTGGCTGGTGTCAGAGGCGCGTGGCTGGTGTCAGAGGCGCGTGGCGGGTGTCAGAGGCGCGTGGCGGGTGTCAGAGGTGCGTGGCTGGGCCAGCCGGTTGGCTGAGCCGCTCTCGGTGAGCGGTTAGCGGTGCTGGTGTTTGGTGTAGTGTTGGAGAATCCCAAGCGATGGAGACTTGGTTTGAAATCAATGCACGCCAACTGTTGTTATTGCTATTCAAGCCTGAGCCCAGAACATGCTCAAACATCAGCTCATCGGCGGCAACACCACCCGAAGACTTAGGAACTTAGCAACGTGATGGGACGTACTGTCGTGATTGCTTCAATAAAATGATGCATGTATGACCAATTTGTACATTCCGTCCTGGACAGGATGAACGAATCAGGAAATATAGGCATGCAGTACGGTTTGCACATTGGAATCAACTAACTGCGGGTGAGATCGGAACCCTAACCAAAATACGGGTTTCTCAGTTGATACGGACCACTGAAGTACAACTGTCCATGTGGTATATTAATTTAATCGCGAATGGAAAGAGCAAAGGGTGTACTGCGATGCAAACACAATGCGATTTTGTGAACGTTAGTTGTTGAAGGAAATGAGAAATGATTTCGGAAACTTTTACAACGTGCTCAGTTGGTTTGCAGAACCAGTCGTCTCACGTCGACTGGTTGTGAGGGAGCTGGAAGCTTGCATAATCAGCGAGTCTCGAATCCACAGATTTTAGGTTACGAGGTGGACGACATGACACGACAATCAGTCTCTCAGGACCCCAATTGATGACTATGGAGGCTCAAGGGACATCAACTGCTCTGTATAGCGCGATATATTCATACGAATGTATACAAAACCACTGTAGCAGACTTTTCAAAGTAAAATGGATGGCCAACTATGGGAGATTTGGTCACACGACTCTTCAGATCGATCAGTTAGTACGTTCCAGATCGATTTGTGGGTACACTTTTCCCCAATATGTGGAAATGGCAGAAACGACCCACGCAGAGTAGCACAGCTACAGGGCGGGGTGCTGCTTCGCTACCACCAGTCGGGTTGCCTAAATTTCCATACAGATGCACGCTCTTATCATTTGTTGCCAATAATCTGGTAACACAACTTGTTACTACTGCTTGCCCTATCCCCGAAAAAGAAATTATGGCTGTGGGCCTGCGCACGGAATATTTTCGCCGGTCGATTTAGATACGACATTTAAATGAGGCTAGAAAGTGTTTGTCACTAGCCAAGTTACGTTCATTCTCCTGTGTCAGGCCTCAATCATGAACACGATCGATTCGAGACGCTTCCAGACGCTTCCATACACCTGCAGACGCCTGCAGACACTCACAGACGCCTGCAGACGCTTCCATACACCTGCAGCCGCCTGCAGACACTCCCGGACGCCTGTAGACGCTTCACTATGCATGAGATGAGTTTCTCGCCCGACACTGGCGAGTATCATCCACCGGACGACAGCGCAGGCGCTCGGGTGCCAAACGGGTTCTGGCGGTCGGCCCCGTGTCGTGCCATGTTGACACCACCAGTGTCAGGTACGGCGGCTGCGGCGGATTTGCCTGCTGCACAGCGTGTCCGCCAGTGATGCTAGCAGCATCAACTGTCGTGTCCGCTAGTGATGCCAGCAGCGTCAACTGCCGTGTCCGCTAGTGGTGCCAGCAGCGTCAACTGTCGTGTTCGCTAGTGATGCCAGCAGCGTCAACTGTCGTATCCGCTAGTGATGCCAGCAGCGTCAACTGTCGTATCCGCTAGTGATGCCAGCAGCGTCAACTGTCGTATCCGCTAGTGATGCCAGCAGCGTCAACTGTCGTATCCGCTAGTGATGCCAGCAGCGTCAACTGTCGTTCCGCTAGTGATGCCAGCAGCGTCAACTGTCGTATCCGCTAGTGATGCCAGCAGCGTCAACTGTCGTATCCAGTGATGCCAGCAGCGTCAACTGTCGTGTCCGCTAGTGATGCCAGCAGCGTCAACTGTCGTATTAGTGATGCCAGCAGCGTCAACTGTCGTATCCGCTAGTGATGGGTAACTTGTATCCGCTAGTGTGCCGAGCGTAATTCGTATCCGCTAGTGATGCCAGAGCGTCAACTGTCGTGTCCGCTAGTGATACCAGCAGCGTCAACTGTCGTATCCGCTAGTGATGCCAGCAGCGTCAACTGTCGTATCCGCTAGTGATGCCAGCAGCGTCAACTGTCGTATCCGCTAGTGATGCCAGCAGCGTCAACTGTCGTATCCGCTAGTGATGCCAGCAGCGTCAACTGTCGTATCCGCTAGTGATGCCAGCAGCGTCAACTGTCGTGTCCGCTAGTGATGCCAGCAGCGTCAACTGTCGTATCCGCTAGTGGTGCCAGCAGCGTCAACTGTCGTATCCGCTAGTGATGCCAGCAGCGTCAACTGTCGTGTCCGCTAGTGATGCCAGCAGCGTCAACTGTCGTGTCCGCCAGTGATGCCAGCAGCGTCAACTGTCGTATCCGCTAGTGATGCCAGCAGCGTCAACTGTCGTATCCGCTAGTGATGCCAGCAGCGTCAACTGTCGTGTCCGCTAGTGATGCCAGCAGCGTCAACTGTCGTATCCGCTAGTGGTGCCAGCAGCGTCAACTGTCGTATCCGCTAGTGATGCCAGCAGCGTCAACTGTCGTATCCGCTAGTGATGCCAGCAGCGTCAACTGTCGTGTCCGCTAGTGATGCCAGCAGCATCAACTGTCGTATCCGCTAGTGGTGCCAGCAGCGTCAACTGTCGTATCCGCTAGTGATGCCAGCAGCGTCAACTGTCGTGTTCGCCAGTGATGCCAGCAGCATCAACTGTCGTGTTCGCTAGTGATGCCAGCAGCGTCAACTGTCGTATCCGCTAGTAATACCAACAGCATCAAATGATGTGTACGCTAGTGATGTCAGCGGTATCAAATGACTTGCTCGCTTGTGCTGCCAGCAACATTAACTGTCTTATCCGTTAGTGATGCCAACAACATCAAATGATGTGTACGATAGTGATGTCAGCGGTATCAAATGCCGTGTCCGCTAGTGATGCTAGAAGCATTAAATGTCGTGCTGGATGGTTGCTGCTGGATCTGTCATTCGGGATCTGGAGGGTTACGGGGCCGGGACTGAATTCCTAGGCATCCCCAGGAAGATGAGTTTGGTCAATGTAGAGAAATACTTGCGAGACGGACAGACGACAGAGGAGCTGAATATACCGTAACTGAACGTAACTGTAACTGACTTATTTTCCTTCAGAACGATTTAAATTGGAACAGATCCAAATCGATACGCTGGTGGTGGAAGGACACGGTTTGTGATTCTATGGCCAACAAAAACCGGCTATTGTTATTAGTTAATTGCACAAGTGAGTAAAACAACAGCCAACACCGAACACTGCAGCCGACAACAGACACCAGCTGACAGTGAACAGTGCGGCGTCAGTTGGGCGCCAGTTGAGCGCCGTTGCTTGTGGATGGTGTGTCGAGTTGTCAGCACTGGCGGCCGCAGCAGCAGCTGCAGCGTCGAGTCTGCACGGACTGGTGACAGCCAGCTGCGCGGCCACATTCCGACACCTGATTGGATCAGCGGTGCGCTTGCTGTTAACATCAGATTAGGCGACAGCGCCGTCTCAGACGTGGCACCAGCCGGCCCACTCACTGCCACTACCAGCCCGTCCTGTTTCGCTGTCACCCGCCGCCAGCTGTACAGTCACACCTTACAGCCGGCCGTACCGCAACACCCCGGTACTGGTCGGCACCGGCCCGCGTCTGACCGTACCGCGACACCCCGGTACTGGTCGGCACCGACCCGCGTCTGACCGTACCGCGACACCCCGGTACTGGTCGGCACCGACCCGCGTCTGACCGTACCGCGACACCCCAGTACTGGTCGGCACCGACCCGCGTCTGACCGTACCGCGACACCCCGGTACTGGTCGGCACCGACCCGCGTCTGACCGTACCGCGACACCCCAGTACTGGTCGGCACCGACCCGCGTCTGACCGTACCGCGACACCCCGGTACTAGCCGGCACGGACCGACGTCCGATCGTACCGCAACACCTCAGTACTGGGTGGAATGGACCCGCGTTTGACCGTACCGCGGCACTCCAGTACTGGGTGGCATGGACCCGCGTTTGACCGTACCGCGGCACTCCAGTACTGGGTGGCATGGACCCGCGTTTGACCGTACCGCGGCACTCCAGTACTGGGTGGCGCCGGCCGTACCGCGACACCCCGGTACTGGTCGGCACGGACCCGCCTCTGACCGTACCGGAACACCCAGGTACTGGGTGGCGGCGACCCGCGTCTGACCGTACCACAACACCTCAGTACTGGGTGGCGCCGGCCGTACCGCGACACCCCAGTACTGGGTGGCGCCGGCCGTACCGCGACACCCCGGTACTGGTCGGCACGGACCCGCGTCTGACCGTACCGCGACACCCCGGTACTGGTCGGCACCGACCCGCGTCTGACCGTACCGCAACACCCCAGTACTGGGTGGCATGGACCCGCGTTTGACCGTACCGCGGCACTCCAGTACTGGGTGGCGCCGGCCGTACCGCGACACCCCGGTACTGGTCGGCACGGACCCGCCTCTGACCGTACCGGAACACCCCAGTACTGGGTAGCGGCGGCCGTACCACGACACCCCGGTACTGGTCGGCACGGACCCGCCTCTGACCGTACTGCAACACCCCGGTACTGGTCGGCACCGACCCGCGTCCGATCGTACCGCGACACCCCAGGCCTGGGCAGCACGGACCCGTGTCTGACCGTACCGCGACACCCCAGTACTGGGTGGCGCCGGCCGTACCGCGACACCCAGTACTGGGTGGCGCCGGCCGTACCGCGACACCCCAGGACTGGGCGGCACGGACCCGTGTCTGACCGTACCGCGACACCCCAGGACTGGGCGGCACGGACCCGTGTCTGACCGCGACGCTGAGGCGCAACATCGGCGCCGGAGCTTATCGCACGGTGCATCGGCGTCGCCACCACCGCTGCACCACCCAAACTGGTTTGTGGTGTATTTTTGCGGCCGGCCGGCCGGTCGGCCGTTCTGAGAAGGACAGACCGCTTGAGGTGACAAAACTAGAGCCCGATGCGGTTCTCTTGGCGCCCCGCGACGGCGACGTCCCCTCAGCAGATTGTTCGGCATACCACTCGGCACGCCACACCACCTCAAGGCCACTGCAATATCAGTTGGCTGAGTGCCCAAGTGTAAATTTTTGAAAATTATTGGGATGACATAATACATGACGGTCATGGGTGGGCTCAACTGAACATGGATGGGGGGCATGCCACATTGGGTGACATGGTAAACTTGCTGTGCTTATTTGAGGATCCCTGACACACGTTTGTGGTGAAGTTGTTATTATTATTATTACGAAGTTACTATTCAATTATCGCAATAAGTGAATAATAACTTCGGGTGCCCATTAGTTCCAAAGGCAAAGAAGAGCGAGTTCAGAACTAAGGACACCCAACCAACTGACGATCCTAAGTAGGGAAACTTTGTGCGCAGAAGCGCCCTTGCGGAAGCGAAAAATTGGTATATTTTTTGGGTCCTTATTTCACCAAAAATGTTTGAAGGCCCTTTTAGGTTGCCAGAATTTTTGGAGGAGCGAAAAGATATGCTTGTCCGTTCAGCGTTTGGAATGTTGTACCGTCCCTCTGCGCTCTACTCTGTTTCCCTTGGTGGAACCTTACAGAATTGCCCAAATTCCGGGAGATTAGCGTTGACCCTCCTCCACCGTTCGATTCGATTTCATACAGAAGCCGTGTCAGGTCAGACCTGAGAAATCATCAGGTGTCGTGCATACTGCTTCTTAACGGTTCTGGTACAGCTCCTAGCTCCTAAGGAGCACATGGTGATAGCGCAAATATTGAGGGCGTACAAAGACCGCGGGTTTTTATTGTGACTACTAATGCCGCGCCACTACGGCAGGGAGAGGCGCCCGACCCAGTCACGAGCGGCATATCCGCACCACTGTCTGTTTATTTAATGTCGACGGGCTGTCAGCCTCACCTGGGCAAACGTTCATCGCTTAAATAAACGGGCCGCAGCGCGCCAAATCTCCACCAATCGACGGGCGACCACCCGCCCTATAAACAAACTGGCATCCGCGAACTGCTCTGGACGGCGACGTCCGACCGCCAACCCCGCCCGGACCATGGCGGCCAACATATGGTATACCCGGACCATGGCGGCCAACATATGGCATACCCGGACCATGGCGGCCAACATGTGGCTTACCCGGACCATGGCGGCCAACATGTGGCTTACCCGGACCATGGCGGCCAACATGTGGCGTACCCGGACCATGGCGGCCAGCATATGGTATACCCGGACCATGGCGGCCAACATATGGCATACCCGGACCATGGCGGCCAACATATGGTATACCCGGACCATGGCGGCCAACATGTGGCTTACCCGGACCATGGCGGCCAACATGTGGCGTACCCGGACCATGGCGGCCAGCATATGGTATACCCGGACCATGGCGGCCAACATATGGCATACCCGGACCATGGCGGCCAGCATATGGTATACCCGGACCATGGCGGCCAACATGTGGCATACCCGGACCATGGCGGCCAACATATGGTATACCCGGACCATGGCCGCCAACATATTATATACCTGGACCATGGCCGCCAACATATGGCATACCCGGACCATGGCCGCCAACATATGGTATACCCGGACCATGGCGGCCAACATATGGTATACCCGGACCATGGCCGCCAACATATGGTATACCTGGACCATGGCCGCCAACATATGGTATGCCCGGACCATGGCCGCCAACATATGGTATGCCCGGACCATGGCCGCCAACATATGGTATACCTGGACCATGGCGGCCAACATATGGCATACCCGGACCATGGCGGCCAACATATAATATACCCGGCCAAGGGCCCAACAAATTTTTTAAACAACAACACATGGCGGCCAACATATGGTATACCCGGACCATGGCGGCCAATTTATCGCCGGCCAACATATGGTATGCCCAGGCCATGGCCGCCAACATATGGTATACCCGGACCATGGCGGCCAACATATGGCATACCTGGACCATGGCGGCCAACATATGGTATACCAGGACCATGGCGGCCAACATATTATATACCCGGACCATGGCGGCCAACATATGGTATACCCGGACCGTGGCGGCCAACATATGGTATGCCCGGACCATGGCGGGCAGCATATGGTATATTCGGACCATGTCGGCCAGAATACGATATACCAGGACCATGGTGGGCAGCATACGATATACCAGGACCATGACGGCCAACATATGGTATGCCCGGACCATGGCGGGCAGCAAATGGTATATTCGGACCATGGCGGCCAGCATACGATATACCAGGACCATGGCGGCCAACATATGATACACCAGGACCGTGGCCGCCAACATATGATGTTCCAGGACCATGGCCGCCAACATATGGTATACCCGGACCATGACGACCAATAAATGATATACCCGGACCGTGGCGGCCAACATATGGTATACCCGGACCGTGGCGGCCAACATATGGTATACCCGGACCGTGGCGGCCAACATATGGTATGCCCGGACCATGGCGGGCAGCATATGGTATATTCGGACCATGGCGGCCAGCATATGATATACCAGGACCATGGCAGCCAATATATGATGTACCAGGACCGTGGCCGCCAACATATGATGTACCAGGACCATGGCCGCCAACATATGGTATACCCGGACCATGACGACCAATAAATGATATACCCAGACCATGGCAGTCAATAGGTTATATGCACTGACCAAGACGGCCAAAATATGATATATCCGGACTACGGAGGCTAATATATAATATACCCGGACCATGGCGTTCAAAATATAACACCATGACCATGTGAACCAGTAAATGATATTCCTGGACCGTGGCGGCCAACATGATATACCGGACCATGGGTGCCAATACATGGTATGCCAGTGCCACAGCCAACAATATGTGATGCACCGTTTTCAGCACGCAAAGCTCTGACTGCCGTGGTTCGGGCGTGGCTGTCTGGTTTGCTGCATGGTTTGCTGGGGCGGTTGCCTGCACCGAGCTTATTGACATTTCTTCTTTATTTCTCGCTCACAAGGCGAGATCGCTCTCGCCCCCGCTCTCAATCACCGCGAATCAAACACACGTGGCAACCTTTATGGAAAATCGCACACTCATAGGTAGCAGTACTCGACAAGACAGATTTTTTCAGAGGGGAAAATCGCTTCAATCCTCACCCGGCACATTTGCATTCAATGCCCCCATGTCAGTGGTAAGAAATTCGAAATGTAAAATGTCGTCGCTCCTGTGGAAACAGTTTCGCATCCCTCGCCATCTGGTTTCGAGGACATGGATTGAAACGTCGCAAACGGCAGGAAATACTCGGAAATACCCGGCAAAAGTAATTTTCGGCCGCAAAAGTTTGACGATGTTTCGGATCTGCTGAGAAAACTGGGCTGGCTCAGTGCCGAGAACCTGGCCAGATACCACACCCTGTGCATCATGCACAAGGTGCGCCGTCATGGTGAGCCAGCCATTGGCTCATGATCTCACCACCGTGGCGGAGATTCCTGACTGGACCACCCGTCAGGACTATCACTTGTATGTCCCCCGGATTTAGTTCCAGAGCACCACTTATGCACAACTTGTTGCCACCAGAGCTGATGCGGCTTCCCGTGCCGATCTTTAGTCACCACCCACGGCGGTACCTGCTTGCGGAACTGGTTTGTTGATCGCCCAGCTGTATTTGATTTATTATTATGTATTTTGTATTTCCGTATGACATGTGTGACCATCAATTTCACTGTTATGCGATTTTGACCTTGTGTACTGTGCTGTTTTATCCAATTAACGTGGGGTTGTATAGCCACAAGTCCTTTGTGGATTACCGCAACACAAGTCTGTCTGTCTGTCTGTCTGTCTGTCTGTCTGTCTGAGGGTCGTCACAACACGCGCATCATTGGAGAGGTTCATCTAATTCCCTTGTGGGCTTCCGGATTGTCTTCGAACCCGTCCAAGATATGGACTTGAAACTTGGTATGTGTGCGTCTGATTGAATAGCACGTCGCCTCGGCTCACAACCGACTGACACGTTCGTTAAGGCAGCTCAGTCGGGCCATGCGTGCAGCCGCAGATCATTCTTAGATCTATCTGAAAACATTCATCAGCAAGCATCGAATAAGGATAGAAGCAGATGTGGAGCACTCAATCTATAGGCAATTGATCGCAAACAGTAATATCACCTTGTAGCCTGAGGGCGATCAGGTTACACGTTCAAACCAAAGTTTGCGTTTTGAAGATTTTAACATCATTTTGACTTCAGACACTTTATCTGAAATATTCGAAGGGATTTTACCAAAGTATACTTATCATAACACCGGGGTACATGTGATAGAATACAGCATCATTTGTGTGTGCCATAATTTACGTCGATTTCTTGTCAAGCATCTTTCAGACTATCAAAGACATATCCTAGAAATATACCATGACGGCGCTACGTCGGAGCGGCCGACGGCGCCGAGACCAAAGATAAGGGAGGGAAGGAAAATATGCACCGAAGACTTTGAGCTTGAGAAGGGGCTGTACGATGGCTTCCTCGCCTTCTCCTTTCCATTCAGAGCGCAACCTAATGGGAGTAAAACTGCTCCCACCCCATCCCCACGCATTGCATGGGGACAAATATTGTGTCGCGCCAAGCGAGATAAACTGCAATCTTCTGTGCAGTTAGTATTTCTCTCTCCTAATATTTTGCTCGAATAATTTATAAAACAATAATCGGAGCAACCCGCAAGTTTCATACATACAGACCGATTAATTTGCCACCTTTCCGAGCAAATATTCTTCATATGTCACATCAGGCTGCGAAACTATCACGTCATAAGTAGCTGAAGGTTGATTCACCGGCCTGGAAAGGTAACCATTTCCCAGATTCGGAGGCTTCTTCTTTGTTGCTGGGATTGTCAAGTATTTCAGTCCATCAAATATTTAAACAAGTATTCAGCTTCGCTAGTAGGTGAAATAGACGACTGGGGACCTGCCGGCCCGGCGGCCGGACCGGTCTCCGACGGCAGACTCACGCTCGACACGGGGCACCAGGTTCACACCGCCGCCCGACAAATGCCGGCGGTCCGACCGGAGCTTACCATATAAGGTAAAGTGTGCCCCGTCCACCCTTGGCGCCTTCCAGTTCGGCGGCAGTGCGGGCCGGGCTTTCTGTCTATACCGATAGGCTTGCCGAGTTCTCGGCTTCCAGCCTCAGTCGTTGGCTTGACCGGCTATCACGGTTTCGTCCCTCCCCGTTAGTTGCCGGGATCTTCTTGCAGGTTTTGTAGCTCGTTCGTCGGTTGGTAAAAGCGTCTTTCATGGATTCCCGCATCGTTTGTCATTATCCGCCTGTCCGGCTCTATTTCGCCAGTTAGTGCCATAGCCACCTTCTTAACTCCCTTCGATGAGTTTGTGCGGCTCTGGATCTCCTTTGCAGTATCCCTCCTCTCTGTGAGCTTTTCCCTTAACCTGACCTGCTCCCAGTCTCACCTGTAAGTTCATCTGCGTCGATAGCCTCCAGAACCAATATGGCCGCCGTCTTCAGCGCCGGCAGTCCCCAGGCCAGCAGGTGGAAGTAGGTGCTCTTCTGCTGAATCATCTCGTGCGACCACTTGAGGCCAGCCGCCAGGAACCACGTCACAGTCAGGATCACCCACCTGGTGGCAGATGGCTACGTCACAACAGTGCTGCCAGGAACCACGTCACAGTCAGGATCACCCACCTGGTGGCAGATGGCTACGTCACAACAGTGCTGCCAGGAACCACGTCACAGTCAGGATCACCCACCTGGTGGCAGATGGCTACGTCACAACATTCTCGCCAGAAACCACGTCACAGTCAGGATCACCCACCTGGTGGCAGATGGCTACGTCACAGCATTGTCGCCAGAAACCACGTCACAGTCAGGATCACCTCTGAGACCTGGCTGCGCGTGGTTATACCACAACTGTGTCGAACGGTGACTAACTAACGAACTGTGTCGAACGGTGATCCGACTGCGACACGCAAAGCGAACATAGATGTCGCAATGTCTACCTCATATTTCGTGTTTGAAAAGCCAACATGGAGAGTGCGCACAACCTCTTTCACGTAAATAAGCGCCATTTCATAGCCTGACCTTTGACCTGCGCATCCCATATATCGATTTACATGTGTGTGATAAAAGAAGAAATGACATTTTCAAGTAGCTGGCTATTCATGCTGCCGCGTAATTATTGCAACTTCCCGTCTCGGCATCACCTGCAAACGATCAATGCGTACCTATGCTGTGGCAGTGGTGCAACCAGGGGACACGAGAGCTCTGGCCACATCCGAAGCTGTGGTACTCCAGCCATTCCCGAGACAACCCTGTGGCGTGCAGAGGGAACCCCAGCCGCTGTAGTTGAACACCAGTTGTCTGCTGTGACACCCCCGCCATTGTAGGAGTACCCCTGCAGCCAGCAGAAGGGTACCACAACCATTGCAGGGAAACCTCTAGGGGCGCCCATGTAAGGCACTAAGGCGGTGCCTCACCTGAGTAGAGCTGGGAAGTATTTTTGTATATTATTTTCATAAAATGATGCTTTCATCCACTGGAAAATAGCAAACTTGAAGAAAAAAAACTGGAAACAGATATGCATTGGTGACTCATAATTATGGTGAAAATTGAAGTTCATTTACATTTACATCATTTACATCTTGGCTTCCAAACAGCTATATCACTGGTTGGCAGAGGCTAGCCTGTCACACATATCGTCATATAGTGTGTTGTTTCATAACAAGCGCAGGGTAGGCCGGGACCCTCCAACCCTCGTTTGGGAATCGGTGACGTCACATGAGCTGAACAATTGCTCAGTCCCATAGGCGCTCCAGCGAAACTTCCGTGTTTTCCACACAGCATTTCCGATCTTGAATACCATCGAAATGGGACAAAATTTGGTTTATTTGGAAGCTTGAAGAATCTTGTCCATGAATGTGAGCCGTATTTTCTCTTACAGTACGATTTTTCGCTTGGACCCACGCTAACTGCATTCATGTCAAGCGCCGCAGGAATCGCTCGGTGCCACGGGTAGTAGCAGTATGATGAGACAGGCCATTTGAAGATCACGGTCGGGAAGGAGGGATGGGAGCAAGTAAGAGATAACTGTTGCAACATAATTCTTCTCCACTCGGTGCTTTGATTGATTGATTATTTGGGTTTAAGGGCGCGCCGACTACTAGGTCATTTAGCGCCCACTCGGTGCAGGGGCGTAAACAATGGTGCAGGTACTGGGGGCATGTGCCCCCATGGTAAGGTGGTACCCATCCGGCCAGGAAAAGGCGCCAATATTATATTTAGGCCACAGGCGTAGGCACCTACACTGGTTCGAATAGCACGCTCTTATCACCCATGTGCAGACATGGAACCTGCAACTGGTTTTCAGGATTGTTTTCCAGTTTTCATTCATATACGTCTAGACCAGGGGTGTTCGGTTTGCATATTTTTGAAAGGCAAGTGCCCCCTCAATGTTGGCTCTGTCCACTAATGATTTAGACTTTTAACATGAGGTACGATGGAGCATGCACTCCATCGATGTGGGGCTTCCCATTAACTACATGTATTTTGCACCAAAATAAGTCATAACAATAATAATATATATCTATGTATATTTATATATATAATATGTTTTTATTTATATGCCAGCCATTTCGGGTTATGAAATGGGAAAATATGAAAACCTCGATGATATATGAATATATGATATTATATCCCCACATTTTATATACGAAAACTTTCCAGCAATTTCGGAAGAATTTCAACACGAGGCAGAGGGTGGAAATCCACGGACTTCGGAACGATGTTGATAGGTTTGGCACCTGGCAGCGTCAAATTAAGTTGTTCATTCTAATCTTTACACAAAATAACAATGGGTACTTATGAAAAACACTGGTCGAAATCCGGAGATGTTTTCTGCCCCATCTCATTTGAGTGCCGTGGACCGCCCCTGGGAACCTCTCCAGTGTACAGAGGAGCTTCCAACCGTTGTAGGGTCACCCAGCTGTAGAGAGGCACCCCGTGCTCTGCAGAGGGGCGTCCTAGTCGTTGAATGGATATCCTGACAGGCTGTAAGCTGGTACTCCAGCCGTTGTAGGGCTTCCCTGCAAGCAGCAAAGATGGCATACCAGCAGTCGTATGGACACTCCAGCAGCTTTACGGTCACCCAGCAGTCGTTGGGACACCCCTGAAGAGAACAGCATTCCAGCAAGTCTGGGTGCATCTTAGTCTTGTTGTACGAACACCCTTGCGCAGCATGGGGCAGGGTCGCCTGACTATCGGTCACGCGGCACCCATTCCTTCCCAGCAATCGTGGGGCATACTCACCTTGTATAGACACTGTGTAGCAGAGGGGCACTGCCCAGCGGTTATGGGGAACTCATCCTAACCCAGCAGTCATGAGGCATTCTGGCCTTGTGGAGTCCGTAGTAGACAAAAAGGGTATCAAGCCAGGGTGGTACTTTTGTAAAATCGAACAATAGGCGATCGTATATTCTTCTCTAAAAAAGCGATCGTATTTTTATGACAAGTTCGTAATCAGCGCATGCTACCTCTAGCATGAGCTACCTCTAGCATACGTGGGGCAGCTGTTGTTCAGTCGGTAGGGCGCAAACTCATGGTCACAAGATCGTCGATTCGAATTACAGCATAACACGGTTGACATTTTCAACCGGTCGAATCATATCCACAAGTTAAATCCAATACGTATCCGTATCTATACCAGATAGAGACACACATCCATTATCCAACCAATTTTCAAAAACGTAGCACAGTTCAAACCTGATTGGTTGCAGTAATTGACGGGATGCAACCTTGGACACCATACAAATAGTTTACCTAACATTTGGTGGAATTCTTGTGGCTACGGACGCGAATTTGCCGGGCACCGATATGAATTTGTAGTGCTCCTGCGCAACCTTTCGGGGCCCTAGCCGGATTTTTTTTCGGGCTCGGGCGCGAAATTTTAGGGCTCATTGCAAGTTTTCGGGACTCGAAGCGAGTTGTCGGGGCACCAACGTGAGTTCTCTTTCGGGACCTCTTGTCCTTTTTTTCTTTTTTTTGTCGGGGCCAGGTCTATGTTCCAGCTCCCTGTGTTATTTTGTAACCCGCGCACGAGTTTTCGGGATACAACGCTGGTTTTCTGAGCACGGCGCTATTTTTGGGACTTCGTCTGAATTTTTATGAACCAGGATCGCTTTTCCAGTTTTCGGCGGCATGTTTGTACGGTTTGGCTTCATTTCTTTTTGAACGACGCGATGCCTTTGCTCCCTGGGTGCGAGTCGCACCCCCCCCCTCAACCAGCCACGAATTCTTCGGGAGTCTCAGTACGCTTTATCGGGTTCCCATTCGTTTCGGGGACCTTTGGTTTCATTTGTTGGAATATATAGGGTATGAGGCCTTGCTTGGTCTTTGTGGTTTCAGCTTCATTTTTCCAGGTCTCGGCGCGGTGTTGTGTGATTTGTCGGAACCCCGGTACGACTTTTTTTCGGGGCCCCACACATCTTAGGACCCCATAATGATTATCATGGCCAAATTGAGCTTTTTGTGGCCCTAGCTCCCTTTTTATCCCGGTTGGATGCGATGGGGTCTCTGCACGATCGGTTCAGACCCAGCATGATTTGTCTGGGTCAGGTTAGTTGGTTAGTTATTGGGGCTTTATGGCGCATCGACTTCATTGGTCATGTAGCGTGTCCGGGCCAGGGATGATGTTTCCAGGCCCAAATAGTTTTTGAGAACTGCACGATTTATTGGGTCCATAAGATTGCATAGGCTTGGATTGACCAGAGGGGTTGGCTTTGTCTTGGTCTGATTCCGATGCGATTTTGGAGCACAGTATGACTTTTAATTCCTATTATGATTTATCGGAACTACAGCGTTTTGCTTTCTGGATCCGACTTGTTTTGGGGACCTTTGACTCGAGTTGTGGGGCCCCAGTGATTTGTCTGGGTTCGGATTAGCTTTTGGTGACCGGCTTCATGCTTGTGAAGGTCCGGTACGATTCTTGCAGACCCAGCGATATTTTTGGGATCCAGCGTGTTTTCAGGGTCCCTTCCCGACTCTTAGGGAGCCCGCCATCTCTCAAGACGAGCAATTTCTCCCCAGTATTGCCAGAGTGTTTAGCATTATAATAGCGAGCAAGATCAAAGGGTGCGGTTTTTGTGTCCGTCAGGCATTTTTTTTTTACTGTGGCTCATTGAATGTTGTGAATTTAACCTTTAACTGATACAATTGTGTGAAGTGGCATTTATAAAATACAGGCTCATAGAAAGTCTGAGTGGCAATGCCACATCAATTTAGACTTTGATGTGGCTATGGCAGTACATGCCACAGCGCATTCTCCACCTATGTGTTTGGCATTAAGGATGCCTGTGAAAATAATTATGACAATATAATTGCTGCTTATTGGTACGATATATTTTTCAGACAATAAAAAATGCTCAAAATTAGCCAATCCAAATATTGCTTTTGCTGTGCATGGAAAACAAAGGGAAAGCTAGATATGTTGTTCATTTGTCTTTCCATCAGAATAGGTGAAGAGCCAATCCATTATCCCACCCGTATTAATTCATGCTTGCCAAACTCTACCCAATCCACTCCGTTGTCCGAACCAAACAGACACCCGCACGGATATCCAATCTATGCCATGCTCTAGTTCGAATCCCGCAACCGGCGAGATTTCCGAGTCCGTGGGTGTAACCTCTCGGGAGGACATGTCCTCACAATTCTGAAGTGGTGATTTGAGACGCCTTTGCATGACCACCGCAAAATTCTACTTATTCTTTTATAGTGAAAATACATAAGAAAGAAAATCACCAAAAATGCTGCAAGCCGATCTAGCCAGGGGCTTCATAGGCTGCCCTCGCCACAAAATCTCCGAGAGGTAAATCAGCAGATGTTACAAAATACATTTTTGCTTCCAGGCCATTTTTGAATAACATGAATCTTGACCATCTGGTGTTCCAGCTTGGGCAGATAATTGTGCTTTGCGAGGCACCAAATTTGCGCAATCGTAAGGCGTTTCACGTCCTAAGCTGCCTTACCCTGAGCATATATTGATATATATATATATATATATATATATATATATATATACATTGAACAAACGTGACTCTGGGTGTTCTTGGGTATCTTCACGATCATGGAGGGGAGTCATGGGTAGCCTTAAGCTAGTACGTCAAGTTTAAGTTCGTATTCGTTTTCGTATTAAGCGATGAGTTCGCCAGAGACTTATTTCTATTGGTATCGCTATTAAGCGACGAGTTTTTGATCGTTCGAATTAATTATCACAAATGCTCCTAACTGTACTGGGCACGCTGGAAGCAACTACCATGGTCGCACATGACTACCTTAATGGGCTACGTACAACGCAAACCAGTTTCTTCGGTCGCTTCGCATTTTTCGTTTTCACCCAAACCTGCCTAAATCTGATATCAAGCGATAGCCTGTCGTGAACACTGTGAACCCTCCTGTGCTATTTATAAACGAGATACTGTTAGAAAGGAGTCATGAATATTTCATATCAAGGAGCAGGATGTTGATACTTCTTGGAGAAGGACGTCGATTAAATGTTCAGAGAATGGTGTATTTCACCCTATTTCACGAATAATTTATCACCGCGGTGGCGGGCGCACTACATCGCTGTCGCACCTTCAATAGAAGAACATGCATGGCGTGTCGGCTTTTGCACCCTCCTGTAACATTTCAAACCGGGACAAACTTCAAGGTTCTGGGTGCACTGGTCCAATGTGTCTATATCAGAACATCTAAGGCTCATAGCTAATGGTCAAAACATCTAGGAATCATATCGATTAAACGTTTAAATCATCTAAATTCGGAGATTTGATTCCGTATGGGAGGAATTAAGAATTTATCATGTTAAAACCTGTAAATGTTCAAATTATCTAGGAGAGAAAGGTATCTAAAGACTCGAAGGCACGAACGATCAAAAGCTCTAGCTGTCCGATACCTCGAAGGTATCAAAGCATTTAATCCACATAAACAGCAAGAGTTCATACCGTCTAAAATAAAACGAGTTCAGAACCTCTAGCGATCAAAACCTTCAACGTGTCCAATACCACTAATCAACAACACTTTTCCTTGAGAAAGTGCGAGGTTGCTCCGAAAGGTGTCACGTGAGCGATTTTTTGCATATTTTCGCATGAAGCTGAGTCGTCTAAACGTCGTCCAGTTCAATAGGCGGGTTTTCAGTGGAAATTTGGTCCTGCTTGGTATATCTAGTAGAATAACTGTATGCATGGTATAGGTGGGGCCTGGGCCCCACTTTGTACGAAATGTTAATACTTTTCCACCCTGAATGTACGATATTATGAATAATTCGCTGCATCAATTGCAAATCAACCTTGGCAGACAATTCACATCCACCAATCGGGGGGGTTGGGGGAGAAAGGCCCTTTTATCAGGGAGGGAAGGGAGGAACCCCCCAACGGGGGGGGCCCGGGCATTTTTTAAAAAAAAAAAAAAAAAAAATTTCATACTCACAAAGTTGGCGTGAATTATAACTTCACGCCCCCCCCTTCCCCCCAGACGAAATTTAGCCTGAATAACGATTACGTGCACGACGACTCCGAGCGCATCATACGCATTCACCGATTTTACCATGGTTCTTAATTTGTATGATTTGAACGTGAATCACTTTTCAATGTTTAGAGCGTTTGAACGCTTAGAGATTCTGAACGCTATGGTTTCTGAACCTTATGGATTTTGAACGCTTTAGAGGTTTTAACCGTTAGATGCTTTGAATGCTTCGAGGCTTTGAACTCTAGGCATTTTGATACAGTATTAATTTTGAACCCTTAGTTATTATGGACAGTTAGTTGATTTGGACGTTTGGAGATTTGACCGTTTTAGAGGTTTTGAACTGTTAGCTGCTTTGATGCGTTATAAGTTTTGAACATTCCAAATGGAAGGAAGTTTCCGCAGATTAGTGGTCTTGAACCATTAGAAGAATTCAACTTTAGCGGATTTTAGAAGTTTTGAACTATTTGATGCTCTGAATCCTTAAAAGTTCTGGTACACCCTCGGTCCAGTATGTGTTGACCAAGGATGAACTGGTTCAGGGTCTACTCGCTCCGGGTACACTAGTTCAATGTAGACTATTCGATGATGAATTGGTTCCTGATGCTTTGGTTCAGTGTACACTGGTTCAGTACAGGTTGGTTCTGAATAGACTGGGGTTCAGGATGCACTGGTTCAGTGTAGACTGGCCTAGGATGGACTGGTACCGGATGCACTGGTTCAGTGCACACTATTTCAGGATATAGTGTTCATGGCGCATTGGTTTAGTTAGTTATTTGGGCTTTAGGGCGTGTCGACCTCATTGGTCAGGATGGACTGGTTCAGTATATACTGGCTTAGGACAGGGTGGCGCATGGTTCGCTGGTTCAGTATGCATTGGTTCCAGATACCTTGGTTCAGGGATGCACTGGATCAGGGATACACTGGTTCAGGATGCAATGACCCGGGATGGACTAGTCAGAGATGCACTGTGTCAGGGATGCACTAGTTCGGGACGCACTGCATCAGGTTGGACTGGTCCGAGATGCACTGGTTCAGGGCGCACTGCACCAGGTTGGACTGGTCCGAGATGCACTGGTTCACGGCGCACTACCAGGATGGACTAGTCAGGGATGCACTGTGTGAGGGATGCACTGGACCCGGAATGCACTGATTTATAATGCACTGATGCAGGATGGACTGGTCCTGGATGAACTGCTTCAGGACGCACTGTACCAGGATGGACTGGTCCTGGATGAACTGGTTCAGGGCGCACTGTACCAGGATGGACTGGTCCCGGATGAACTGGTTCAGGGAGCACTACCAGGATGAACTGGTCCGGGATGACCTGGTTCAGGGCGCACTGTGCCAGGATGGGCTGGTCCGGGATGCACAGCCGGCCAGCGGGCGTCAGTTGCCGCGTCTGGTACTCGATTCGCACTGGCACGCTGAGCGCCGTGAACTTTGATTGGACTCAACGTAAGCAGATAACAGCCTGACGTCAGTCGCAGCTCCTGTCGGTCACTGACGGTGCAGGACAGCGCTGGTGTTCCCAATAGCGTTGATATTTTTCGGAGGTTCTCCAACCACACTCGAACAGATTTCCGGTGGCTGGTAATTGGCCAAGATTTGTCGAAATTGAAATTCTGTCCAAGGAAGTGCCGACTTAAAAGTTACATATTAGGCTGTTTTTTGTTAATCAATTACCTACGCACGTTCATGCTTGAACTTTATGAAGCTCAATAATGAGGTTAGATATAGATGTACAAGCAAATCATGGGGTATAAGCAAATGCGTGTCAATGCATTACTAACTGGGATACCTATCTCCTTTAGTCAGGAATTACCTGTAGAAACATTTAAAAAGAAGTTAATTTAAATTATCATCAGCTAATTTGAATTGAGTTGTTAGCCTGAGCTACGTAGCTACCAGGGGCGGACCCAGGAATTTTCATCCTGGACAGGGTAACGCTTTGTCTCGTTGGGTCGCCAATGGTTTTAAGGATTTTCATCGGCAGCAGGGGTTGCACTGGACGTTCTGCAAGGACGTTTTTTCTACGGAGAGGTTAGCTGGTTAGTTTTTGGGATTTAGGGCGCTTCGATCAGAATGCATCTTTCGCGCCCATTCTACTCATAGGAGTGCCCTCGGCTGAACATTCGTTCATTGAGACGTGTGCTGGGTACACTGAAGCGCAGTGTTGAAAAACTGACGTTTGTTGGTGTCATGGATACCAATACATTATGTATTCCAGGATTGTGACTAGACTAAATGAAATATTTTGTACTCCAGAAGGGAAAACGAACAACAACATTGTTTGGTCGAGTGCTACCACTCAAAGTCCATACCTGAAAACAACTAGCAGTTTCAGCGATCCCAGCGCGCCGACCAGTCAACGTCACTACACATACTTGTTTAGTTCATGTCTGGAATGTTTAGTTGAAGCAAAGAGCAAGGAGCAGTACAAAGCGTACCGAACATGCTCGTCGGTGTTGCGCTAAAACCCGTAAGGGGCCTTGATAAAACCATCTACGCACAACTTGCGGCGCTTCACATGTGAAAAGACGCTATATTTGTGTCAATAAAATCAATAATTAATTCAATATTTATTCAATATTGACTCAATATTTATCAATATTTAATCTGGTATATGATATATTTAGAGTAATGAAAATTTATTTAATATTATTTTTTAGATACTTGCGCTGGAGTACTCGCCAAGAAGTACCATAAATCCCTAGTTGGCAAATCTGGGGGTACTTGGTATCGCCGGAGTAAATACTTGAAGCCTGGTTTGGCCAGCAAGTTCTTTGAATGCGCAATCGAAGGTCGTTTTGTTAAAGGGACAACTTTTTTGAGACACAATGAGCCCGTTCAACGCAAGAAAATCACTTCAAATTTCCAAAAATCCGCCCCGGGGCAAGCAAGTTCTCCGAGGCGATTACACCAAGAAACCAATGCCATTTGTGCACTTATGATGACTGTCATTTTTTTTGGGGGGTGGGGGGTAAATGTGTGCGAAGATAAACATGCGCCTTGAAATATAACTGCATTTTGGGTTCATCAGTGTCAGTGAAGGGTCCGTAATACTTGTTCCGAAATTTACTCCGACCCATCGCCTGTTCGCCCGCCCCATGATCAGTTGTACTTCTAGTGCTGGGGTAGCAAATCCGACCAACTCTATTTAAGATAAAAAATAAAACCGTCTGTGAGCGGTTTTACAGGGGAAATTTGCCCTCCCGTCTAGCAGCTCTGGATCCTTCCAAGTCGATCCTTGCTTCAACTAAACATTCCAGACATGAACTAAACAAGTACATAAAGGAACTTTAAATATTCATAAGAATCGTTTTCAGGAAATTTTTTTTTCAGCTTTTCCATGCAAAATAACTGTTTCTTGGTGGTGATAATAAAACTATTTTAGACGGATTGTTTAGTATAATTTTCATTACACCATCATATATTCCAAAACAATAGTCCATCCATGTCCAATAGTCACGTGGGGTTCGCTGTGCCAGGTGTGCGTTGAGCCGGTTCCTGGTGTCGGGTGCGCATTTGTGAACTTCGTTAACATCGGTTAAGTATACTTTTGTTAGCATTTTCTCTACCATTGCTCATGAAGTTGGCTTATAACCCCATCCTTCGCTAATAGTTTAACCACAGCCAATTTTGGGGTCTGAAAGCTGTGTATTGTGCGTCGGTGGCGAATGGTACGCACAAACTCGGAATGGCGCAAAGGCCATGACATGCATTTTGGGGTGCTTGAGATTTTGGACAACAACGGAAGTTAGCAATAATTCAAATGAATCGCGGGTGAACTCGGCTCATTAGTTGTGGGACTAGTCCTTCGGAGAAGTGTTTGTTGAAGGATGATCCAGGTGGTGTGGTCCGCCCAAGATGAGTGAGTGCGATTCATCCTGAGCTCTGCCAGGAGAAATGTTATTGGTGTATTCACATCGCATCATGCCTATTTATCATAAATATTTGTTTGTGAACTTTGGGAATACATCACCCACCTACACTCAGGCAATATCTATCCAATTTGCAGATATCATGGGTATATTTTTGGGAGTACTTTGGCTACTGAGGGCATTTCCCACTAGATTGCATTCCTTGGCACAATTGCACCTATTCATGACTTAGCTTGCTGACATATGGCTGACTTAGCAGTTAGCTATATGTACATATATGTTTGTATGGTACATACAGCATGAAATGCTAACATTTATTTTTAATTCCATTAAAGCAATACTACCTGGTTATGGACGACTCATTTTTTTAGTGCAGCAAAGTTTTTGACATGGCTTAGTTTGCCAAGATGTTTATGCATACAAAAATGCTAACATTGGTTTTCAGTCCCACTAAAACAAGGTTAATTGTCAGCAAGTGCATAGCTATTTTTTTGGAATCCAGCTAAAAAAATCGTACTCCAGCTAAACATTTTGTACTCCACTACCAAGAAAAAAAAAGGAAATCCTCCACTGCTCAAGCGCCCTGCAGAGGCGCCTTATTTTCCAGTCGGTAGGGCGCCGCCACAGTTCCATGGGGAGAGCAATCCCCGGTTGCTCTGCCCAGGCCAACCAGTGGTATAAACTTAAAAGCATGGAATCAAATACCCTATAGATTCACCCAGTCGAATTTTATGCCAATTATTTCAAGTTAACGCTATGCAGTTAATGTCTAAGATCGGAGAAAATTGATGCGAACAGGTTATCAAGAAAATACTAGAGATGGGTACCTAGTTGACCGTTGCTTCACGCATTGCTGATATATCGGCAGCTAACAAAGTTGACGTAGTATAAGGTCTGTACGGAGCAAGCACGGGATGTGAAGAAAGCTAGCATGAGACCGACCAGAACTGAATGGAGCCTGACGTCGTTGGCATGCACAATGCCAGAATGTCAACACCAAGAATGACACGAGGGCATGGATGCTCACAGCCAGCCAATGTATAGTTCATGGAAGCCCTCCGGGCACAAGAGTGTTACTTCTTTTGCTTCCACTGCAAGGTCATCTCTTTGTGTAACTGTCAAGAGAACCACCGATGCCATATCAGTCCAACCTCCAAGTCTGCAGGTCTACAATTGCCCCTGACTCCGCCCCTGTCGCTGCCGCGCCCCCGCTCCCGTCACCGGCCCTGTCACTGCCGTTAGCGGTGTTTACCGCCCCTGCCGACGCCTCTGTCGCTACCGAGTCCCCCTCCCCCGCAACCGGCCTTGCTACCGCCGTTAGCGATGTTTACCGCCCCTGCCGACGCCTCTGTCGCTGCCGAGTCCCCCCCCACCCCACACCACCGGCCCTGTCACTGTCGTCAGCGGTATTTACCGTCCCTGCCACCGCCCCTGCCGACGCCTCTGTCGCTGCCGAGTCCCCCCCCCCCCCACACCACCAGCCCTGTCACTGCCGTCAGCGGTGTTTACCGCCCCTGTCCCCGCCCCTGCCGACGCCTCTGTCGCTGCCTCTGTCGCTGCCGAGTCCCCCCCCACCCCACACCACCAGCCCTGTCACTGTCGTCAGCGGTATTTACCGCCCCTGTCCCCCGCCCCTGCCGACGCCTCTGTCGCTGCCTCTGTCGCTGCCGAGTCCCCCCCCCCACCCCACACCACCAGCCCTGTCACTGTCGTCAGCGGTATTTACCGTCCCTGTCCCCGCCCCTGCCGACGCCTCTGTCGCTGCCGAGTCCCCCCACCCCACACCACCAGCCCTGTCACTGCCGTCAGCGGTATTTACCGTCCCTGTCCCCGCCCCTGCGGACGCCTCTGTCGCTGCCGAGTCCCCCCCCCACCCCACACCACCAGCCCTGTCACTGTCGTCAGCGGTATTTACCGCCCCTGTCCCCGCCCCTGCCGACGCCTCTGTCGCAGCCGAGTCCCCGCCCCCGCCACCGGCCTTGCTACCGCCGTTAGCGGTGTTTACCGCCGCTGCCGACGCCTCTGTCGCTGCCGAGTCCCCGCCCCCGCCACCTGCCCTGTCACTGCCGTTAGCGGTGTTTACCGCCCGTGTTGCCGCCACTGCCGACGCCTCTGTCGCTGCCGAGTCCCCGCTTCCATGACCGGCCTTGCTACCGCCGTTAGCGGTGTCTACCGTCCCTGTTACCGCCCCTGCCGACGCCTCTGTCGCCGCCGAGTCCCCGCTTCCATCACCGGCCTTGCTACTGCCGTTAGCGGTATTGACAGTGGGAGGGAGGGGAGGGTCGGTTTGTGTAGCATGTGGACAGATAGCGGGAGCTCGCTAGCCGCGCACTAGTTCAATTTCGTTCATGAGCGATCATGATATTAAATTTGCACATGCAAATGCGGTGAGGTAGGAATCTCTTGCGTATAGCCTTATGGCAAACATTCCTGAATGACTTGTGTAAGGAAAATGTCGTGCGGGAACGAACTACATACAGTTCACGTGACTCAACGGCTGGGGTGGAGTTTTGTATACTTTTGGTGGAGCCTGGGCCCATCCTTTTTTTGCAGTATCTACGCCCACTGACTGCCAGAGTTTGACGAACCAGGGCCGAGTTTGACGGACCAGGGCCGAATATCACTGGACTAGCGGATTTTGACAGGGCCAAATGTCACTGGACTGCCGTATTTGGACAGATTTGGAAGCCATTATTTCAAGGTAGTAGGGTAAGGCAGCAAATTTTCTCTATTTTTAACTGATGGGAGGGGGGGGGTATTGTCCGCAAAAGGACATCCGATGTCCCGAAAACGGAACGTGCGGTGCATGGAAAGGGCACTCTTTTTAACAATAACATACAGAAGTGTACACAATTTTCAGTACGGAAAGTACGAAGAAAACTTAGATGCTCATCACAAATTGCATACCTCCCCTATGACGTTGCACGACAAAATCAACTTAAGCACTTCTCGCCCTAAACCGAAACCTGTGACGTAGCTTTTCCACCAAGTAGCAGAATTCTCAGCTGACCGCGTGTAGAAAAAAAATCGCATTGGTGACAATAAATAGCAATAGCAACCAACGCCACTTACTACGCCACGGAAAGAAACAAACGTCTAAGTACAGCGCTCCCTCCCCCTTGCCACGATACGCTCCGCGGCGCCTAACTGATCACGTGACCACAACGTCAGAGTGCCCAGATGTTAGCGATCTCAGTCCACGTGATCCGACAGCGCAGTACGTGAGCGGCCATTAGCGAGTCACGTGACCGGTGGCGGGACGCTGCGGGTCGCGTCAGGCGGCGCGTGATGGACTGCCCGCCGAGCCCGCCGCCCCGCGTCGCGCCGCCACGCCGCCGCGCCCGCCGGCTCGCGCGAGAGACCAAGCTGCCCGCCACTGAGGTGGGGAGGTGCGCGGCCGGCCAGGCCAGGATCTGGCAGCAGGGTGTAGCCGTCACTGTTGGCGGCGACTGCAGCTCCCGCGGTGTGCCGCCGTCAGTAGGGCTGACTAAGCAGACTATGAGGACAAGGACGGCACAAAGGCAACGGCTTGGACGGGACCATATGACTCAAACTGCAAGTTCTCAAGTTGGGAAAACACACTCTCTATCTCTGTTTCTCTCCCTCTATCTCTATCACTCTATCTCTAGCTCTATCTCTATCTCTATCACTATCTCTATCACTTTCTCTATCTCTATCTCGCTCTATCTCTCTCTATCTCTCTCCCTCTCTATCTCTCTCCCTCTATCTCTATCTCTATCTCTTATATGTCACTATCTCTATCACTATCTCTATCTATCTCCCTCTATCTCTCTATATATATATATGTATCTCTATATGTCTCTCTCTCTCTCTCTCTCTCTCTCTCTCTCTCTCTCTCTCTCTCTCTCTCTCTCTCTCTCTCTCTCTCTCTCTCTCTCTCTCTCTCTCTCTCTCTCTCTCTCTCTCTCTCTCTCTCTCTCTCTCTCTCCCCTCTATCTCTATCTCTATTTCTATCTCTCTATCTCTCTATCTCTCTATCTCTCTATCCATCTCTCTCATGATAATATATAATAGACCACATTATAAACCATCCTACCTGGAATTGTGTAAAGAGATGTTTGTGTATCATGATCTGCAATGGTGAGGATAGACGTGATACTCATCAATGGTATACTGCTATAAATTATGTATCAAAACTTCATGAATGCTCATCAAGTAGCAGCATATCGATACCTCTGTGGAAGGGATGTCGATTCAGTGTTCAGAAAGTGTAATATTCCACCCAATTTCCCTAATAAAACCTGCATGCATATGTACATTTAACTTCGTCACATAATAATTTGATCAGGAAATCAGGTTGATGTAACATATCTTGACTTTAGTAAGGCCTTTGACAAGGCACCCCATAAACGGTTAATGATACAGCTTCAGGCCCATAGTATTGCAGGTAGCATCTTAAAATGGATAGAGTTGCGGCTTTCAGATAGAGAGCAAAGAGTGATGCTCATGGCAAAATGTTCTTAGTGGAGTCCCCCAGGGGTCAGTACTGGGGCCACTACTGTTCACTATATTTGTAAATAACATTGAAAGTGGTCTAAGCAGTAAGGTTTTGAAATTTGCGGATGATTTGAAGGTCTTTAGAGCAATAACAGGTCAAGGTGAGCATATCTCGCTGCAAAAAGACTTAGACGAACTTGTGAAGTGGTCCGAGGAATGGCAAATGAAATTTAATTTTAATAAGTGCAAAATCATGCATGTAGGTAAGCAGCATATGAAGGCTCCATACTTGATGGGTAGCCAAGTGCTATCAGTGACTCAACAGGAGAAGGATTTAGGTGTTATACTAAACGCAAAATTAGGAGCATCAGAACAGACCAAAGAAGCCAGGAAGAAGGCACTGAGAATGCTCGGGGCAATAAATAGGAATGTATCATACAGAAGTGAGCAAGTCATCAGGAAGCTTTACTGTGCATATGTCAGGCCACATTTGGAATACTGCATCCAAGCTTGGTCTCCTAGCTATGAAAAAGATTGTTGGCTTTTAGAGAGAGTACAAAAGAGGGCTACAAAAATGGTTAAAGGCATAAGCAACCTGGCATATGAGGGAAGATTGAAGAAATTGAATATGTTTTCACTTAGATATAGAAGGCTGAGAGGAGATCTCATCCAGGTTTTTAAATTTGTCCATGGTCTGGAGAGGGGATATCTTGGGGAAATGTTTGAATTGAACAGAAATAATACAATTAGAGGTCATAAATTCAAAATTAAAGTTAACCACAGCAGAACAAGGTTAAGGCAGACTTTCTTCACCAACAGGGTAGTAGAACACTGGAACCAGCTGCCAGAAAATATTGTCAGTAGTAGCACATTGAACATCTTTAAAAACAGCATAGACAATCATTATCAGAATAGAGGGCTTGCTTTTCAGTATTACAGGGAGGGCTGATTGACAGATTTGGTGGGCGATTGGTTCAGTGTACAGAGTGCAACCAAGATGGGCCCTTGTGGCTCATAGTTGCACTAATCTTTTATGTCTTGATGTCTTTATGTATAGGCATATATGTAGAAATATAAATCAATACATGTGCACTATATATATATATATATATAATATATATTAATATATTTATATATATATATATATATATACATATATCGTACACATGTCATCATAGGCATATATGTATGGACAGTAGATATATATAGCACACGCAAAACAATTGTACTTGTCGGTGCTTTACGGCAGGCGCAGCTCTCTTCATAAGGAGTCGGTACTGACTGTGCTGATTACATCAGCTGTCAGGTAAATGTGGTGAACTGGGCGTACATGATGCACATAAGGCTTGCATTTCGATGAAAAGTCGTCCATACGGGTTGGAAGGAGCATCCAACAGGACCGAATACCAGATACAGCAAAGAAGCAAAGAAGCGTGCCAGAGACCTATGGCACACCCAGTCATATTGCAAAGATGGTGCTAAAAAATTGTTGACGCTTTAAAAAAAACTCTGTTGTTAGTGAGAATTCCATCTTCGAGGGTGCGCAAGTTTGTGAGAACTGTGCCAAATAATGGAGCGGCTACGAACCCTCAGACCATCCCCCGATGTTGCCGAATTATTGAGTGACTATGAACCCTCAGAACCTTCCCGGATATTGCCAGATAATAGAATGCCCATGAACCCTTGGTCCAGATGAGCCATTGCCACTCCCTAGAGAAAGAAAATGTCAAAACTTCCGGAAGAGAAAGGGAGTAACAGTCAAAGACTGAAGGAAGTACAGTTCAGAACTGGTCCTAACCGAATATGGTAAACGGGACGGGGTTGTTTAACCCCAGCCGGTTATTTGCAAATTTATTCATTTATAAAGGGTCAAATTCGCCAATGGTAGACAATCTACATTTTTTCGGCATTATCAGCACGGAATTTAACAAATAGCGAAGTACCAACCAACCTCAGGCCAAAAGGAAGACTAGGATAGGTGCGAAATACCAGCGAGAACAGTGAAGGAGGACAAGGCAGAGAGTTGGGGACCTGTCAAAACTGGGAAGGACATGCTGAAGCGGTATAGATCAGTCAGAACAGTGGACAGGTCCAGCCAGAGTAGCGGAGGACCAGCCAAAGCGCTGAAGAACCAGCCAAAATCGTGAAGGAAGGGGGACCAGCCAAAGCGGTAAAGGTCCAGCCAGAGCATGAAGGGAGACTAGACAAAACGGCGCTCGAAGAACTCACCAGAGCGCAGAGGCAGTGCCGAAGTAGTAGAGCAATACGAACATGATGGCGCAGTTGGCGTTGCCCAGTCCCTGCTGGACGAGCACCAGCACGTTGTACTGGGCCTCCAGCTGGCAACTAACGGCCTGGCGGCCGACCGCCAGTCGGATGACATGACCCGCCGAAGTCAGGCTGTAGCAGAGGCTGAGGAACACGATCGACCGCTCCGGGTACTTGAAGTGCGACGAGTCCAGCAGGAAAGTCACCACGGTGAACAGCGTGGAGGCCAGGCACGGCACGGCCAGAAAGGCCACCCACTTCTCGGCGAACTGTTTGTGCTCGTGTGAGAAGGCCACGTCGGCGGCGCAGGCACGCGCGCACCGGCCCGTCCGGTTGACGTAATAAAAGAAGTTCGGCCGCACGTAGTGGTGACAAGGCTGCGCCGGCGGCGCGATGCCGGGTCGCGACACGTGGTAGGTGGGTCGCAGGCTGTGCTGCGGCCCGGGGAAGCGTGGCACGGGCAGACTGAGTGTGCCGTGCTCGGGGCCCGTCTCGTCGGGACCCTCCATGCACATGTGCGGCCGCTTGTTCTCGGCCGGGAACTTGGAGCAGTTGAGCGCCTCCGGCCAGGCGAAGCCCAGCTTGGACATGATGGGATGACAGCGCTGTTTGACCGATGTGCAGAGTCGGCGACATGGTCCGATCAGTACGTCCACCTTCTCCGTGCACATGGGTGCGTACACGGCGCACAGGAAGAACTTGAGGCGACTCGAGCACTTGTACTGGATGAGCGACGAGAAGGAGAGTGTCTGCGTTTCGGCATCTTGAATGTCGTTGCCCACCATGTTGGGCATACGCGTCATGTTGTAGCCCAGGTCTTTGCAGAGGGTCAGCTGGATCGGCTCACACCGGCCGCCCTCGTCATACGCGCGGCACATGCCGACAACCACTAGCAACTGGAACAGTCGGAGAGCCACCATGGCCGCGGCCCGTGCCCGCGCAGCACTGCGAGTCTCTCACACCACACCCTGCCGCAGCTCAGCGCCACTGACGCGGGCCTCTGCCGGGCGCGGGAGCTGCGCCGCCCGGCGCGGCCGTATGAATAAATCCGCTCTCCAGTCAACAGCGTCCCGCCGCGGCCAGCCGGTCCCCGGCAAGATTGTATTTCATCGCGGCCCTCCAGCCAATGGCCGCACGCCGTACAGCCGCCCGGCCAATAGAGGCTCGACTGACATCCGCGGGCCACAGAACCAACACGACGTCTGTAAAATGGGAGCGTGTTCCCTTTGGAAGGGTGATGGGTGTGATTGGGTGTCGGGAAGCCGAGTGACATGCGGGAATGCCAGGGGTGCCCGCTCAGCCGACGGGCGCAGGAGGGGCTGCGGGTGCACTTGCCCGGATGGTGCCAGCTGCCCGAGGGTGTTGGGAGCGGTGAGGTGCCGTCACCACTGCTGGTCCTTACTGTAGTGCTCAAGCATGATCATTGCCAAACAACTATGATAGTCGTTCGAACGACAATATTTGTTTACCCCAAAAATATGGTGCCCCTTGAACGTTTTCGGCGTAGACGCCAGAATGGGGATTTCGGTTCCGTGGCGCAAGACTCCCTGGACAATACAAAAACGTTGGAGAGGAAAAACTCAGAACCAAAAAAGAAATATTGGACAAAAAACAAATATTGATAACAAAGGTAATTTGCATTGTTGTTTTAAGGGGATGTTAGCTATTTATCTAAAAGACGCACTAAAAATATAGCATGCGCTTACGAGGCCAGTATCACACAAGAAAATAATACTCTGCCAGGAGCAGCTTGAAGTGGCTAAATCCAGTCGTTGAAATAATATAAAATCAAATTAGCTACCGCACCTTGAGCACTGGAAGGCGCCGTTTTGTCCATAGCAGATCCACACTGAACCAAAAACAGTATTTGATTTAAATATATTGTTTCAGACAAATGTGGAAACTTGATGCATAATTCGGAGGGAAGTTCATTTTTTTCAGACAAACGGACGGCCGCACGCGAGCACTTCGGACTCTATCCTGTTTGTTGTTTTTTTAAGGGGGTTTCAAATATTTCATGTATTCAGGGCACCGATAATGTGAAGCAATACGTTAAATAGATTATGAAATGATACATTGCTTAAGCTATGCTTGAATGCCTCAACATTTCCGGTGTCTGGGACATTACGCAAACTAATCAAAATATTCCGCTATACACACTTTCGTTTCATCAGTTAGATCCAACCTTGCCTGATGATTCATAGGGAACAATGTATCCTCCACGGGGATTATAATCTGTCGAAAATGAAATTAAGAAATAACCACGGCAAATGAGTGATCGTCATAAACTAGATAGAAAAACCGCGCCATGTCACCACCAACCATGTGTGAGCAGGAGCAATTTGTCTTTTTGGGCTCGTCTGGTTGTCCGCAAGGGTATTACATGTCACTTCTCAAGTTATTTTCTAGATGAGCTTTGTCGCAAATTATTTCAAACCCATCCTTATGCGCCTTCTAAACCATGTGAGCACGTGCGATTTATCTGCATTGGCATGCATTGGTGTAACTATTGGGGGTGGGGGTGGGGGGTGGGGGCTGAGGTTGGTTGGTCCTTCGCTATTTGCTAAATTCCGTGCTAATTATGCCGAAAATGTAGAATGTCCCTACGATTGGTGAACTTGACCCTTTAAAAATAAATACATTTGTGAATAACCGGCGGGTGTTAAATAACCACACGTCCAATTTAGCATATTCGGTTAGGACCAGTTCTTAACTGTACTTCCTTCAATCTTTGACTGTTACTCCCTTTATCTTCCGGAAGTTTTGAAACTTTCTTCCTGTAGGAAGTGGCAATGGCGCACCCGGACCAAGGGTTCATGGGCATTCCATTATTTGGCAATATCCGGGAAGGTTCCGAAGGTTCAAAGTCACTCAATAATTCGGCAAGATCGGGGGATGGTCTGGGGGTTCATAGCCGCTCCAATATTTGGCACAGTTCCGACAAACTTGCGTACCCTCGAAGATGGAATTCTCACTAACAATATAGTTTTTTTTTAATGCTTCAACAATTTTTGCGCAGCATCTTCTTTGCAATATGACTGGGTGTGCCGTAGGTCGCTGGCACGCTTCTTTGCTTCTTTGCTCTATCTGGTATTCGGTCCTGTTGGATGCTCCTTCCAACCCGTATGGACGACTTTTCATCGACATGCAAGCCTTATGTGCATCATGTACGCCCAGTTCACCACATTTACCTGACAGCTGATGTAATCAGTACAGTCAGTACCGACTCCTTATGAAGAGAGCTGCGCCTGTCGTAAAGCACCGACAAGTACAATTGCTCTGCGTGTGCGGTATGTATATCTGCAGTCCCTACATATATGCCTATAATGACATGCGTACGATATATATGTATATATATATACATATACATATATATATATATATATTTATATATATATATATGTATATATTAGCCCACGGTGGTAAATTGGAATGGTAAAATTAAGAGACGTGAGTAAGTTTATGGCCCCAATATATATAAGCCATTTAAGCCTAACCGCTGGGTTCTAGCCGAAAAAAAATCCCGCCATTCCGGTATCGCGAATTTAGATTTTCCGCCCATCTGGCGGCCAGCACCTACCACGGCTGCGCACAAACGACGGATCCAGAACAATGTATCAACACAACAGTAACAAACTGATATACAGAGGTTGTCATACACTTAGTTTCTGGCCATCCTTTTCACGTCCCCTCCCCTCACCATCTTCTCCAGGGTTCCCTGGAAACTAGTGTACTGGATCGTCGCCCTGTTGCTCCTCTTCCCCAGCAGTGACATCAGCGCCTTGCTGTGCTCAGCGGCTGTCTTCTGTCTTCTCTTCCCTGTCTCAGAAACGGTGATTTGCACATTGAAGAGAAGATGGATCCTGGGGAAGAGGGTGGAGCTGTCCCTGGCAAACAGCATCTCGGACTTCATCCTCTTCACCTTCTCCTTGTCCTCCAGATCCTCCCTGGCCAGATACGTATCCACTTCACTGGCGTCAGTGAAAGGACCCCCTGGGACTTGAGGAAGTCCAGGAAGTCCAGCCTACTCCCTTCCTTCCTCTTGGTTAGCTCCTGCTTCTCATCAGATCACTTCCCCTGATTCCTCTTCATCTTCTCGCTCCACATCAGCTTCAGCTCCTTGTCTTCCCTATCTCCTTCTTGTAGCTTCCGAAGTTGGTCGGCTTGCCTTCTCTCAGGGCCTGGGTCTTCTGGAGTATGATAGGGATGCTCACTAAGTTCAAGTTATTGAGCTCCTCCAGCCTGTGGTCCACCTTACCACAGATCCTCTCCATTCCAATGTTATGTACTGGAGTGTCATCTATGTTAACTTCCTGCTCCCGGATGGGAAACTGAGGAGGGAAGGCTTCCTGATCTATGCTGTAATCCATGTGCTGCACTGCCTTGCCGACCACGGCCTCCGCCACCTCCTGGCCGTAGTGTTCCTTGACGTTGGTGAACAGGTCCTGCCCCACCCCATCCAGCATGGGCCTGACACAACTGAAGAACTTCATGTCCACAGGTCTCGCCATGTTGCTGTAGAATCCCTTGTAGAACCCGGCGAGGCTGCTGTGGGTGGCCCCTCCTGGACAGTGATGGCGTAAAAGGGCTCCACCAGGTGCAGGCCGAGGGTGGCCCACACCACCAGGACAGCCTTCAGGTTACGCAAGTCCATGACCTCCCTGACCAGACAGGGCAGTCTGTTGTTGATGTCCGGGAACTGCTCCAGGAAGTCGCTGATGTTGTCGAAGTTTCAGATTATGATGGCCGCGGTCTTGGACAGGCAGCTCAACCTGGCGTCCTTGTAGCAGAACAAGTTCCCCTCTAGGTCCCCCTCCTTCGGGAAGACTGTGTACTCTTTGTTCCGGTTCCATGATTTGTCACTGTATTCTGGAGAGACCAAACACAGGGACATATCGAGAGCCTGCCCTGCCAGACTGGAGTTCTTGGAGTCATAGTCTAGATCTACCATAAAACCCTTCACTACTTGTTTCGTCTTCATGTCTGACTCCACCAGCCTCATGACCTTGTTCATTCCAGCAGCGAATCCCAGGGTGGTGTGTGTGCCGCAAAATATTTGGCCCGCTTTGGTCTCCAGGCTGTGCATCTCTGACATCAGTGAGGCAATCCGCTTGTGTTCAGCACGTCGGCCATATGCGTGTCCACCTCCTTGTACAACTCCGCAGATGTCATGTCCTTGTACACCGCCATGATCTCCATGCCCATGCCGACCTGCATGGCGATATCCTCATCCTTTTCTCCGTAGCTTGGAAGGATTGGAATGGGCAGAGGATGGCTCTGGCCCACGTGCAGTCCCTGGACAATGAACTGCCCGACCGTTTTCTTGGTGGTGATGTCCGAGGCATGAGTGATGGCCCTGCCCTCCTCCTTCCCCTTCATGACCTCCTCTACCTCCCTGCCATCCCCTCTACCTCCTGCAGCTGCAGGGTGGTCCCGATGTTTCTGTCTGTGGGGGCGGTGTTTGCATCAAATGGGCTTTCATTCTCATTGGCCATTTTCAATTTCATTCCAAACATGGTGTTGGCAACGACCACCACGGCTCCAGCAGCTTCAGGAATTGACAGACCGAGGTCAGAGAGATTTCCGCATGTTCTGTAGAAGCTGTCTTTCACCTTTCTCTCTGACTCACTGATGTGCCTGAACTTTTCAGGAAGAGGAGCGTGGCCTGAGGCCTCGGTTTGATGGTATGTTTTCTTTTTCTTCTTGGGAGGCTCTGACTCTACTTCAGCTTCTCCCTCTGCTTCATCCATCATAGCGTCCTCCTGCTCCTCTGGATCCTCCACCTCACCACTGCCACTGCTCTTTGACTGACAATCTCGCTATTCTCTTGAATCACCTTCTTCACGGCATCCAGAGACTTGTATCTGAACTTCTCTGCCTTGTCTTTCTTATACTGATCATGAGCTTCCTTCAGTCTCTGATTCTTCAGTCAGATGTGGTAGAAGACAGGGTCACACCGGTTGTCACAGACTCACAATCCTGCAGCATAGGGCCCTTCTGATCCTCGTAGTACTTGATATCTTTGTCCGTCATCTTCAGCCCCCATTCCTCCCGACATTTGTTTCTCCTGGTTGCCTTGTCAGCGTAGACATCGAAGAGCTGATCTTTCTTGTCAAACAACTTCGTAAACATCTGAAAATTGGCCTCGTTGGTCCTCCCTTGTGCCTGCCCCTGTTTCCCCTTCACATGCAGGCTATGAACTTTTGCCACCTGAGTTTCTATTGTATCAACTGACTTACAGTAAACAGTGTTGTGGTGCCACTTGGCGAATATCTGCTTGGCCATCTCCCTCTCTCTCTCTCCCACTTCGAGGTCACCGCTCCTTTCCCTTCCACCTCAAGGTTGTACCTCAGCAACCGCACCACTCTTTTGTAGGTTGGCAGCTTGTTGACAGGGCTGAGGTATTTAATCGGAATCATCATCAAAATCGTAGACCGGCCCGTCAGATCTGGTCTTGGTGTTGCGGCCTCCCTGGCTCGCACCTTTGCTATTTCCCGCGTCACCAAGTTTCTCAGACATCTTTCTTTAAAAAGGCATTGTGTTGTCATTGATTTCATTTATGCCGCATTTCATTCGTAATTTACAAATCAAGGAACAGGCTTTAAAGTGAGCGGATCCAGATCTTACGGCGGATACGTTGGACCTCTTGCGCCGAAATTCGATCATTCTAAGCGCTGAAATTTAGCCACACTGCCCCGAGAATCAGCTTCCCCTCGGGGCACTGGCGACGGGAGGGGAGGGGGAGGATCACCACCATTTAGTCGCAGTCTGCCGCTCAATGGCAACCGGCAACAGGCGACCGGAGGTGCAGTCAGCCAATTTCCATTATGCCGAGTTCGGCGCAGAGCTGCCACGGCGAATACCTGCGACGAGATTTCAGCACAGGGCCACTACGGCGGATATCGACGTCGACATATTTGCACAGCCGCCACTATGGTGGATATAGGTATCCACCGCAACGCATATTTTTTCCAATCTGGCCCTCGTGTCACAAGAAAAGGCTGATTTTCGGCGAAACGCGGCTAAATTTGGGCGGAGTGTGATTGACTTTCAATCCGGGGCAATGGCGCACATAAATTCGGCGCAGAAGGTTCAAAGTATTCGCTGTAAAAATTTAAATATTTCATACTGCCCGACGCTCGTGGTAGGTGAACAATGCCTTGGTTCATCCTAAAAATGACCACTCCAAGGCCTAGCGGGATGCGAAATCTCTTTCCCCGATCCCTCCAAGTGAAATTTCCTTAGGGGCCTTGGTGCAGACCGTACGGCGTACGTCCTGCTCAAAAGTTTTGAAACGTTCCATAGAAAAGTGAATAAATGGAAAAGGAAGATGACTGAGAACACGCGGTAAAGCGCCGCCTGAGAGCTGTAAAATCTGCCCCCTCGCCAAATGTACGGCGTTTGTTTCCTTCCGACTATTTACAGCCAATGTCGCACACGCGCCAAATAAAATTCTTATAACGTAATCGTTAAGTAAACGCTTGTTTCTTGAGCACAGATATTTCAGATGCCTTAGATGCCTGCTTTCAGATGCCTTAGGAAATGGTTCCGCAATCAGTAGAAATATATGTGTTATATGGTCAGGATACATTTCTACTGTAAAGCCATTTTAACCTACGCCATTCATGGCCTTCTGTCCCATGTGTTCTCAAGTGATCGTCAGATGTGATCTATTCATGGCGGGTACTTTATTTAAACCAACCAAACAATTGTATGGCCAGAGTTGCTTATATATACCCCTGGAATCAAATAGTACCACTCATGTCATCTGATTTTCATCCTCAGCTTTTCGGCCCAGTTATCACCGGGGGCTAATATATGCAGGTTCCGTTGGATACGACTGCGAGTTTAGCGTTGATGATCTTCCTGCTTGTTGATTCCATTCAGCGAATTATGTTCCTTGTTTCTTCATTATGCTTATGTAATACGTAATTGTGCACTTGTGTGTATTGTATGTAATTACAATTGCATAATGAAGAAACAAGGAACATAATACGCTCAATGGATTAACAAGCAATAAGATCATTAACGCTAAACTCGTCATCGTATTCAACGAAACCTGCATATCCAATAATCTGCTTTCAAACTACTCTCTCTCTCACACACACACACACACACACACATATATATATATATATATATATATATATATATATATATATATATACACACACACAACACACACACACACACACACATATATATATATATATATATACACACACACACACACACACACATATATATATATATATATATATATATGTGTGTGTGTGTGTGTGTGAGAGAGAGAGAGAGAGAGTAGTCTGGAAGCAGATTATTGGATATGCAGGTTATATTAAAGAGATATATTTATTGAAAGATATATATGTATATATATATATATATATCTTTAAATATTCATCTTTATTTATTTATTTGTATATATTGACGTGTGACATCAGGGCCCCGATCTATACATTCAGGGGTTCCCCATGCGAAGTTGTGTGACTTATAACGTGGAATTTTCGAACCATCTTTTAAACGGGAATTTGTAGGCCCCTAGTGCGACTTTCAGGGTAGTCAAATGGCTGGCTGAAAATTCAAGAGTTGTCCGTTCGGGCACACTGAAGAGGTGCCTTTTTCTCCCTGAGGCACTTCTGACTAAAGAGAAATTATAGAGAGGTCACTCGAGCCTCCTCGGATGGGCGTCTTTTCCCGGCCGGATATGCCACCAGCTCCCTCTGCTCTGTATCTGCCTATGACTCCTGCATCTGCAAGCTGGCAGCCGGCAGCGTTTAGGCTATCAGAGGTTTCTCCTTTTCCGAAGAAGACAGACCTCTGGCCGAAGCAGACAGAATGTGCGATCAGGTAGCTTGAACCCAAAAAGACAGCACCAAGCCCGACCTACTGGTGGCAAGCCTGTATGTGTCGGTCACCATACGGGTACAGAAGTTATCACGGCCCAGACGCCCAGTTTCGTGACCCTTATTGACGCTCTGAAGCGTTGGTTGGCGCAATCGCGAGCGGCCCTCCTGGAAGCCCTATTGCCTCGTCAGCAGCTCGGAGACCAGAAGCCGTTCCAGATGCTCCTGTAGATGCTCGCCGAACTGGGTACATCAGGAAATGCCCCACACGTCCGTGAGTTGCTGAAGACGATTTCTTCGCCGGCTGCCGCAGGCAACTTGGGCAACATTATTGCTGCTGTCAGAGGAAGCTCCCCCGGTCCAACCGGGCACCGCAGCTGACAGGTTCTTGGAAGCCTCGCCCGCAGGCTCGGTGTCAACAGTGACACCGGGCCGGTGTCAACAGTGACTGCAGGGTGTTCAGCAGCGCAGACGGTGCCACTCAGCGCAGTATCTCCGGACAATACGCTGGCCACACTATGCAGTGTACTACAGTGCCACACTACAGTGTACAGGGTACAGTGGCGATGTTGACGGTGCGCCGAGAGGACGGTCAGTCGTCTGGGAATCGTCCCGATAACAGATCACCAGAGTGAACGGGCGGACGTCACCAGTTCCAGGGCCATCGGCGGGATCATCAGCGGAGCCGTCGGCGGGGCCATCGGCGGGATCATCAGCGGGGCCGTCGGCAGGGCCATCGGCGGAACCATCGGTGGGACCATCGGCGGGACCATCGGCGGGACCATCGGCGGGATCATCAGCGGAGCCGTCGGCAGGGCCATCGGCGGGACCATCGGCGGGACCATCGGCGGGATCATTAGCGGGGCCGTCGGCGGGACCATCGGCGTTCTGACTTCGATCGCAGCTCGCAGCTTTATGCTTTTTTTGCTGCATGGCCATTTTTATTAGATATCGGGGGTGGGGGCAGAAATTATTACTGGAGAGCAATATTGGGAGGGGGAGCACATGCCCCTCCAAAAAGTATACAGCACCACACCCTCGTAACTTTCTGTTTCTTGCAGAATACTCGACATCTCATGAGCACCGTGTAGATATGCCCTGCCTTCTTCGCATTGACCAGGGCATTAGTTAGGGTAACTAACGTAGGTAAGTTGCCGGGCAGGAATCAGCGATTCGTTAGAAAGTAATTGGCGTCAGCTAACGGTGACTGGTCTCCCGATCACCATCCAGATAAATTGCGCTTTATTGGCCGCCCCACCAGCTGAGAAGGTGTTCTGTGATTGGACCTATGCATCTGCCGTAACGCTCCACTGGCCTTGACAATGCCATGCCGCTGTCCTCGCAAAAACATGCTAATTCCGCTCTCATCAAATCCAACTACATCGTAAATGGCCACATCAATGACAGCCAGCCGTACAAAACACAATGCTAGGACTAATTTGTGAGATATCGTAAGCATGCCAACAAACAAGTCCATGCCTTTAGAAGCATCATTGCATCCTTAGTACGTTTGCAGCATTACTTGTATGCTTTTCATCTTTGGTGCCAACTTTTGCGAAAAATCAATATTCTATGTATTAGGATGGAGGCTTCGTTATTCCTTTTTGCACGCATGTTTTTCGTTTTTTAATGGCAGTATTTTTATTTGTTTCCTTGATGTATGTGCTGCAATATATGTAAGCAGCCGGCAATAGATGGTGCTGGTGAGTGAGCAAGAATCCGTGACCGCGGGTCGAAGCCGCCCACTGGTAGGGTGGTAGTCGCTCCCCACAGCAAGCAAATGTAATCGCCTATGACTGAATTAAATTATGGCTGATCAAATGTAGAGTGTGTACTGGATTTTTTCCCCAGCAGCAGTATATATGAATGAATATGAACCCTTTAACGAGGATATCTTTTCATCTTATTCTGGGCTTGCTTAATTGGTGTATGCACCTAGGCATTTCCAGGGCTAGAAAAGTTACAGCTTTTGTTTCGCCAGGAAGAGTTAATTTTTTTAAAAACCCCTTTGTGATGTGCTATGTTTCTGTGGAATGGATACGTTTAGCCATGCATATGTGAGAATGCATTTGTGATAGTTCATATAAGATATTTTTGTATCAATATGATAAAATACACCAAATCAATATCAACTGATGAATCAGTCACCGATCGGGCATGGTTGGAATTCAAGGTTCCCTCTTTAGAAGGGAACTGACACCTTTTACCATGTGGTGATCTGTCGAATTGCGCTCAAAATTTGTTCAAGTTGTCCCGTTGTCCCTATTGGTGTCAATTTTTGACAATTATTAGGGACGAAATGACCACCACGCGCACGACCTCTCTGTGCTCAAGATCGGCGCGTAAGTCGCGCTGCAAAATCTAAGCACAGCGCTATGGGACAGGCACGGTGTTGTCATCGACATTACACTGCATAGTTATAGTGCCGCCATCCCAGGCCTCCACACCATTGGTGGCAGCTCCAGAGACCGTCCGTCCACCGTGCCAGAATCATCACCCAGAGCGTCTCATTAAAACTATGCAACCTGAAAGCCATTAGTCACCCACCCCATGATGCATTGCGCTAGATGACAAGTGCACGAAGAGTGCAAAGGGAGTCCTTTTTGCCGACCGTGGCGCCACGTCTGTACTGTAGTCGACAGTGGCGCCATCTCTCTATGGATGAAAATCGACCCAAACAATGAACAGCTGCAGGTTTATGTTCTGCACTTTCACGAGACGAAATTCAGTCGGCGGATAGAGGTTGTGAGATGTGTTTCTGACATTTTCTACTTATCGAGGTTTTTTCGCAACCGAGGAAAAACGCTCCTAGTAGGCAGCGTCAACTTTTCACCCTTGCTTGCGCCACTCGGCATACGTAAGACCGATAAAATCAGGGGCGTTATCAGACTCTGGCGCGTGGGGACTGCGACTACGACGTGGAAGGCGGGCTGTAGACGCGGCTCGCAGGATGATTCAGATGACATTGGCAGGCACAACCGCTCCTGCTGTGTCTCTGGGCCAAGGGGCCAAGACCGTGAGGTGGTGGGGGAACTATGTCTCATCCGCGACGGATACATCCTGCTTCCCCTCGCCCCGTTGCGACGCTCCTGGATAGGACCACGGATAGCGATGCTTGATCAACACGATCCGTACAGCTTGCAGGCACGGACTGGGGCGGAGGCAGGAAAACACTTTCTCGATTCCACACATCAATCATGCGACCCGTCACAGAATACAACAGCATTATCGTTGCCACTATTTCAGAAAGCCAGAGACAAAAATTATAAATAATCCAAAGCAGCTGCATCAGAGCAGCCACAGGCGCCCTTAGCGCTACACCGATAGCCAGTCGTTTAGTAAACCCAAACACGGCCTCACTCCACCTCAGGAGGACACAACAGCTGTGTCGCTACCACATCAAAATCAAATACATTGAAAATCATCCGGCACAGCGCTGTTTTACGCCTGACAGATACAACCAAAGCCGGTTTGGGCTCAAATTCCCACCGTATAGCATTCAGATTACCACGGCTCTCTCAGATCTTAGCCTCACAATGTCAGCCACTGCAGCTCGACCGCCCACTAGGTCATTCTGGACTCTCAGCTAACCAAAGGTCGAATACTTGCTCTCGGAGAAGAAATCCACTCTCACATCGACGGAAATTCTTGGCATCTTCCACAAGTTCGCCGATGACAACAACCACAAAACACTAGTATACACGGATGGATCGAAACACGAGGCAAAGACAGGCATCGGCATCACTGGACCAGGCCTAGGACTTTCCAAGTGTCTACCGGATAACTTTTCCATCTTCTCCGCAGAAGCGGTGGCCATTTTGGCCGCTATCCCCACTCTCATGAGGCGCAAAACCAGAAACGTAGTGAATTGTTCAGACTCCAAATCCGTCCCACAGTCAATTAGCAACACTCACGACTGTCCGCATCACATCATTGACCGAATCAAACGAATCGTGGCCCACAACGTAAACATGAACTTTTCCTTCCTCTGGATACCTGGCCACGCCACATCCCAGGTAACGAAAAAGCAGACCGGCTTGGGAAGCAAGTCTTAGCATCGAACACTTACCCTAGCGTGGAATATTCGATAAACTATTGCAAAGCACTCCTACAGCATCACATTCCATGGACACAACACAGCTCGACACAACACAAATCGAGCCACACCCACATAATCAAACCAATAATATGCACACGGAACTCATCAAAACAATCTCACCGACAAAAAGAGGTCATCCTCACGAGAATGAGAACTGGTTGCACAAAACTAACAAAGCCTCAATTAGAAAGTGACCAATACATAACACCTCACTGCGACACCTGTGATGCCACACTAAGCATAGGACACATCCTGCTAGACTAGATTTGCTTCTCAAAGACAGCTGGTTAAGGCATTCTGCCAAAGAGAGGGCATCACCCTGTCACTTCCGTCGCCTCTCGGTGACAAACAACCAGAACTCCTTCAAATGCTATTTGGATACCTGTGTGCCACCAATCTAGCAGAAGCACCGCAAGCACCACACCACCAACTCTCACATCAATCCGCGATGCATGCTCGCGAAGCACTCGTAGGACACACGCAAATAGTCGTCCCGAATGGCGTCGGACGTACATAAGCCGATTTGCTTCTCAGTTAGAAATAAATGGCTACCTAGCGGGGCCGTCGGACGTAGATGAGCCGGCTTGCTTTAGGACAAATAAAAATACACCGCATTAACCCAACTGACACGTCTGCATGGGATGTTTAGACTAACACGCTACTTACTACTAATAAGCGGTAGATGGCGGGTTAGGCGGTGTGGACAATTGCCTCCCTGTCCGCACGGAAAAGCTCTTTTGGTGCTTTTCGATAAGAGTAGGCTAAAGCCGGCACCCTGGAAAACGCAGTTTCTTGCCAATATCACCCCCACCCCCTCCTCACCCCCATCACGGTCCAACTAAAATCACTTTGAGGAGTAAAATAAGGATTAAAGCTATTTACACACCAGAATTGTCTCCAACTCAGCCCCGCCTTCCGCACCAAAAAAAATTGACGAAACCTATCGTAAAATGTCCTTAATGTAAATACCCATTTGCCTCTACCTTGATTCCAAACACTTGCCTTTTTAGACAGGCATGTAACGTACTCGCTTTAACACGCACCCTGGATAGGGGGGGGATCCGCCCATCCCTCCGGTTTTTCGTACATAACTCCAGATTCTACCGGTTGATGCGCGCCAATTTTTGTGTGCCAGCTTATAAATGACCGGCGCGTTGCTTAAAGCAAGAAAGGTGAAAATAGACAGGAAATTATTCGAGTTAGAGGCCGCTAAAGTCAAAACAAATTCTCAACGCCGGACCACAAAAATCGGCGCTGAAGCGCTTCCCGTATATTGGCAAAAGGAAAGTTGTGGCGAGTGATTGGCGACGCTACATGACTCAACGGTGGATGTGTCGTTAAACCAATAACCAACCAGGGGCCACTACTCTGTTCATTATATTTGTAAATAACATTGAAAGTGGCCTAAGCAGTAAGGTTTGGAACTTTGCGGATGATTTGAAGGTCGTTAGGGCAATAACAGGCCACAATGAGCATCTCTCGCTTCAGAAAGACTCGCATATCTCGCGAGTCTTTCTGCATATCTCGCTGCACACGAACTTGTGAAGTGGTCCGAAGAATGGCAAATGAAATTTAATTTTGATACGTGCAAAATCATGCATGTAGGTAGGTAGCATGTAAATGCTCCAAACTTGATGGGTGACCAAATACTATCGGTGACTCAGCAGGAGAAGGATTTAGGTGTTATTCTGAACACAAAATTGTGGGCATCAAAACAGACCAAGGAAAGCAGGACGAAAGCATTGGGAATGCTTGGGGTAACAGATAGGAATGTATCATACAAAAGTGAGGAAGCCATCAGGAAGCTTTACTACACATATGTCAGGCCAAATCTGGAATATTGCGTCCAAGCTTGGCCTCCTAGTTATGAACACGATTGCTTGCTTTTAGAGAGAGTGCAAAAGACGGCCACAAAAATGGTTAATGGTGTAAGCATCCTGTCATGTGAGGAAAGATTGAAGAAATTGAATAGATTATCACTAAGATATAGAAGGCTGAGAGGAGATCTCATCGAGGTCTTTAAATTTGTCCATGATCTGGAGAAGGGATATCTTGGGGAAATGTTTGAATTTAACACAAATGATGCAATTAGAGGTCACCAATTCAAAATTAAAGATAACCGCAGCAGAACAAGCTTAAGATAGTCTTTCTTCGCCAACAAGGTAGTAGAACACTGGAACCAGCTGCCAGAAACCATTGTCAGTAGCAGAACAATGAACATGTTTATACAGCATGGACAATCATTATATGAATAGAGGGCTTGCTTTTCAGTATTCCAGGGAGGGCTGATCGATGGATTTGGTGGACAACTGGTTGAGTGTCCAGAGTGCAGCCAAGAAGGGCCCTTGTGGCTCATAGTTGCACTGATCTTTTATGCCTTTATGATTAGATACGCTTCCAGACTGGCTACGAACCGAAGCCCTAGATTGGCGTTCTTTTTAGGACCCGTTGCGTCTTACGGATGAGTGCTAGGGTTGCAGAAAATTTTCGTTGGGTGCCCGGCACATTTTGAGACACCGACTCTTGCTTTATAGTTTTTTTTTTGTGCACCGACGGTATTTTTCAGGTAAGGTACATTTCCGAAGACTCCGATGTGTATGTTTAGTGCTTATTATTTTTGTTCATTGACCATGTCGCTTTTTGAGGGCCCAATCGGGTTTTGAGACCCCCATGCGTTCTCGGCTCGGCGTCCTTTGAGGGCCTCCATTGTGATCTTTTAGAGCTCTCGGAGCGCATATTTGGAGTTGCAACGCATGCTCTAAGACCCTGCCGTTTTTTTTCCTTCAAAACTCGGTCCTATTTGGATGGCCCGATACATCTTCGGCCTCCCGCTATGCTCTTATGGTCCTGCTGTGTTTATTTCGGGCTTCTGACGCTCCTGAACTACAATTCAATTTTGGGACTTCTGTATAATTCCTCAATGCTCCGGCGCGACTTTTCGGGCCCATGCGGTGATTCCCTGGGACCCGACACCAGTTTTCTGGGCTCGTCACATTCTTTTGGTGGCTTCTGAATTTCTTCCAAGTCCGAGTCTCGGGCAGATCTTTGGGGGCACCGGTACCACATTTGTATATTCCGTCACGATATTTTCTGGTACAATGATATCGTGATGGATAAAATGATGAAGTCCCCTGTTACAGTTATGTAACACAATCAAGGTAAGACAAACAATTTCCATATGCAAGTTCATTGCCTGGATATTGTAAAGCCATGTATTATATATGGTCATGGTTTTATCTGCCATACACTTCAACATTTACATGCATTTTGAGTACTAAAGCATGCAAATTGCTGCCACGATACATACATTGCGTGACTGTGGTATGGGATAAAACGTACAAATTTCCACATTTCAGTGGATTTTCAGTTTGGCATAGCACACAGATATCGAACTTTTTTAGTGAGATGCCTGGGTATTATCGGTGCTGGCATTCAACATAGAAAAATACTTATTGCCATAGCTTATTATGGATACAATGATGAAGCCCCCTATTACATCAACTTCAAGTGCGAGAACGCCTCTCGGAATCTCAGTATCCCCGAGAGGATTAGGCGCTCGTGATGTGACCTAAAAAGGTCACATGTGGAGTGATATGAAGAGGTGATGTGACGAGTGACGAGTGATGCTTGTCATGTGAACTGACAAGGCACATCACGAGCATGGCAACTGACCCGAGTGGATCTTTAGCTGGGTAGCTTCCTAGTGGCCTTGACAGCACGTTAAACATTTAATTCAAATTATGTCGTTCAACGTAAATGATTCGCTCACATGGCGGGCTCATGGTATATGCAACAATCTCTGCTTAGCAAAGACTGATCCCAGAATCAATTCAATGAAGACATTTGGACTGAAAGTGGTAGAACACCAATTTACAACAAAAACTACTATCAAGGCTTTTCATCGTCCAGTGGTGTGTGCATCTAGACTGAGATTTAAGAACCCCAAAGATAATGGGATGAATTTAGGTCGATTGCAGGGTGTATAGTTCTGAACACTACTTATGGTGCAAGCAGTTAAATGGGCATAATGAAGTCGCTTTTGTGCGATGTACTCCATAGACGTCATTGTTAAACTACAAAATAATTGAGGCACACAAAGTGGCGTACCGAAGAGGAGGCATTGGAACAATCCCCCACCACTGAGAGGTTGTGGGCCCCCAATATTCGCCCCGGGTTCCGGAAAATAATGGCGAGCTCACTAAAAATCTTCCTGGTGTCCACAACGATCACACCGGAGGCCATACAATTAGCATTCCCGACCATAAAATGTCGAGCAGAGACCCCTGAAAATGATGCTAGGGCACCCAAAATCCCACCAATAGCACTGAAAATCGCATTGATGGTCTAAAAATCGTTCCGAGACCCTACAAATGACGCTGAGGACTTCAAAATATGGGACAGCACTCCTGAAAATACCGCTGGGGCTCCAAAAAAGTTACGCTGTGGTCTCCAAAAGTCGCGCCGGGGCCCCAGAAAATCACGTTAAGGGCTTAAGAGGTCGGCACGAGCTCCTGGAAATCACACTGGTGGTCAAAATGTCTCGCCGGGCCCCCGAAAATCACGCTGGGCGCCAAAAGAATTGGCCTGGCTGTTCAAATCACGTTGGGTCTGAAAAGGTCGGGTCGGAATTCCTGATAATCGTACTGTGCCCCACAAAATGTCGGATCGGGGCCCCTGAAAATCACGCTGGGAGCACAACAAAAGTCGTGCTGTGGTGTTTGAAAATCACCATGGGAGCTGGAAGAAGACGAGCTGGGCCTTGAAAACCACACTGGGGGCCTCTAAACTTTCCGCCTGGGCCCCAAAAACCACACTGGGGGTTGAAAATGTCGTGTCTAGATTCTTACAAATCACAACGGGGACCTCAGAGGGTTGGCCACCCCGACAATCACGCTAAACCTGAAGGTGTCAAAAAGTCGCACTCACTATAGGGGCTCGACGGATGGCACCGGCGTCCCAACAGTCTCATGGGGAACACCTACTAAACGAAGTCGGGGTAACGAAAAAGAAACAGTCCGGATATTGATAATATTTATCGTGTCTCAACAAATTCTCCAAAAGAAACAAAAACGTGTTAGGTCCCCAAAGACATGTCGAGGCCATAAAACTCGCGATAGGCATCCTAACTAATGACGACAGGGTCTAGAAATCGCACTTAGACACAAAAACGTCGCATCGCTGCCCTTGGAAATCACACTAGGGGCCCAAAAAGTCTCGCCAGAGCCCCACAATTCGCAGCTGGCTTCGCAAAAATCAATTCCTATCCGAAATGCCACTTTACTGCCACAATAATTGCCCCAACGACCCTAAAAACGAATCGAGGTTCGGAAAAGAAACGCTTTGGAGCAACGAAAAATGCACCGGAGCTCGAGTAATCGTAACGGGTCCCAAAAATATCGCGCAAGAGTCCTAGGAAAATAGAAGTCGACACCAAAAGTCACAAAGTGACTCCATCGAGAAGACCCGAACACCGAAAAGTCCAGGACAGGTCCCGAAAGAAGTTCTCATAAGGGCCTTTTTACTCTGAAGGGTGTCATTGGCTGAAGAGAAACTCGTTGAGCAACCACCGTGGCATACCAAGGAGGCCAATTCCCCCTCCATCCTGAAGATGTGGACTCCCAAAAAACCCAAGAATTGCACCAGGTCCCAAAAATGGTTCTGAGGCCCCATAAATTCACATCGGTCATCCAGAATTAGGGATTAAATATAAATACAGTGGGCACTAAAAACTTGCACCGGACTCTAAAATTTGCGCCGGGGAACGCAAAATTGCACTGGAACACAGATAAGTGCATGCCCAGCAAACTAGCACCGAGTCCCCCAAATATCGCGATTGGGACCCAACATTTTTGTCGGTAGTCTCATAAGTTCTGGTCATAACATTAAACATTCCCCTCGAGTATCCCTAAAATCAGCGTCAATGACCCTAATTAAGCAGAGCGTGGCTCCAAAGTTGCATCACCACGCGATAAGAAGCAAGTCGGAGCTCTCGGAAATAAAGAGGTTTATAAAATGAAATACTAAGTCAAATACGAAAACTAAGTACGAGCCAGGAAAATCCTTCTTTGCCCAAACATACAACAGATGCCAAATAGCATACCTGTCACCCAAAAAGGTATCGGAGCTCGAAAAATCGCGGCGGGACATGACAAATCGCCGGCAGCCGGAAAAGTCAGGTGGTGTCTCGGATTTTACATACTTCAGAAGTCGCCAAAAATTACGTCGAGCACAGAAAACTTGCGTCGGGTCTACCCGAAATCATGCGCCTGGGCCGGAAAGGTCGCGATGGGACCACGGGAAATTATATCGGAGCCACCCAATATCATGCTGGGGTCCCACAAATGTGAGTGAAGAACCAAAAATAAACAAAGCGGGGCCCTACAAGCGCAACTGAAGGACGAAAATGCACTGGGTCCTCCAAAGCGCATCGAGTTTTGCAAAAAGCGGCAAGACCTTAAAACATGAGTTGCAGCTCAAAGTAACTACACCGGCAGCTAGAAAAAGCAAACACACCCGATCTCTCCAAGCACACCGGGGCTTTGAGACCACATGGGAGCCTAAAAAAAACAGACTGGGGTCCTAAAAAATTGATATGGTCCTAGAAAAGGAACAAAAAGACCGGGCACTAATTAAACACTTCGGGGTTTGCGAAAAGGCGCTGATACATAAAGAAGTATCGTCGGTGCAAATACAAACAATTAAACTTTTTTTTTAAAAGCTAGGGTCACACAAATGTGCCAGGCCCCTAACAATAATTGGCTGGAGTCACAAATCGCATCCATAGACAAAATATGAGAATCGTTTTTCTTAGAATAGAACACCTAATCTCCGTTCGATAGCCAATCTGGGAGTGTATCTAATCAAATAGATGTGCATCAAAGCTCAGCGGTTATCTGGATTTCTTAGTCAACAGAAAGCGTGGGAAGAAGAGAAATAATCATCAAATTGCATTCAGGATAGAACCTTGTGGCCTGAACGCGGTATGACTTTGTGAGGTACCGTGTGTTGTCACCTATCAACTATTTTGCACTGAATTGTTGGTCCCTAGAATAAGTGCTTACATTCTGTTTCAGCCGGGTGTCACACGATGTAGTTGTAGCATTTCGTTTGAAGTGGCAGATATTCTAAGGTGCACGATACGTACTACCGAGGTGATTGAGGTGGCTGATCACCTATATGTTGGAGTCAGACCCTGAGTACGAACACCATACCATGTATTTATATGTATTGCATTTTTATTTGCCCTAGTTTGTCAGCCTGCCAATATTGGTCTCCCACACACCGGATCAAGTATTTTTCAACCAGCTTTCACACGTCTCTCCTGTTTCTGAGCCTCTCCGGCACCAATCATGGTATTTGCTTTCCCATGGGCAAGCAAGTAAGCTATGCTCTTGCTTGTTCTTTCTCCTCACCAACATCGGTGAACATTTACCACAGTACAATGGGGGCATCTTAAAGACGTATAGTACTATATCATGGAAACCAGGGCACACCACATACCCATTAGTGAGGCTGCAATGAGCCCACCTCCCCCACACACACCTATGTACATAGAGGAAGTTGAAGACATTTTGTTTGAACAGTAATACTAAATGGTTCCACTCACACCAGCAAAATTAACATATTATTACACAGGAATCAATCGGTCGTGAAAAGAGTTCTAAGTACAGGGAGAAGTGTGAATCTGAAAGTACTTATGCTGCAATAATCGTTCTTTTTAGGACCGCATGTTACTGTTAGCCATAGGCGCGCCCAGGGGTCTTCCCCCTCCCCACTTAGCGGTGAAAGTTGTATATTCACCATTAAAATTATCGGATTATTTACCCAAAAGTGCTGAACCACGGTACTTTACGAAAATCCTGGGTGCGCCCCTGCTATTGACCCCGGCTCACCCACTTTTTGAGACGTTCCTATGCCTATGACTTTAGCAAAGCTTTTGAGAAAGTTTCACATGGACGTCTAATTCAGCAACAAGAACTGCATTGGATTGATCCCGCAAATATCCGAATTCAATGCATTGTTGTTCAAAGCCGCAAATTTTCTTCGCTGCGGCACCAGCATTTTTCATGCCTCATTGAGAAATTTGTCATGCTGTCCAAGATGTGAAAGGAAACAAAATGAGCATTTTTCAGCTGTAGCGGCTTAAATTAAGAACAAAACTCGCGTGCCTTACGAAAGGGCATTCAAGGCGACACAACAGGCATGGGAACGATGTCGAAGAGAATGCCACGAACAAATGACGTCAAGTATAGGTGACGAATTGAATCAACTGTCTTCGACAAGGATGCTACAGTCCTATGCCATTTGTAATGCAATGTGCCACATACGGCAGTCGTGGCGACAATCGGCCGCCTTTCTCCTTCTCCCCGCATTTGCCAACTAGGCCATATTTTCTCATGTCATTCTGATTCCAGTCACATGCGTACTTTCGTTTCAGTGCATCGCTGCGAAGTATAATAACGCGTAAATTGCATAGTTGTTGCATGGAATGCGGTTGATGTCTGTTGTCGGGAAGCGATCATTAATTACACACTAAGTGCACATCAAATAGCTGTAATTTCTCTTGACATGATTGTGGGAAACAGTGTGCAATCTTACGTTTGCATGCGGCAGCAGACAGTAAAAAGTGGACCTGTTCCAGTTCATGAATGCCCTTTAAATCTCTTTAATGGCTATGCGAATCCATCATGTCATTATTTTACTTCGAATGTGTTTTTTATGTTGCTGTTCCAGCGTCGAATTTCTTGTACAACGCCAGTAAGAATATTTTTCATTTGCGTAAGAATTCGGAATTTAGCTTCTTTCCATCAATGCCAAAATGTATGCCATATGTGTAGCGGAAGCTAGCTCACTTAATAATGCTACTATAGGTCATTTGTCATCTGGTAGGGGGGGGCTCCTTTTGGGGGAAAATAAAAAAATTAAAATTTAATTGAAAATATATTTAATAAAAAATTTTTTTTTTTTTTTCCCCCCCCTTCCCCTTTTTACCCGCCGGGTTAAAAAAAAAAAAAAAAATTTTTTTAATACAGTTTAAACTTGATATTGCGTCGCTAAGAACGACGTACGGCTATTTTCCTACTTCTGGGTGTTTTGTGGAACTAATCGCAGAAAAAGAAAAAACAATTTATGGGGAAAGAAACCCTTCTAAGCTTTATGCGATGAATACAGAAATACAGATAGACAGACAGACAGACAGACAGACAGACAGACAGACAGACAGACAGACAGACAGACAGACAGACAGACAGACAGACAGACAGACAGACAGACAGACAGACAGACAGACAGACAGACAGACAGACAGACAGACAGACAGACAGACAGACAGACAGACAGACAGACAGACAGACAGATAGATAGACAGACAGACATGTATACAGACAGACACATGGACGGTAAACAAGCAAACAGACAAAGCAGACAAAACAAACAGGAGAACAGACAGACAGGACGGACAACAGACAGAACAGATGAACAGAAAGAGCAAACGAGCAGACGAGAGCAAGCGAACAAACAAACAAAAAACAAAAGAACACACAAGCCAAGAAACGAACAAATGCGCAAACGAACAAACCGACACCCAGTCATTTAGTCAGTCAGTCATGCGGATGGACAGTCACACAGTAGTTGGAATCCAGGTCCAATATCCAGTTGGATATTAAACCGCGCTGTCTCTCCGGTCAGATCCTCACACCCCATCTCGAGGTGGATAGCAACCCTGTCTAAAATCCAAACTAAGCGTCGCACGAAGACGAAAAAGGTGCCATCAGAAAGGGCTCAAGGAGTAGGGCCAGGATCCACCCCCAAAATAATTTCTCCCAAAAAGTGATGTCACTAGGGGGGGGGGGGGCTAGATGCTCAAAACCTTTCATGACTTACATTTTGTTTTTGGCTCTGGGAAGTTCATTTTGGGGATGTTTGAAAAAAATGTATTTGGAATCAGAAAAGGACAGCGAAATCGATTATGGCCATAATTTGTCTCCTACCCCCATTTTTTTATTTTCAAAATTTTGAGTTTTCCAGTTTTCTTTAATTTTCCTTTTCTAACGGGTTGAGCAGCCTGAGAAGTCAAAAACTGGGAAAAAAATTGAAAATTCCTCTCGTACGTTTTGTTGCATCCCTAAAAATAAGCAAACGCTGAAAGTTTCATTAACATAACTGTATAAGTTAAAGCGTGACGACTGGTCGAACTTTTTTGGAGGTGGCCTCACTTGACCTTGACTAACTCGTTGACCCTAGGCGACCTGACTTCAAAATTTCACAACAGCATGCCAAATTGATGTGGGCGAGGTATGCCAAATTTTGGCGCGCTGCCACGCGCCGTTCGTTCACTATCCGCGGCAAACCTGAGGGGGATGGTTGAAGACCCCCCCCCCCCAGGGACGGAGCGGGTTAATCAATGTGCGTTCTTTGGGCAACGCAGTGAGACTCTGAATCTCCGCCCTCTCCCCGACTGTGAATGTGACCACCATTTATGGACTGTTTAAGGCAAATGACCACTCGTTTCCTCATAATTACTCTTGAAGTTAATATTCTCACGGTCTGTTTAACGAGCTGACGTAGTTTAGAAAGCTAATTACTTATGTATGCGGAGCATCAGGCTATATTACAATGGATTCTTCCAAGTATTGAGAGAAGCGCGATTTCAACATGAAATGGTCGACAATCGTACAGCATCATCCTCAAAATACGAGAGTTCTGAACTACGAGTACCATGAATATCGTTAGTTCCTCGAACAAGATGGACATGCAGCACAAGTCTAGGTCAATACAACATACGTGTGCACCTGCGCAGACAGGAAACACCCATCTGATTGGGCACTATCGGCGACTTTTTTGATCATCTCCGGATACGTGGCGAACCAAGCAGTATCAACGTCCAGGCCAAAAAACTATACTGCACCCCCGTCAGCCATCGGTCCCATCGCACGCCCGTCAGCCATCGGTCCCATCGCACGTCCGTCAGCCATCGGTCCCATCGTACGCCCGCCAGCCATCGGTCCCATCGCACGTCCGTCAACCATCGGTCCCATCGCACGTCCGTCAGCCATCGGTCCCATCGCACGTCCGTCACCCATCGGTCCCATCGCACGTCCGTCAACCATCGGTCCCATCGCACGTCCGTCAGTCATCAGTCCCATCGCACGTCCGTCAGCCATCAGTGCCATCGCACGTCCGTCAACCATCGGTCCCATCGCACGTCCGTCAACCATCGGTCCCATCGCACGTCCGTCAAACATCAGTCCCATCGCACGCCCGTCAGCCATCGGTCCCATCGCACGTCCGTCAGCAATCAGTCCCATCGCACGTGTCCGTCAGTCATTAGTCCCACCAGCACCAGGCGCAGGCTGGGCGGAGGCACGTGCAAGCCTGAGCTTCTCACGTGCGCCACGGAGCCGGGCGACCGTGGGGCTTACGCTCCCTGTGCGTCCGGAACCGACCTCCACTTTTACTGGGTCGGCGGTGATGAAAAAGGAAGCGACGGCTGCCACCACGGCGCAGATAGCTGGCTGACAGCGTGCCTGCCGTGCCGGACAGCTGCAGCTGCGCACCGGTGTGATCGGAAGCTGGTCTTCTGACGGTGACAGAACAGGGACGCAAGCAGGGCTCAAGGCATGGGTAAGTGGGAGCCGCGCTATCACTAAGTGGACACTTGGGCGCTATCACGACGACTACAGTCACGGGTTCGGACACGGGCACGGACATGGACAAGGGCACGGATACGAACACGGGCAAGGACACAGACAAGGGTATGGACATGGATAATGGCACGGACACGGACAAGGGTGCAGGCACCGACACAGACAAGGGCACGGACACGAGCACGACACGGACACAGACAAGGGCACGGATACGGACAAGGGCACGGATACGGATACAGACACCAGCACGGACACGAGCACGACACGGACACAGACAAGGGCACGGATACGGACAGGGGCACGGATACGGATACAGACACCAGCACGGACACGAACAAGTGCACAGGCACGGACACCAGCACGAGCACGGACAAGGGTACATGGGCAGGGGCACGGGCACGGACAAGGGCACGGGCACGGTCACGGATACGAGCACGGCACGGACACAGACAAGGATACGAGCATGAGCATGGACACGGACCCATACAAGGGCGCATACACGGACAATAGCGAGGACACAGAAAAGGCCACGGGTACGGGCAGGAACGCGGACAAGGGCACGCACCCTCTGTTGGTTGGTTATTGGAGTTTAGGGACGCATCGACTGCCGAGGTCATGCAGCATCCATACGTACCCTCTGTTAATGGCGACTAAGTCCCTCGCCATGATCGACAAGATGTTCCCTGGCGAAACAAAAGAAGATGGAGCCTGCCGATCCTGACATGGCTACTCCATATACAAACGGTAATATTGCTTGAATATGAACCTCGTATCACTATGTTTTTTTCCAAGGCTGCAAAAAGTAGCAAAGCTTAGCGATGCAATCATCTTATTTTCTCTGAAAATGTGGTATATCTGCATAGTCTGGCCTCCTGTAATCGGCTGGCGCAAAGCTCCATCTCACTTGGTCCCATGCCCTAATTTAAAATGTTAACTAAGGGGCGTTTGCCCCTGCAGACAAAGCGACAGTATGAGTTAGCCTCGCTATAGTAACCTCACTGGGAACACTGTTCGGGTACCGTGGTAGGAGGTTGATTTGTATCTATGCATATGTTATTTATACTTTGCTCAGAACGCCCAGTACCGCCATCTATATTATATGAAACACCAAACGAACATTATTATAAGGTTGAATATCCTATCTCGCTATTTGAATCTTACCTCACTATTTTAATCTTAAGCTTTATCTTAAACTTAAAGTGTATTTATATCCACATACATCCATCTCCCGCATGGATCACAATGGCACCTGTGGTCCGGCGATACCTAGGTCATTACTCACCTCTCGTATTCTCTTTCATTCTTGCTGTCAGACCTCTGCCCGCCCTTCGTAATATGGTTTTTGACATGTCTCACAAGGTATCCTATTTATTGGGCTTTTGGGTTTCCTCTGTTTTTCGCTTGCCGCTTAGTGAAGTCCCCAATAATTATCTTTGCTGTGATGGCCGTTGAAACAGAAGAACCTGCGAACTTTGCCACTTCTTGGTCGCTAGTCGTGCTAGTGATTATTAAACCGTTTCTGCTCATTTTGCTGACGCCTTGATCTCGGTATTGAAGATAAAATTATAGTGGAATCCAGCAAGTTACTTAGTGGGTGTGTTAAGTTGCAAAATGTGAATATAATATGTGCAAACCAGAGGTGCAGCCAAGGGGTTGAACCCCTAACCCCCTTTTCTTAGCACCGCAGAATGCACAGGATTGGACGATAATCTTTAAAGGTGTTTAACCACGCAAAACATGAAATTGTCGGTGCTTCCGCCACAACCGTTTCATATTTCTTTACATCTTGTTTTTGTCAGGCTCTCCCTTAGGAAACTCCTGGTTGTGCCACTGGTGTAAACTCACCCTCTTGAAAGTCCGGCGAGTAAATTTGGAAAGCTTGGAGGTAGAAACCGATGTCCACTTCTGATTTTTTTGCGGGGATCATGGGAAGAGTAAGAAATGAATAAGTTCTTATCCATTGGTTTTCAATTAACATACATTCTCGATTCATCTGGAGTCCGCCGCACCAAGGTGTTAAGGAACGCCCGGTTTCATTCAGTTTCCTCCTCTATAATGAACTGCATGAATAGTTTCACAATGTTTAGCTGATCCAAAATACGCTGTAAATCCATTTCCTAAGTAGCAACTATTATACCATTATCTGCATACCGAATCCAAAACCGGGTTCGCCCTTAGAATGTGTGAAAAGTGATCTACTTCTAGTTCCTCCATGTACAGGTTAGCCAAAACTGCGCTCGAGGGTGAACTCATAGTAAGTCCAGCGAGCTGTCGGTACTCATGGCCATTGAACTGGAATGGTCAGGAATGTACACAGATCTTGATCAGCTGGATTAAATCCCGTCTTGGCACAATCAACATTTGATTGTCGATGAAGTACAGTACTCGTGTTGCGGCTGGGAGGGTGATCACGATCAGGGGTTTCACCATCTGGTGGTCGGTCCCACTCATGCAAATCTACCACATTTACAAGTGTTGAAAGCTGTACGGCCGCAATTTCTCCGTGTATGTAGGCAGATGTAGTAAGATACGCAAATAGGCATCTGAAGATGAATGGAGTTATATTTAGATATGGCGTCACGAAAATATGTCCGGAAACTGGAGAGAAATCGAGGAGTTTGGAAAGGAATCGAGGAATCTGGAGAAGAACGAATTGGAGGTTGGGCATCTGCCAGGAATGAGTCTTGGCAGGAACGAAGGAGTCTGATAAGGAAGGCAATATTATAGGATGAAGCTAAGGAGCTGAGATGGAAACAAGGAGTCTGGAGAGAAACGGAGTCTGAAGAGTCTAAAGTGGAATGCAAGAGTCTGGATAGAAAGAGAAACCCAGAATGGAAATGAAAATTCTTACTACAAAGAACTGGTGAGTGAAATGAAAGCCGAATTACGAGTGGGATCAAGTTTGAAATCTTCGGACGGGTTTAAGGGAATCTAGACAGAACATGGATAGAAACGGGGGTGTTTGAGGAGGAACGGAAGAGTCCTGGCAAGAACACTGAAGATTGTAAAGGAAGTAAGAGATCTGAGGAAGAATGAGGGAGTCCGGAAAGGAACGGGAGAGAACGTGGAGGAACACAAGGTCTGGATGGAGTTGGGGGATCTGAATGAATCTGGGGAGGAAGGGAGAGCCTAGGCAGGAACTGAGGGTTCTGTGAATTACGGATTCTGGGGAGGAGCCGGTGTGTCTAAAGAGAAACCAATAATAGTGGAGAAGGATGAATGAGTCTGGAGATGAACATAAGACTCTGGGAAGAAGGTCAGATTCTGGCAGGGAACTGGAAGGGCATTTAGGGCAATAACAGGTCAGGATGAGCATATCTCGCTGCAAAAAGACTTAGACGAACTTGTGAAGTGGTCCGAAGAATGGCAAATGAAATTTAACTTTGATAAGTGCAAAATCATGCATGTAGGTAAGCAGCATATGAAGGCTCCATACTTGATGGGTGGCCAAGTGCTATCAGTGACTCAACAGGAGAAGGATTTAGGTGTTATTCTAAACACAAAACTGGGGGCATCAGAACAGACCAAGGAAGCCAGGAAGAAGGCACTGAGAATGCTCGGGGCAATAAATAGGAATGTATCATACAGAAGTGAGGAAGTGATCAGGAAGCTTTACTGTGCATACGTCAGGCCACATTTGGAATACTGCATCCAAGCTTGGTCTCCTAGCTATGAAAAAGATTGTTGGCTTTTAGAGAGAGTACAAAAGAGGGCTACAAAAAGGTTAATGGCATAAGCAACCTGGCATATGAGGAAAGATTGAAGAAATTGAATATGTTTTCACTTAGATATAGAAGGCTGAGAGGAGATCTCATCGAGGTCTTTAAATTTGACAATGGTCTGGAGAGGGGATATGTTTGGGGAAATGTTTGAATTTAACAGAATTGATGCAATTAGAGGTCATAAATTCAAAATTCAAATTAACCACAGCAGAACAAGGTTAAGGCAAACTTTCTTCACCAACAGGTAGTGGAACACTGGAACCAGCTGCCAGAAAACATCGTCAGTAGCAGCACATTGAACATCTTTAAAAACAGCATAGACAATCATTATAAGAATAGAGGGCTTGCTTTTCAGTATTACAGGGAGGGCTGATTGGCAGATTTGGTGGGCAACTGGTTCAGTGTACAGAGTGCAACCAAGAAGGGCCCTTGTGGCTCAGAGTTGCACTAATCTTTTATGTCTTTATGTCTTTATGGAGAGTCTGGGAAAAAACTGAGTGGTCTGGGGAGCAACGGTACGGCCTGAGATGGAATGGTACAACCTGGGCAGAATTGGATGAGTCTGGAGAGAAACATGGAGGAACGACGGTGCCTGGAGAGAAATTGGCGAATCGGAGAGGGAATGGAAGTGTGAGGGTTGGAACTTATGGTTATGGATAGTAACGGTGAAGTTTGGGGAGGAATGCGGAATTACAGGTAACAATGGAGGAGTCTGAGGAGGAAAGGAGAGGCACGGACGAGTCAACGAAATGGGGAGTAACGGTAGAGTCTGAGAAGGGAGGGAAACCTCAGACAGCAATGGAGAAGTCTGGCGAGGAATGGGACAGTCTGGTGACGAGCCGAATGATCATGGGAAGTACGGAGGAGTGTGAGAAGAAACGGTTAAGTCTGGGATAACGGCAGAGTATGGAGAGGATCGGCTGTGTTTGGGCGGGACTGAAAGAGTCGAAAAAAACAAAGACAAAGAGAAATACTTATATTTAGGCCATCCACAATCGACTCGTGCCTGTTAGTCTGCTGACGAGTTTTTCAAACTAAGGCCATCAGTAAGTGAGGCAGGGGGCCGCCATGGGCGTACACGAACACGCACATAATACTTGTTCATACTAGTGGTACCGAAAGATTCAAGAAAGAAGAAAGAAAGTTAGAGCAAGAAAGAAAGCCCACGACCAGATCCGCATATCCCCCGCAGTCTGTTCATTCCCACTCACAAGTGCCGCCCAAGGGGGCTACTAAACAAGGAAGCTGGCAGTCGCGTCAGCTCGTGCGGCAGCTCGTTATGCATGGCACGGCCTGGAGAGCAGAATCGGTGCATGCTCCTCTCCGTCCGCGGTCTGGGGAGGTGCAGATCTCGGTTCTGACAGGTGTGGCCGCCACGGTGGTAATGGTACCGGCTAACAAAGTCGGCTCCTGCAGACGGCGCACCTCGTGAAACAGGCATAACATGTTGTATGAAATGAAGTTCTCTGCGCTTATCCAGCCAAAGCCCTTTAACATATCCACAGCATGGTCAAGTTTTGTTCGTCTGAAAATCACTTTTGCTTCATAGTTTTTGATTTTTAAAATCCGAGACATATTTCTTTCGGTGCCATTATCGTACACTGGCATGCAGTACTGAAGCTCAGCGAGGGCCACGGTATTGACCGAGATGACTGATGGTCTCAGGTAGATTCTGAGATGCGACGGACCTGCTGAAGTTCCGAAACAACGTCTAGTAATGTAAAATACACGTGAATCCCAGCTGAGGATGCGATCAAAAGCGAGTCGAAAGTTTTTATTTCGCAAATCTTGATGGCGAACCTTTAACATGAAGTTGGAAAGATTGATGAAATTTTGTTTGCTGTCAAAGAACATGAGCTGATTTTTTTCCGCATTTACTTTTAGACCGTTTCCGCAGAACGAAATGCCAAGGGAGGCCAGGACGTATTCCAACTCGACAGCGACACTTTGAATGCGAGCTGTATTTTTGGTGGCCAAAATGTGTGCGCCATCTGCAGACTGAATGACTACTGCGCCCTCAGCGAACAGACTGAGGTCGTGGGCGAACACGCAATAGAGCAATGGACCGATAGATGAGCATTGAGAAACTCCGATGCTGTTAGGAAGTGACACATATTATATGCTGCGACACAGATTGTCAGTGAGGCTGACACTCTGGGTATTATCCTGTGAACATGTCGAAAACCATGAAGTGTCGATACCATGCTGTCATGTTGTTTTAATTTCGTCAAGAGTCTTGGATGGTCAATGACATCAAAGCATTTGCTCAATTCCCGGAGGCGAACGAGTGACATTTCACCACAATCATTGGCCGATAGGATTTGGTCGGATATGGATGTCAGCGCGATCTCCGTCGAGTGCCTGGAGCGGAAACCCTGCTAGGTAGGAGATAGGAGGTGGTCGTTGGACAGGTAGGCGTAAAACGGCTGGTAGATTGCACGCTCCACAGAAGATCGCAATGTGGTAGGTGACTAGCGGCAAATGGTCAGTACGGTAATGATGTAGGCAGAAAAGACGCTGGTGTCCACATACGGCTGCAGCAGCAGCAGATCCACTTCCTCACCAGCCAATCAGGTCCGCTGTCGCCTAGGCCGGCAAGACGATCAGATGTCGAACGGTCGCGGTGGTTGCGGTATGATCCGAGCCACTCCACACTCACCCGCGAACATGTCCAAGGTGGTCGGGGAGCGCCGGCGCCGCATCTCACCAGGGCGGCGGCGCACCAGCAACCTGAAGGGAATGGAAGTGCCTCGGAAAGAACCAAGGAGTTCGGACAGGAACGAGGGTCCTTGGGGATGCGAGTCTAGGTACAACTGGAAAACTCTGAGGTAGAATTGAAGATGGGAATATTCCTATGTTCCTCCCCAGACTTCTCTGTCCCTTCCCAAACACCCATATTCCTCTCCAGATCGCTACAGTACTTTCTCAGATTCTTCCGTTCTTTTCCATGTTTCTGTTTCTCTCCAGACTTTTCCGTCCCTTCCCAGAATCGCTCGTCCCTGTCGAGACTCACCCGTTCCTCCGTAGACTCTCCAGACGTCTCCGTTCCTCAAACTCCAGACTCCTCTGTTCCTCCCCGGACTCAACGGCTCTTCTCCAGACCTTTATTCTTCCACAGTCTCTTCAAGTTCTATCCTGAATTCCTTCGAACATTCTCAGATTTGAATCCCCATTCCCCTCAATCCCTCCCCAGACTCATTGTTTCCTTCCCACTCTTTCATTCATCCACAGATTCCTTCATTCCTTCCAAGATTCAACCGTTTCATCCACATATCCCCGTGCCTGCTTTCACTCATCCTTTCTTCCACAACCTCCTAGATTCCTCTCCAGACACCTCAATCTCCCAGAAATTCAGGTTTTCACGAAGTCCCCCCCCCCCCCGATTCTCAATTCTTGAACCCTGGTGTCAGGAGATACTGGGGAGGACCTGAGGGTAATGTGAAAGGGAAGAGTCTGTAGAGGAAAACGAAGAGCCTAGAGAGGAACAGGAGATATTGGAGTTGGATGAAAGAGCCTGGGAATAAACTGAAAAGTCCGGAGAGAAACGTGGGAGTTTCAGACTGTAATATCCGGAAAGGAGCTGAGAAATCTGAGGAGTTTAGAAATCTGGGGAGCAACGGTGAAGTTTGGGGAGGAGTGGAAAAATCCAGGTAGAAATTGAGCAGTCTGGGAAGAAAGGGCAGGGTCTGTGGAGCACCGGTGGAGTCTGGAAAGGAAAGGAAAGATCCGGGGGGAAATGGAGGAGTCTGGAGAAGAAAGGGGAGATACTGTCGAGACTTGGGAGAAAGGACAGATTCTGAGGAAAGGGAGAGTCCTGGGGAGGAAGGAGTTGCTTCGTGGTTAACCAGAGTAATAGGGGAAGAACGGAGAAATATCGGCTGGAACGGGAGAGTCTGGGGAGCAACAGATGGGTCTCAGCGGGAACGACGGAGGTTGGGGAGGACTGGAAGAATGTTTGAAAACTCAGCTTTGGGAAAGACCAGAGGGGATGGGGAGAGCACCTAAAAAGCCTGGGATAGAACCTAAAAAGCCTGGGGGCAATGGAGACGTCTTGGAGTAAAGCCCGGAAGCTTTGACAGAAACAGGGATGTCTGGGAAGGAACAGAAGTGTCTGAGCAGTGGCGTCGCCACGAAATTCTTCCAGGGGGGGGGGAGATCGAAAGGGGGCCTCCTGCTCCCCGAAAAAGGGCCTCCATTGTGTTAGGGCCTCCTATTGTTTTTAGGCCCTTAGTATGGTTCGGGAATGGGAAACTGAGGGATGGAGGGCCTCCTTTTCCTCCTGGAGGGCCTCCTTTTCGTCCTAGAGGGCATCCTTTTCGTCCTGGGGGCCTCCTTTTCATCATGGGGACCTCCTTTTCGTCCTGGTGGCCTTTTCGTCCTGGGGCCTCTGTGTCAATACTTGGCACTCGCTTGACTTCTGGGGCCCCTACCCTCTCCTAGGTGACTTCTTTTACAAATTAGGCCTCCAGGAGGAGGCCCCTAATTTGTATAATCTCTTTTTCGTCTTGGGGGCTCCTTTCATCCTGGAGGGCCTCTTTTGTCCTGAAGGGCCTCCTTTTCGTCCTGGAGGGCCTCCTTTCCATCCTGGGGGCCTCTTTTCGTCTTGAGGGCCTTCTTTCGTCCTGGGGGCCTTCTTTCGTCCTGACGTACCTTCTTTTGTCCTGGGGCCTTTTTCGTCCTGAGGGCCTCCTTTTCGTCCTGGGGGTTTCGTTTTCGTCCTGGGGGCCTCCTTTAGTCCTGAGGCCTTCTGCCTCCTCCTGTCCTTTCCTTTTTTCGCGGCCTCCTTCTCTGGGTTTCGTTTTTCTGGGCTTTTCGTCCTGGGGGCCTCCTCTTCGTCCTGGGGGCCTCCTCAAATTTCAGGGGGCGGCGCCCCCCAGTCTCACGGCAGGAGGGAAATTTCCCCCGCTCCCCCCCCCCCGGTGGCGACGCCCCTGTGTCTGGGGAAGATTGGAGGAGTTTGTAGTGGAATGGAAGAGTATGCTGAAAAGCAATGCTAGAGAGGGACGGAAGAGTCTGGGTGAGAACAATGAAGTCTGGAGATAAATTCAGAATTACAACGGACCAGTTGATTGTGGATATTTTCACATAGCCGAAGCATTTTCAATCTTGGAACAACAGCAGGAAGTTTCCTACACCTCGAAACTAAAATACTCTGCCGCCATCTGTTGGCTGAACGCTCCTGCCACCTGTCGGCGCGGCAGCGAATCTCCGTTGAACATTCATTAGCAATGGAAATGTAGTCTCGTGTAACCAACGTACGCCCCGGGCACGTTGGTTGGTTAGTTGAATATTTGAGTTTTAGAGCGCATCGGACGGGCCACGAGTACACCCCGTAGATAACCGAGTCTCAGGTTGGATACAATATGAAGTTTGCCGACTTTCAAACAGAAAACGTGCTGTCATAACGTGTTGTCATAGCGCGTTTGTGACAGCGCCATGTGGTTTGGTCGAAGCGCCCTTAAACTCAAATAACTAACTAACTAACTAACGGCGCCATGTGGCTGGTCAGTCGCTACAGGATGCTGCGCTAATTGAAAAATGAACGACCATGAAAAATGCACCGTCCCAAGGAAGAAATTACTTTCGCTATGAGAACCATGAACAAGTTTTTTCTCCATTGAAATTCCCTTTGACTAGGCGGGATTTTTCGCTCTAGTAGCTGGCACTTCACGTCCCATATGATGCTATAGAAGGCCCTGATTCTCTGTGAAAATTATGTTGTTGAATTGGAATTCCCAGATCAGGTAGTAGGGTCAAGGTTTACGCAACAATCTTTGTTTAGCAAAGGACCGTGGTATGCAATGCTACCCCAGCAGGAATTAGAACAAAAAATGTTTGCAGCAAAAAAGGAGCATCCGCCGAGATGCCGCAGCCATAGTGGTCGATGGCAATCGGCAATGATTCAACAGCACATGAGGTACGAACTGGGTGTTGGCTGGAGCTGAGCACGGGTACCATTCACAGGTCAGACGATGCATATAGTATGTATGTATTCTTGCATTGGCTCCGGAATGCCCTCCGACATGACAAAATCGGCTTCGATATGCAGAAGCAGTGAGGTCTGGTGAGCCATAAGCAGTTCATGGAATCATTTCCTATGAGAAAAACATCGAAAAATGGTAAGTAAACTACGCAAAATGCGATCATTTGAGGCATTAGGCTGTATAAATGCACGGGCAATGAGGTCATGGACGTACAAGCTTTTGGACTTCGGCCGATATTCAAGATATCAAGCAGTCTTAAATTGAAGGGTAGCGATATTTGCCCCCCCCCCCTCCAGGGAATGCAAACAACTTTTCATCGGGCAGTCATGCTGACGGCTAAGTTACTGTCATAACAATTGTTCGGCCTCTGTTAAACGTTTTACTACCATCACTGACCGTGATGCCACAGATGGTGTGGAGAGTTTACTGCCTGTAGCCGTGCTGGTATTGGCAAGCGTTTTACTATCACCACTGACCGTGGTGCCACAGGTGGTGTGGAGAGTTTACTGCCGGTAGCCGTGCTCTGTTGTCAAGCGTGTTACTATCACCACTGACCGTGGTGCCACAGGTGGTGTGGAGAGTTTACTGCCTGTAGCCGTGCTCTGTTGTCAAGCGTTTTACTATCACCACTGACCGTGGTGCCACAGGTGGTGTGGAGAGTTTACTGCCGGTAGCCGTGCTCTGTTGTCAAGCGTGTTACTATCACCACTGACCGTGGTGCCACAGGTGGTGTGGAGAGTTTACTGCCTGTAGCCGTGCTCTGTTGTCAAGCGTGTTACTATCACCACTGACCGTGGTGCCACAGGTGGTGTGGATAGTTTACTGCCTGTAGCCGTGCTCTGTTGTCAAGCGTGTTACTATCACCACTGACCGTGGTGCCACAGGTGGTGTGGAGAGTTTACTGCCTGTAGCCGTGCTCTGTTGTCAAGCGTGTTACTATCACCACTGACCGTGGTGCCACAGGTGGTGTGGAGAGTTTACTGCCGGTAGCCGTGCTCTGTTGTTAAGCGTTTTACTATCACCACTGACCGTGGTGCCACAGGTGGTATGGAGAGTTTACTGCCTGTAGCCGTGCTCTGTTGTCAAGCGTTTTACTATCACCACTGACCGTGGTGCCACAGGTGGTGTGGAGATTTTCCCGTCTGTTGCCGCGCTGCTGTTGATGTTGCCTGCTGATGCTGTCTACACTGCAGTCCACCACACCGCCAGCGGCGCACAGCAGTTTGAAGGGCTGCATGACGGATACAACGTATCACATTATCTCATCGCCACTGGGAAGCTGAAGACCACGACAGATGAGGCTGATGGACGGATCTCTTTCAAAAGACCGAAGCGGCGGTCCTTCTCGGTCAACTTGTTCGGTGTGCCGTCTGGCACCACTCTGAGGGTAAGGCTGCAATACTCGCGGACAGACACAAGGATTTCAGAGAATTTCGCACTTCTGTACATCCAACAGCAACTTCCTCTGAATGTAACCGTGCTGTTGCTCATGTCGCTTAATCCACCTAACAGAGACAACCTATTATTATTGGCAAAGCCGACAACATTAGCTTTCAAATTGAATTAGAACACAGATAACAATCGAAAGGAGTTGGAAAGGAGTTGAAAGATGTTTTTTATGTTTTCACTTCCCGCGATGTTTGGCATGCATGATGTCGCCCGATGACTTTTCGTTCTAATACCTTATTCCAGGTGATTAAGCACTAACCTCACCATTACTCCACATGTCTGGCCGACCAATTGCTGAGCCGGCACCTGTGAGTCTCGAATAGCTACTAACGTCAGGATTGTAGCCGGCGCAAATTTGAAAGATTTGCTGGCGTGACCGAGGTATCTGAACGCTCAGGCCAGCCTGGTCCGGTCGTGACGATGAAGCCCACCAGCGTGACGCCGGCCGTGCTCAGTTTCAGCTGCAGGTGGTGCGTCCGTTCGCCAGCCAGGTGACCAGCGCGCTGGGCGCCGACGCGTTCTCCACCGAGTGGTACCTGGCGCTCAGGTACAACGTGCACGACCTGAGGGCGGCTGTGTTCCGGCGGCTCGCCGCGCCGGGCAGGGCCAACCTGACGGCCGCCTACAGTCTGATGAACGCCACAGCTCAGGCGCTCCGAGCCGCGACGGCCGACTACACGGGCTCCGAGCACGGCGCCGGCGGTCCCCGGCCGGCGGCGGCTGGACACCCCCTGTCTGTCGCCGACCGGGAGCACAGCCCCGCCAGTGGCTATAGTGTGGCTGACATGGCTGGCCATCAGGGTCATGGTGCACTCCGGGCTGACCTCATGGGCTACAAGAACTACGGCCAGTACGGCGGATACAACGAACAGACATTACACAGGCGACATTCAGTTTACGAGAAGCGGACAAAAAGCAATACTGACGCAGGGTACATCCAGCCTGTAAAGCATATGACTGCATATGATAGCCCAGCCACGCACAGCAGGCAGGCGACGTACGATAAGCATGCATCATATGACAAACCAGCCACGTACAGAAGACGGACAACGTACAGTAAGAATGCAGCATATGACAAACCAACCACGTACAGCAGGCAGGCAACGTACAGTAAGAATGCAGCATATTACAAACCAGCCACGTACAACAGGCAGGCGACGTACAGTAAGTATGCAGCACTGAGAAAAGACAATGGAAAGCGGCCTGAATATCGAAAGCGGGATAAATACGGAAAAGTTTCTGAGCACACTCCTGCAGAGGGCCTCGGTAGCAGCTACCGCCACCGGCGGGGAGAGGCCCAACCGCGTCTCGACACAGCGCCTGAAGTCGACCTGCACGAGAGCCAGATGTTTCGCTTCGAGCAGAAGATTAAGATATACGAGAAGATGCAGCAGCTGTACAGCAGGTAAGCCGACAGGTGAAGATCATAGTGTGCGGAATCCATGTGGGAATCTGGTAGTGTCCGAGTTCTGGCGAGTTGTTCCAACTGAAATCACCTCTTCCGTGCCACCCAAATTGCTGGATAAACACATCTGAGAAAGATCTGCTATCCATGTTAAATAATTTCACAGCCGTTTTGGGGTCAATGTAGCTATGGCCTAGCTGCTATGTCGAGTCGTACAACTATACGAAAATCACAATTATTTTGCTATGCATATTTCGCGAGATGATTGGAATAATAAAGTCGAAGCCCGCTGCATCATGGCAGCAAATCGCGAGAAACAGCTTATTGAAATTATTCAGTAAATTTTCGCTGGCACACCCAACGTTTCGGATATTGACCACCTTCGAGAGCGCATTCATAAAAGACATCCAATGAACGACATTTAGCCAGCAAACCGTGCACATATACTCCAACGAAACCCCAGCCTCCGATTTTTTGTGCGTACGAATGTTAACTGTACGCAAGCACGTACGGCGACGTGCACATTAAGCTGAGGAAATTATAATAGTTCGCTAAAATGCCGAAACTTTGCGAGTATCCTATGGCTTCATGAATGAGTGTGGCAGTGTCATATGTGTAACTTAAAGGTGTGTCTTAGTATCTTAAACTTGCATTTCTTCGGTGACCGATAGAGTGATCTCCATTAGGTGTTTCTGTTTTCGCGACGTAGAAAGTATCGTGGCAGTGTGTGCATGCCAGCTCGCATGCGGTGCTCTTTTCGGTGCGTTTTCATTTCGGTGCAGATTACTGTGCTACAGCTACAACTCGTTGCCGAACAAGTGGGGGTTGACGGGCTGAGGTGAAAAGCTTGGATTTGGATGTGAAGAAGCTATAATGTGACAAGTTCGAAGGTGGGGTAATAAGCCTCTGTGTCGAGCGACTGCAACATATTTTAGTTGAGATGATTTGACGATAGTGTTTATATACCTCCCGATTGAGTAATCGATTAAACGAAGGTTCGCAGATATAGTCTCCCCTTTTGGGTATATTTGTCCTTCTCCCATGCGTTCCAGGATGATTAGCGCCAGGGGACGCTGATGGGCCGTAACAATTACCCGCAAAATTGGCCCGATTAGTGATCATCCCTCCCCAACGAACAAAGCTGACGTTGCATTACAGACTGCACGTGCTAAGATGATTTCAAATAGGTGAAGCATATTTCCCCAAGTGTAGCATGTGACATCACAAATCAGTCCGAAGCTTATGAGTTTACTTGGCGAAGGTAGATTTTAGTTGGGCATCACAAAATATTGCAGTGCAGAGGTCGAATTTGAGTGCAGCTATGTGGCCTGCATCATAATATAACTTAAAACATTCATAAAAAAATATACGACAGAGGTCATAGTGGATCTCGTGATATTATGGTATGAAAGCCCCCAAAAGCAAAGACGCAAAAGAAGGGTAGGAAAGCCAGCATGGCTTACACAGACTTGATAAAAGCAATTAAGGCTAAGAAAACTGAATTTAGAGTATTTAAAGAAGCCTCAAATGTCGTTAATATAAAGGCGCATCGAAAAGCTAGAGACACTGAGAAGCAAAAAACCAGAGCAGCAAAGCGAGCAAAAGAACTGGATTTAGCTAGAAACTGTAATGGGGACGGTAAAACGTTCTTTAGTTTCTGCAAGCTGAGTAAAGTTTCTAGCACAATTGGACCACTGGAAGTAAACGGGACTACATTGGGTGAGGATAGTGAGATGGTTGAGGAGCTGAGCAAGCAGTTTAAATCAGTGTTTACATTGGAAGATATGATCAATCTGCCGACCGTACACCATAGTTCAGTGACATGGGATCTGACAAATGATGTTGATTTCATTGATAGTGATGTTGTTTACAATCATATCAGGAAAATAAAGCCAAACAAGGCACCAGGACCTGATGATATTTATGCTAGGGTGTTGCGGGAAACTGAAAAGGAACTGGCATTTCCACTTAGTATAATATTTTGTAGATCAGTTTCACAAAATTAAATTCCAACCTATTGGAAAAGGGCAAATGTAGTTCCTATTTTCAAGAAAGGAGAAAGAGGGAAAGTTGAAAACGATAGGCTAGTAAGTCTCACATCTCTGGTCTGCAAGGTACTTGAATCAATTATCAAGGATAGAATAGTTAGTTATCTGGAAGGTAGCAGATTGATTAAAGATACTCAACATGGGTTTAGCAAAGGACGATCGTGTCTCACAAACCTCTTGGACTTTTGAACTTCGCCACAGAACAATTTGATCGGGGAAATCAGGTTGATGTAGCATATCTTGACTTTAGTAAGGCCTTTGACAAAGTACCCCATAAACGGTTAATGATACAGCTTCAGTCCCATGGTATTGCAGGTAGCATCTTAAAATGGATAGAGTTGTGGCTTTCAGATAAACAGCAAAGAGTGATGCTAAAGGGTACAAAGTCATCATGGCAAAATGTTCTTAGTGGAGTCCCCCAGTGGTCAGTATTGGGGCCACTACTGTTCATTATACTTGTAAATAACATTGAAAGTGGCCTAAGCAGTAAAGTTTTGAAATTTGCGGATGATTTGAATGTATTTAGGGTAATAACAGGTCAAGATGAGCATACCTCGCTGCAAAAGGACTTAGACGAACTTGTGAATTGGTCCGAAGAATGGCAAATTAAATTTAATTTTGATAAGTGCAAAATCATGCATGTAGGTAAGCAGCATATGAAGGCACCATACTTGATGGGTGGCCAAGTGCTATCAGTGACTCAACAGGAGAAGGATTTAGGTGTTATTCTAAACACAAAACTGGGGGCATCAGAACAGACCAAGGAAGCCAGGAAGAAGGTACTGAGAATGCTCGGGGCAATAAATAGGAATGTATCATGCAGAAGTGAGGAAGTGATCAGGAAGCTTTACTGTGCATACGTCAGGCCACATTTGGAATACTGCATCCAAGCTTGGTCTCCTAGCTATGAAAAAGATTGTTCGCTTTTAGAGAGAGTACAAAAGAAGGCTACAAAAATGGTTAATGGCATAAGCAACCTGGCATCTGAGGAAATATTGAAGAAATTGAATATGTTTTCACTCAGATATAGAAGGCTGAGAGGAGATCTCATCGAGGTCTTTAAATTTGTCCATGGTCTGGAGAGGGGATACCTTGGGGAAATGATTGAATTGAACAGAAATGATGCAATTAGAGGTAATAAATTCCAAATTAAAGTTAACCACAGCAGAACAAGGTTAAGGCAAACTTTCTTCACCAACAGGGTAGTAGAACACTGGAACCGGCTGCCAGAAAACATTGTCAGTAGCAGCACATTGAACATCTTTAAAAACAGCATAGACAATCATTATAAGAATAGAGGGCTTGCTTTTCAGTATTACAGGGAGGGCTGATTGACAGATTTGGTGGGCAACTGGTTCAGTGTACAGAGTGCAACCAAGAAGGGCCCTTGTGGCTCATATTTGCACTAATCCTTTATGTCTTTATGTCTTTATGTCTTCATGACATGCTAATGTGGTCCGATATCCATGCTGTGCAAGGCTGTACACCACATTTGTGTCGGAAACTAGATAGACGCAATAAAAACCTGCCCATGCATATGGATGATGGTCATCCCCTTATTTGAAGGGAAAATTGTCATCTTAAAAGGAAGAACGAACATGTGCTGCAAGGCTTCAAACGTCGCAGGCTGATGTCGCGGATGCTGGCTCCATTTTCATCCCAAATGGTGCGGCGACGACGTTCGCACTCAATTTTTGACAACACTGAGACCATAAATGGATATCTGGTGCGCCATATTTCAATCATCTTGGAAGTTTCGGACTTCAAAATTGCGATGAACAACCATGATCTGAGACTCTTCCACGTATATTCAAGTTTGTGAATTAAGTGAAAGGATATGGAGAAAAAAGGAAATATATATGTGGTATTTTAATTTTATTTTACGACCACGTTGCACAAAACAACATAATTCAGAGATGGCAGTGGTATTGGTCTCTCAATTCATCGTCAATTAGCTGAAACGGAAGGGAAAAGTCCTTGTTCTTCGATTATTGGCATTTTGTTCATGTGTATCCTCCATTTTGTTCGAAAGTCATCGAAGACACCACTATGACGTCATACGCCCGACCATAGTGAACTAGAACTTCGTTTTTTGCCAAGCGCTTTGGAATTGATGTGCAAACATTACTGAAATTTTCAGCTTGCTATGCTGCGAGTTTTCGAGTTATCACGAACAGTCGCTAGGGGGCAGGTAACCCCTCCACCCAGCGAGACGAACATTAAATAAAATGACCGCAGATAGATCACCCGACATTGATCAAATTACGGCAAACCTTTCCATCTACACCACCAAATTTGAGAAGTAAATTTTCGTTGAAATGTATCCAAACTAGTAGACGACGCTTTCTCATTCGGGGATATTTTTGAACAGCCTCCGTATAATGAAACACAGAAGCGCTAGTTCGTGGAGGTGAAAGCTTCCCCTAAATTCGCTATCCCTTTTTCCTTGGTAACCATCCATAAGACCAGAGATCCGTGCTCTTTGATGGTGCGCCTATAGCTTTTTCAACAACCAGGGATAGAACGCTCACTCTACCATCAGCAGGGGCTGCATCACGATATGGACAGGGAAGGGCAACATGTCCCCCAGCATATCTGTCGCCTAACTTTTCCCCAATGGACTTTGCATGGGAATAATCGCGCCAAAAGTCCGCCTAACGTTTAGGTCGAGGCGGAGCGCCTGAGCACCAGCGAGAAAACCTGATGAAGAATGCTGGCTTATTGAATGGATCACCGAAAGCACACACTACAAGATATTTCAGTGTAGTTTGAAAACACAGTTTGAAGATACACAACCAGCGTATTCATTTTAAACTAGGGGCACGGGTCCGATGTCGGAGCGAGTTGTTTTTAAACACAACCATCTTAAGCGTGCAATATAGATATCTCCAACGTAAGACATACTTCACAAAAATAATTGTAAATATTCTTGTAATCACCAATTTTATTGGAGGGACAGAAAATACAGTTCATATTTTTATTGCGACGGGTTGGTTGGCATTACCACAAACAAATCCGAGAAACTGCCCATCTCGAATAACTCACAGTGCATGTGCGGCGCTGCTAATGAGCTCGGCTTGTCCGTTCAGGTCGGGTCAAGACGGCAAGGCGTGCGTCCTCCTCGCCATCTGTGAAGTGGCCGAGGCTCCCATGGATGATGGTGTGCTCGGAGATGTGGTAAACATCATACTAAGGTCAGTGTCAAGGTCAAGGAAGGGCAGGACCCTTCTCCGAATGGCGTGGTGAACATTTTGCTATAGTCAGTCAGTTAAGTCCAGGATGGTCAAGGGACCTTATTTTTGGAATCCGTCAACATATCGCTAAACTCAGCCAGAGTGCAGGAACCCAAGGGAAATGCACGATTGTTTTGTTCCAGGTCAACAATAAGTCCATATGTCAGTGTCTGGACAAATGTTTTACACCCACATAGGGTACTTTTTTCGATCAGCGTGCTAGTGGCATGAATTCCAGCATCATCGCACGAAAATTTCGTGAAAATAGCATAATTTGACATATTTCCCTGGATGAGGAGGCAATGTTCTCCTCTGAAGGTCGATGCCCGTCAACTTTCCTCGAGGGCACAAGCCAATGTCAAATAAGGCAAGCTCGTGAATGTGTGCATCTTATAGACTATCAGACCGATTTCAATGATTCAAACGGTCATCTATGGTCCGTGCCGTGTAATCTCGTGGGTCATGAAGTACTTTGATTCAGGCAAGACATGTGGCCGCTGGATTCACTCAGATAAAGTACTGTGTATGTTATCCTATCGATGGGAATCTGTTCTTGACCAATGCGAATCCGGCAATGGGATCCGACAGTGAACAGCGCTTCGTCGCACAGTTTCACAAAAAGTCAATATTGACAATAGTGATGTATGTTTCGGCATTGCACGGTGTGTGACGTGGCATAATATGAAGTATCTGCCTCGGTAACTGAAACTCTGTGATCATTCACGGAATCGATTTGAAATTTAGTCACGTACTTCAAAAAGTATTCTTCTCAAGTATGCTTCGCTTTAGTAAAGCTGTAGGCATGCTCATTTTGTGAAGTTGGTGTTCAGTTGGTATACGCGAAAGTAAGATACCATTTAAGATGTATTTGTAATAATTTTCTTCTTCTCTTACTCAGTCTAAGGAAACCAAGATGTGAAATCGTTAATCATAACATTGTCAAATCAGCTATGCCTGCAGATAGATCACACTTGGACGCCTCTTCACATCCAGAGTGTGGTGCAGGTTCTCGGTTGCCCTTTGGCCATGGAATCCGGCGGTGCTGTTTGCTGTTAACTAATGTATAATATTATATCCAAAGCAAACGTAGGCGATCTGAAATATCGGACGCGACGTCACACATCATCATTCCCGCCTACGAACTGAGTTTGGCCGGATGCCCCGCAATGCAGGCCTCAGTATTCTGCTTTGCAAACAGTACCCGAGCTTGAATTGCGTGTTGTTTTGCAGCGCCACAAGCGGAGTTGAGGACCTGCTACACAGGAGGACGCTAGACCGGCGATACAGCACGTACCTGGAAGCGCACATACACGGCGAAATGAACGGCAACTGCGGCCAGCGGTACCCCGACTGCACTCTGGACGTGTTTGACGCCTCCAACTTGGTGCGACAGTGGCCGGTGTAACCGCGGTGGGAAGATGGGATGCTGGTGTTCTGAGGTCAGCTCGGCCCAGCCGGGATTGACATTTTCCAGCCCGGTTCAATCCGTGTCTGTGTGAACCAATCCAATCCGTATCCTTATCACTACCGGATATATTTATTCGCCAGTTATCTAATTCGATTTCAAGAATGCAATATAGCGAAGGCCTGTTTGGCCGTAGTAATAAACAGCATCCGCACTATCAGCATAATACTATATTTTTAGCCAGCCAGACATAGAAAAGAACTAATGTTGATCGCAATCTTCATTAGCAGCATCACATCAAGACCTTTTCACTTCAGATTATCATGTGCAGACTGGGCAGTCCTCAAACTCCTGCAAGCTTATGTGCAGATTACACATGTGCAGACTGGGCAGTCCTCAAACTTATGCCAGCTTAATGCATGTGTAGGAGCAAGACATACAAGAACCAGGACAACTCACAAAGAATCAGATGGGATATATGTACCATAAGCTTAAAAAAGTACAATGCCCACCCTCCTCACATATACTTGAGTGTCACTACCTTCAACCAGAAAATAAATCAACATAAGCAGCTCCCTGGTCCAACAGCATATGCGCCAGTTTTGGTTGCATTTTCTACCTACAAGGAGGGGATCACACTTTCGAATGCCTGCTGTAGCATTTTATGATTTCATTATAAATGGTCAGGGAAGGCAAAAGTATTGCATTCTTGGACAGCAATAGCTATAGTGGGCACCAGGTGCTGCTGGCGCATTGCGTCGCCGGGCCATGAGTTGACGACAAAATGGAACTGGATACATACGGCAACAAAATGCACCATGCTGAGTAGGAAGCGTTTTCAGACATGTAATCAACGCTAATTACATATGAATTCTGAGAATACACGGCAAATCCCAAAACCATGCCTTGCACACACTGTACGAGTTTGATGTAATATCATAGGCGTTCTTTAAATTAGTATAGTTGTACTTGTATAGTTGTTGAAAAGAGCAAAGAGAAGATAAGGCTAATTGTGAGCAGCAATTGCAACGAAGAAGACACTTCTGATGGATGGGAAGCGTTTGCGGAGTCGTGCTAGTTGTGGCGTTGGTATGTGGTACTTGCACAGGTAATTATGGGCGTAAGATAATTACTTCGAAGAATGTAAATATGTATATTTGGTCGTGTCATGTTGCTCGGACACTAAAAAATCGCGACGAGCCCCCCAAAAGTCATGTTGATGCCTAAAAATTAAGCTGGGACTGAATCAAACCGGGATACGAAGTGTTTTTTGTCCAATGTGATTGTAGATAGTATATTTACAAGCTGGTTGATAGCAGTGTGGTTGAAGTTCTCTAGATTGCATGCACATTGCATGACTGGAAACATAAAGAACAATGGAAGGAACTGAACTCAATGTACTTCTGCATTTGTTCTGCATTGACTTATGGTGCCTGTGATAATAATAATATCAACGCGGTTGCGAATTGCTAGCATCACATATTTTGCACATAACACAAAAACTCGGTATCAGCCCGCCCCGCCATTTTATTATGCAAGGTTACGGTTTAGTAACAGATTAGTAACAGTAACATTTAATATTGGTTTATATTCCACGACAAAAGTAAAAAGCTTAATCCGGTACCCAATCCGTATGCGTTGTCTTCACCGAACTATGTCCGATCCGCTCCGTCGTGCATCTCAAGCGGATATCCACACGTACATCGAATCCGTGTTATGGCCTATTGCAGTGGCCCATGCTTAGCGATGTCCGTGTGTTTTTTGCGATGTCAGCTTGCAATATGAAGATGGAAGCTGTAGCGACCGATGTGCGTACGAGTATGTATAGTTAAATCGTATTTGCTGGCTGTTGGCTAAGTTTGTTTTTTGTGTATTGTTTACACCTATTATTTGTTGACGTTTTGAGCTTCCTTGAGGATTCGCACGGCATCAAGGATTTGTATACCCTTTTCGTTGCTCTGAGCCGCCATAGCCATTTCAGCGATGACCACTGTGGCATCGCCTAAGCAACGGAGCGTAATATCACGTAGACACTGTTGAAATCCACTGACTCAAACGCATATGCAACTCAAAATCATGTCATGTTGAATCCCTATCGCAGCATGTGTCACTGTTTCACTTTACTCTTTATTTTCACTGAAACTGTAATAATAGCATGGTGAAGCACATTAGTATGTTCTACCAATTTCTGTTGTATCAGGATATCGGTTGTTCGTTGCAGGTATGTTGTGTATGTTCGTGACAAAACGAGCAGCTTATTCAAATATAAAGTTAAGCGAAACTGTTATGAATACCCACACATAACATAATAGTGCTCACTGGTAATACCAACCAGCTCCAGTCACAAATATACATGAACGGACACCAGTATGGAATACGCCGCTACGTACTACTCCCACTGCTTTGCCACCGTTGCATGTGTCACGGTCATGGTGAACTTATATGCAAGTTCCCGGAACCACCCTGCCGTCGGCGCGCAGCGCACCACTTGGGTGGTAAAGGTGGAAGGGGTTGCCCTTCCACCTTTACCACCCAAACGCTACCCACCTCGCGGTGCAACTACGCCGCTGTGCTTCCAGCACCTCCACGGCCCACCCCCATACAGCCTGGCGCTAAACCGGCGAGGCATCAAGGCTTGTACGTTTGGGCTACAGAGTAGGATACAAACGAGCAGCCCTAGTGGCAAATGCCACGGATGGCTCCTCGTGACACGTTAATCTAATTTTCGTGAAGGGTTTCACTTTTTTGCGGCAGAGTGAAAACAACGATCAGCTCTTGTTTCAAATGCTATCTTATGGCGTCTCATAGCATGAAGAAGGGGCCGGCCATCTCTTAGTCAGCACCCCTGTACCTCAGTAGCATTTTGAACAAATATAAATCCTTGTGAGATGCGTCTTCCGCAGCGGGTGCTGTCAGCGAAGCTAGAATGTGCATCAGAAATAGGAGCCAAGCTATTCTGTCGGAGTTTTTGCGTGATATCGAAAGTACCTAATATCCAACTGATCTGAAAATAGATGCATTTTCACAAAGCCATTCAACTCGCGTGATGAACGGAACCCAGATAAATCCAGAGGATACCCTGAGGTGGAAGGAGCCCAGGAGTATGAGAGTAAGCTCTGCGACTTCTGGATAATCCCGCAGTAAAAATGGATGTTTGAAAGGTTTCGTAACTGTGCTTCTCCACATTTTTGCCCAGGTTTCGCAATCAATGTATGAGCGTTTTCAAGGTGCAACGTCTTCATCCAATGCATTTTCATTGTCGTACACAGGTCTGATTTATTTTACTTCGCTTCGATTTTTAACAAAAATGGATCGTCGTATCCACTGAGTTTCCGAAAATGGTTTATGCTACTTTTCCAACAACAATTTTAAATCGCAATGTCTACGTGCAAATCGCAATAACAATCGGTCAAGAAGCTGCTGAAGTCGAACCATGGCTTCTTTTAAACGACCAGTATTGCTCACCGTGGCATCAAAGCAAAAACCCCGACCACAGCTTGAAGAGTTGCGGTCTCTGATAGCGGCAAGCCTGGCTAGGGCTGCGTGGAGGCGTCACCAGCGCCGTCCGCTGGTGACCGCAGTTTGGCCGACGCCTGGCCTGGCCCCGTCGACACCGCTTCTCGTGGTAGGAGGCGACACCTGTGACAGCTGGAACCAGAACTGACCATTCTCTCACTCTAACTCAAAATTAGGTCCATTTACTAAAGTAACCATTTCGCAGTGCTTGGGAACGACCTCAGTGCCAGAAGAATCTGAAGGAATTTGAAGGGAAGGAAATGGAAATTTGATTCGTCCTGTATTCATAGAAGAAACCAATAAATTAGGGTATCTTATCGACGACCAGTGGTGGTCCACTTTCGTCACTGTTCACATCAGCCACGATTGGGTGAATGAACCGGACTGCGGAAAATGGCACCAGTACGATGGATACAACAAACTACACAAATTTGTACATAAAGTCAAAATTGTTCGTGGTGACGCAGGCTGAGGTGTAGATTTCATTAAACAGGTTTCTCACATGGTCGCCGAAGACGAGCACCAGCTGCAATGGCTCCTGTAAGTTAATGAAAATCACAGACAGAAATACCCCACATTCAGAAAGAGCACTTCGGTGAGATGAAACAACTAGCGTCGCGATAGCCTGACTACAAACGGCATGAACTATTAGCGCCGGACAGACGGCACACGACTGCTGAATATGTTTACCTAATCAGCACCTACTATTTGTAATGGAATTGGCTACCTTACTGAAAGATGGTGCGAAGTGACCTCATCAAAGTCAAAACTTTGGATGAATTACTATGGTCTCCTTTTCGACAGCATACCATAACCTCTACAGCTCACGACTTCCACAACTCCGAAGCGCTTCACACGCACACATAAATATATATATGTGTGTGTGTATGTGTGTATATCTATGTCTATATATGTATGTATGTACATCATTTATCACCAGGATTGATAGGGTAGAACATGAATTTTTAATATGGATTGCCCAACACTGTAGTGCCACACCTCGACCGGAATCTATACAATATCAGGACCTTCTTCGCTTTTAAAACATGACATCTGTGTCCACTCGTCGCGTACAATCCGACATCATGTTCTTACGAAATGTTTTATGTGGCAGGACGGACTCATCAATGTTATTGCAAAACTTTGGATTAAGTGTCCCAGTCAGGAGAAATAGGCAACCTGTTTCATTCCATGTACCGTATGCACGTGTAGAAACCATTAGGTGTGGCTTGTTTAACAGATTCTTAAGAGTAACGAACACATTTTAGCGATGACACCAAGTGCGGGCATCTTCACAAACCCGGTGAATACATTTAAGACACAGGTGGTGAGAAACTGTGCTGCGTCACACGCTCACATCTGAGACGCGGAGCTATGGGACATCGACGAGTTCTGACAGCCGTTTACCTGTTTGAACTGAAAACTATTCACCTGTTCTGTGTACGTTTTTAGCTACTGATTTCTCCTGTAAAGGGCACAATATGCTGTTGGAGATTGTGGACAATAAACAATCATCATAAATATAGCTATAAATAAGCATAGCTATCACATGTCACTTTGATTTCTTGCGTTTAGCACTCCTAGCACTTTAGCCTTTGATTGGTCAGTTTGTGAGAAATGTGGACACCTATAAATTACTTTACGACCTCGTCTAGACTTGAATTAAGATGATTAAGAATTCGATTGCACTTTTCTATAAAGCGCACCCTGGGTGATCATTTGATAGTACTCAGCTTTTTAACTTCCCAGTGGTAACGGTTCCGGCCATATTCAAAGAAAGCCAAAATGGAACTCCCCTCCAGTGACCCTCGAGTCAGACACGTTCTTGTTAGAGGGGACGAGTGGTCTAGGGGTAAGTTTCTCGTCTCACAATCGAAAGGTTGTGGGTTCGAGTCTCACCTGTCGCTACTCCTTGTCCGCGACCAATCGGCGCAAGAGGTTGGCGACGCTACATGGCTCAACGGTCGATGTGTCGTGAAACCAATAACCAACCAACCAACCGAAGCGCTCATAACCTCCACAGCTCATAACATCAAACGATTCAAGAACCCCATAATCTTATAGAAGCATCACTTCAGATAGCTATCACTAGGCAGCAGCACGGTCTAGGTATGATAGCAACTAATATTGAATTCATCGGATTCGATTGAACGCTGAAGAGCAGGTCACAATATTTATCGTTAGGTGGCAGGATGTGTCATTCAATACGCGTTTATTGTGTGCCGGTATTGTTAGCTTTCCAGAGTTCGGCAACCGGCTGTCGCCCCGTGGGAAGCTGATATGCGGCGCAGTGGCGGATGCATAGCACGAACACACTGCTCAGAACTGTTTGCATCCGATATCATGGCTAACTTAAATGTTCATTACATTGCGATTATCACGCAATATTTGGATTTTCTGCCCAGAATATCCCGGCTAGTCATACCCTGGTGACGCCATTGATCAGCTGTTTGGGGAAGGGACGGAGAAAGCGCAGCGTTTGTGGGGCGAAAGTGGACGGTTCGCGTCCAGAAACCGTGACGGTGGCGCTGATGAAAATGTAAATTAACCTGCGAGAACTGGTTACCCATGGTTCAATTATAACCTGCCTGTTGTCCACCAGAGTTGCACACCAGAGCGCAGTTCGCGTGCATCACGAGTTTCTCTCTTTTATGTGCACGATGTAGGAATCTTTTTATCCCGCGATAGCGCTTGCTGGACGAAAAAAAAACGTTTTTTTGTAGGTCAGGGACCACCAGGATAGGCCACCTTTCCGAACTCTCAAGGAAATAATTGCTCATGTATTACTCATCATGTACGATTATATTTGCGTATATCTAGAGCACCTCAGATTAACCAGTTCAACAGTGGCGAAGTTCTGCAGAATGCAGCCACGCTTTATATCTTGTTACACTTTATGCGATCAAGTTAAAAGCTCCGAGCTATTTTCGTATAGCATCATTTCATTTTGTGGTTGGAACTTAGAGCTGAAGTTCATGTTTCTTCCGTCTTAATATTGCCTTGTAGTTATAGTGTCGTGGCCGATGTGTGTAGTTCGGTAACAATTTAACATAATTCAGTAACTTGGCACTACACATAGGGTTATCTTCCAATCATGATGTTCGACGTTTCGGCTTTCATGCAGCAGGGTAATAAGCGTAGACAAGCTTACACACCTACGCTAGATAGTTTTAAACATGGTGCGACAGCCCGGGGATAGTTTGTAAAGGGTGGCTTGCGGTAAAATAGTGGGTGCACACAGTGGCTCCGACATGACATTTTAATTTGCGTGGGTGGATGGAAAGCACGATCCCAAAAACTTGCCTGAGACGCAGGCTAGACAAAGTGCAGAAATTCCATTATATAATAGGATTTGCTTTGTCACCTGTGCGGGGCCAGTCTTCATATATTGGATTGAGGCATTAAAAAAACTAACCTTTGTCAGTTTTTTAAGAAAACTTAATTCAATTTGCCTTTTACTTACACATACCACATGGTGGCCAATAGCGGGAGGTGGCCATAGCCAGCTCCCGCTGTGGTAACTCCGACATTGGACACTGAAGTTTAACCAGAGCGCGTACCCCTCCAGTAGAGGTTGGGATCCCGGGGAAGTGCATCAGGACCCTCTCTGGGTTCGTTGGAACCTCATTTAACAATCCGTGGAAAATGTTGCTCTACAAGAGGAATCAACCTAAATGCAACGCAATCGAGAGGGGGGCTGAGACAACACCCGAACCGATGTCTTTTTCATTCTAAGTTGGATTTGTTGCCTGTGGGAGGGCAATTCTTGCTGCTGCCCCTCCCAGGGTATCTCCAGATCCTCACCTATGCCCTCCAGCATTACATTTTAAGCTTACATGCATTCTTATATATTGATATAAGCGAGCTCGCTATGATCCAGGTAATTTGCAAGTTCGTCCTGCATCATCTTTACAACTAAAATGTTATATAATCGGACTCTTGACGTGCGCGCCGCCACGTAAAATCGATTCAGAAAATGATACATAGCTATTCAAAACATTTGCTACTACTTCGTGCCGTTTTTATTGGAGCTTTCACGACGCTCAAACTCATTCCAGGTTATAGGGGCAATTGCTCACCTGGATGTTTAGCGGCAGCGAGAAGCGACAGAACGACACACAGTCTTTCGGATGAAGGACCAGCGCTTTATCCCTGGGCTAACTTGTATCCTTTTCGGGTCATATTCACTCGCATTTTTCCAACACAGTCACGGCACAATCTTGGCGAATACACCCGACAGGCCACATTCGTCATGCACGGCCACCCCGCTTCGCGGTGGTGCCCGCATGGTGCAGCCACGTGCCTGCATGGTGCAGCCATGGTGCCTGCTCGGTGCAGCCATGGTGCCTGCATGGTGCAGCCACGGTGCCTGCATGGTGCAGCCATGGTGCCTGCATGGTGCAGCCGTGACGCCCGCTTGGTGCGACACTGTGCCAGCTCGGTGCGGCACTTGTGATTGGGTGATCGAGATAATCCCATGAGGCCTTCTGCCCATCTCGCGTCTGTCGCACTTAAAAAGTCGAAACATTGCGTGCGGCGAACTCGCTGCCTACCTCTCACCAAACAAGGTTGTGTCTCCTCACCAACATGCCTACAGGCCTGGCCACTGCACAGAGGATGCCCTGCTCGACACGCTATGTTCTTCAATGCCTCTAACGAAGGTGCTTCAACATCGACAGAGGCGAACTTTCGACTATCTTATCAGTAAATTTAAATAAAGCCTTTGACAGTATCGACCACTGTGTCCTCATTAACCCCGTTGGTACTGTCGGGCCGGGGATGGCCGAGTGGTTAAGGTGTCGGGCTATGGGTACCAAAGGTCCCGGGTTCGACTATAGCGCCACTCAGGACATTTCCCAATCCCGCGGCCCACCGGCGAAACAGTGTGGGCGGCGCCATTAGCCGTGAATGTGCATAAAGTGTGTCGTGAACCAACCCATAAACAATAAACAAACGTTGGTACTGTCTCGACCCGACCTGGATTCGCAGTTACCTGGGTGGCCAGGGGCAACTGGTGAGCGGGGGCTCTGAAACCCGTCTCGTTACCCATGGTGTCCCCCAGGATTCCATAGCGTGCTTACTCTTTCACCAACGACCTTCCATTACTTTCCCGATCAGTCGTTCGGGTCAAGCAGATCTGCCGAAACACGAAACCCGCCGAGACCACTGACTCGAAATTACTCAGGTATGGCTTAGCTTCAACTAGCTACAAATGAAAACTGACAAAATGGACTTCATGCTCATTGGCTCTTGGCGGAAGAAAAATGTAGATTTACGGTTTCAAATTTCAAATGTCAAACCAACACAGGCCTTCAATCTCCAGGGTGTTTCATAGCTCCCATTCGGGGGGGGGGGGGTGGCACCTCACACAGGTCGCCCTGAACCACAACTGCTTCATCATCTACCTCTCCGGCTCCGTCGCCACTGCACTAAGGACACTCAAATTGCTTATTCAAACTCACATCTTTCTGCATATCACTTATCGCATTTCGACACAGGGAGGAATATCCAAGGATTACCACCGGAACACAATTCAAAACCAGGATTACCACCGGAACACGTCTCTGGGAACACACGTCGGTCCGGCTTTGGAGCTCTGAGGAGTCACAAAATCAAATATGAAATATAATGAAATAAAATGATGGACATATTAATACGTATAGCTCAGAAGACTATTGTGAAAGGCGGGCCAATAAATATGGCGCATGGTGTATGGAATATGGGACGTGCATGGCTCAGAGCCCCAATCAATACGTATGGCCGGCCCAATATCACCTATTATCATCCTGGTCTCACCAATACACAGCGGGACAGATCGCCTTCAAAACCGCTTTTCATTTAAGAAATTAACTTTCTACTTTGATACTTCTGATCACGGATACACATGTAAGAGTGTCGGTAGCTCAGTGGTTGAGCTGAGCGTCTGGAAGGCCAGAGGTGCGGGGTTCGGTTCCCCGCGATGCCCGCCCTCCCTGTCAGGGTGAGAGGCGGGCGACGCCGTATGGCCCCAGCCGCTGAGTGCGTTGTAAAGCCACAATCCACACAACATGGATACATATGTAAAAATGAATGGTGCATTCGATGGTTGCACTCGTTTTGACAGCCGAAATCATCTTGGTGGTGCAATATACTGTCAAAGTCAGCAAAGGCCACGATGTTTAAAGCCGGTTTCCGAGCGGCGCTATAAACTAGCTATGCTTAAGAAGTCATGATTTAGTCTAGATCTAGTAGTAATCGCATGCAAGCTGTGTCTGGGTCGACTGTCTGCTGACCTGGCGTTGATGCCGATGCGAAACGGCCCGTCCGTAACTGTAATTTCTGTCAGGTCACGGGTCCAACGACGGTTAAAAACGATCTGCATGTCTGGAACTGACCAAGAGAAGTGAGGCTGAGCGTTCACGTTGACCATGCAGGTTCCGTTAAAGGGAAATATCTCCTGATCACTACTGACATCACTTCCAAATGGCTTGAGATAGTAATCACAAATTAAATGTCTACTACAGTCCAGAAACCTTGATCATTGTTCTGCCAGTCCGGCCTACCAGTCTGGGTCGATTTTTCTTCTCCCGGGTCATTTTGTGTAGTCCCGGCTCGATCGTTCTAGCTCGGAACGCGATATTTGTATATGCAAGGACTCAACCACTATGAGACGTGGTTGTTCCGGTCATAATGTGATAATGGTGGTGTTACTAGTAAGGTGTGCTCGTGTCAGCGGTGTTTGGTGATGGTGTCATGTGTTACTTTGGTGCTCCATCTCTGAGGTGCATTGTGAGTCGTTTTGACAGTGAAGTTGTGGTGGCACCAATGTGGCTCACCTGCACGAAGTCTGCATGCAGTATTCGCACGGACATGAATACTTGTAAACTGCATTGGTACGTATCAATCTTTATTTGTTTCCCTGTATAATATTCTTCACCACACGCATACTGATTTTCATGTTTTGGTAGTAGACGTAGCTGATTTTTGTTTTTGGTTCATATTATGTTGCTTGCAATAATGTGCTACATGATTCTCTCATTTAACTTATAAGCAGGGTTCATGCAATTTCGATAGTGCAGGTGGATGGTGTTGACTGTGTGACCTGGAGAATTGCAGGTCTCAATGGATTGCCGCATTTATGCATCTTCACATTGCTTTATGCAAATTGTAATGAAACGAAGAAAGTACGATCAATCGAAAATCTAGACAGAAAACTTGGTGAAGGTAAATCCACTCTTTTCTTGAACAGTCATTGCGTGAAACATGTATATATATATATATATATATATATATATATATATATATATATATATATATATATATATATATATATATATATATTATATATCTGCATATCTACAACATGTAGGTGCACACTGAACATACTCGAAAAATGATGTTGTCGTGTTTGGAATAACTCCCGAGTTGGTTAGCTGACACCGACAATATTCCGGTAACGCTAACAGTGGTTGAAAAAAGTGAACTGTTACTGAGTAAACGTATGAAAAGATATTTTGTCAGTTGGGGTAGCTGGGCTAAGTAAATTACAAACTAGCTGCGTCCAGTCCACCAAAAATAATCACACAGTTGAACAGTAGAACAGAGACTGGCCCTTAACCCCACCACTAGTATTCACCCTCCATTGTTTTCCGAAACGACGAAGTCAACGGGCGATTACCCGTTGAGCGTCTGAGCTCTCCGGGCATCGGTAAATATTTCACTCACCCACCCCACCCCCATGAGCTGTTGGAACTGATCCAAGGACGGCCTGGTGCCGTCGCCGGCCCAGAACGTCGCCGCAGCGTGTCGCCTCTGCATTGACAGGAGATGACCCGGAAAGTCGGCTGACACGCACCACCTGACGAAACCTCGTCTGCCCGACAAAGCCAGCGTGTCAATGCCGCTTTGCGTAAGGAGTGTCTATGTGGACGACGGTAGCTCTCCGCGAGAAAGGAGGCACGCCGCTGTCGTGTGCTAATCTCTCCCCGACATAAATAGGCTGCACGGCATTGCTGGACCAGTAGCATCTGCTCCGAACACCTAGCAAGTCGCCTGGCGCTGTTCTGTAGCATCCGAGCAGTTGGACGAGTTGAAGCCTGTGATTCATCTGTGATCTCCGCTATTCCAGCACTGTCTAAGGTACCTTTCGATCATGAAGCAGCGGACTGAGCACCCTGATACTCTGTTTTCGAAGACCCCGATACGTGTATTTCGTGCCCGGTCTTTATGTTCATTCTTTAGAACCATGTCGTTTTTTTAGGGACCCAGCTGGTTTTTAGGTCCACTTGCGGCCCCATGGCCCCGGTGTGCTTGTGGGCCACCGTTGTGTTTTCTTTGAGCTACAGGTGTGTTTATTTAGATCTGGAACGCATGTCTTAAGGCTCTCCCGCTCTTAGCGAGATTGAGTATGCTTTGGAGTGACAGGTGTATTTTTCCGCCTCCCGTTGTGCTTTCAGGTTCCTGCATGTTTATTTGGGCTCCTGACGCACGTTTGTGGGAATCCAACACGTGTTTGGGGGTTCCGGTGTAATTTCTCGTGGTACCGGCGCGAAGCTTTGGGCCCAGCTGTATGATCTCGGGGGGATCCGACGCCAGTTTTCTGTGCTCAACGCATTTTGGCGACTTTTGATTTTTTTGAAAGCCCAAGTCCTAGTCTGTTTTTTATCATTGGAGCTATATTTTTGTGTCTTGCCGCGGTTTTCGACTTCCGATAATTTTGTTAGGGTCTGTACACGATTGTTTAAGGATCTGGTGATATGTTTGGGACCCGAAGCGATTTCTCTGGCTCTGACCTTTATTTTTCGGAATCCTTCCCTATTTTGAAGGGTTCCGCGATTATTTTTGTCGGGTTCCGATACGACTTTTGAGGACAAGCTGTGCTTATTTTGGACGATGGTTGCCATTTTTGAGAGCCCATAGGATAATGTTTAATGCTCGACCGGAATTTTTTGGATTGCCGACGAAATTTTTAAAAAAATCTCAGGCGAGATATTTTGGGGCTCGGCGCGAGTTCGCTGGGCGCGTTGTACTTAGCGCAACGAGGCCTCGCGCGACGTTGGCGGGCCCCGGCGCGATTTTTCGTGCCCTTTTTGTGAGTTTTTTTTGGGGCGCGTTGCATGTATTCAGATCTATCGACAAGAATTTATAGAGCCCAGAGCGATTTTTGGGAACCCCGGCGCGGTTCTTGGGATCCCACCCCTTCTCGGGGAAGGAGCACTGTGGCTAATCAACTAGTTTTCTTCGGCCGATGGGCCCCTTTACAGTAGAAAGTTCCTCTGGATAACTTTCTTCTTGGACCTGTTCTCTATATTCCGTTGCTGGGGTCGATTTGTTGAAGTACTTTGTTATTTTTTTTGTGGCGTGAAATCGAATTTTGTGCAAACTCCGTGCGCGATTTTTTGTGCCCCAATAAGATTTATTCGTTCTTCCGGTACCCAGACATGTTTCTTTACCTGGGTCCAACACGTTTTAGGGATATTACCACAATTTCTACGGCCGATTTTGGGAACCCGGCTGCTACTTGTGTGGATCCAGCGCAACCCTTTGGACCCCCAGTGCGATTTCCAAGGGCAGCGACGAGACATTTTTTGGTCAAAGTACGATTTTTTGGGACCCCGGCCTCATTTGTTTGGATCCTTAGTGTGAATATTAGCGTCCTCGACACGTTTTTGAGGCCCAACACGTTTTGGGGGCTTTGAAGGGGTTGTTTGACCCCACAGTAATTTTCCATGTCCGGACATTTTTTTTTTGCGTTCCACATCTTGTTCTGGTTTTGCATTCTTCATTTTCTTGGGTAGTCCAGATGAGACGTCTGGTGTCTCGTTCCGACCTGCCAAGCACCTAGGGTTATTTTCAGTGGCCCGGGCGAGTCTTTTTGGTACCCCCAGGTTCAGCGTGATTTTCGAAGCCCCGGCCCGATCTTTTGTTGTCCCCGTCATGATTTTCAAGAACTCAAGCACAATTTTTTGGGCCTCCAGCATGATTTTCAGGAGCCCATGCGCGAACTTCTTGAAGCCCTACTATGATTTTTGGCGACACTGGCCCGACATTCCGAGAGTCACAGCGTGATCTTCAGGGGCGCAGGAATGAATTTTTGAGGACCCTGCTTGATTTTCAGGGGGCCCGGTCCGACTTTTGGTGGCACCAGCGCGATTGTCAGGGCCCTAGGCTGCCCTATCGGCCAAAGCGTCATATTCAGGGGTTCCGGCGAGACTTCTTGGGACCCAGTGTGATTTCCAGAGGCTCTGGCCCGACCTTTTGAAGCCCCAGCGTGATTTTCTTGTGGCGCCAGTACCACTCTGCTGGGTTCCGGTGCATTTTTTTGGTTGGCTCAAACAGTATTATAAGGGCACCGGTCCCACTTTTTTTAAACTCCTGACGTCATTCGTTGGTGACCGGGATTTTTTTTGGGGGCCCCCAATGTGATTGTCATGACACAGTGAGATTTTGTAGCCCAAACGTCATCTCCAGGCCTCTGTGCGACTTTTATGGGCCCCTAATGTGATTTTTTTTGTGCGGTCCTGGTGCGATAGTTTATGTCCTGAGATATCTTTTCAGGAGCTCCAGCGCGATTGTTTGGGCATCAAATATATTCTTTATTGGCCTCGGTTCAACTTTTGGGGCCCCAGCTGGATTTTTATGAAACCTGACGTAATGTCCCGAACCCGGACGGGATTCTTGGGGCCCCAACCTCTCAGTGAGGAGAGGATCCAATGCTCCCCTGCAGTACGCCACTGAGCCACCTCACACATATCTGGATTTGTTCGCACTTTTTCGCGAAAAGAACAAATGGATAGAATACTTGGAGTCTGAATGTGAACCTTCCGAAATCCAATCATTTTTCTTTGTGGGATTGGGTAGGGGAGAATGTTGGCGGGACACTCAGGACCTCCTGAGCTATTGTCATGATGTTTCACTTTGTATGACACTGGGATAACACGTCTGTGCTTACTGTCTCACCGAAATGTAGCATTGCATCTGTGCAGCTCAGTGTCAACATGTGGTGCGGTGAAGTGTGTGACGCGGCATAACCCACCGCCGATCCTCAGATGGCCTACAGCCTACTCTCCGCCGCCGTCGTGCTAGGCTGCGTCATCTGCGCCGCTGGCTTCTACACGGACTCAGGTGATCTTCAGTTTGGCCTTGCTGCCGCCGGACACGGGAGACGGCGACGCACCGACGAACACCGAGACGACCCGCAGACGGCAGGACGGCGAGCTAGCAGAAACGGCGCCGCAACAGGCGGCCGGACAACCGCCACACTCTCTGGCGCAACAGCTGACTGTCGACAAGCTGCGACAGACCTCGGACGGCAGACCAGACCATCGACCCAACGGTCGTCGTCGACGGCCGGACATGGTGACACTATTACACCATCCACTGACCTGCCCCGTCCGACAACCTGGTCACCAGACAGAGGCAGTACCGACTGGTGACGGTCAGACGGGTAGTCCGTACCTTTGTGGTGACCCGGCCACCAGACAGAGGCAGTACCGACTGGTGACGGTCAGACGGGTAGTCCGCACCTTTGTGGTGACCCGGCCACCAGACAGAGGCAGTACCGACTGGTGACGGTCAGACAGGTAGGCCGCGCCTTTGTGGTGACCTGGCCAGCAGACAGAGGCAGTATCGACTGGTGATGGTCAGACGGGTAGGCCGCACCTTTGTGCAAGAGGCATACGACTGGTGACGGTCAGACGGGTAGTCCGCACCTTTGTGGTGACCCGGCCACCAGACAGAGGCAGTACCGACTGGTGACGGTCAGACGGGTAGTCCGCACCTTTGTGGTGACCCGGCCACCAGACAGAGGCAGTACCGACTGGTGACGGTCAGACGGGTAGTCCGCACCTTTGTGGTGACCCGGTCTCCAGACAGAGGCAGGCGCGTCACCCACCGCTCATATGCATGTCCATGGCAGGAAAATTGTTTGCCCACCACAAGCAGATTCTGATGCTTGTAGTTTCTTTCGCGGAAAGCTCTCGTCGTAGCGTCTTGCCACCTGCTGTAACTAATAGAGCGCCATCATCCAACATTATGCATCCAGAAAGTGTAAGGTGTCATGCTAGACGACTGACCAGAGCATTTATCAGTGCCATAAAAGTCAGTATATAGTCATGATCGGCAATTAATATCACTTGTTGCCCACAAATGGCGAATGTTGGATGCAGTGAGGTGATGGATGTAGCAAAAGCTCGCCTAACACTTTTGCATAAGCATTTTGCAACCTGACCTCAAATGATCATTCAGCTTTTGAGTCACGCTGCAATTAACTTTGGTGCTGAAGCGAAAGTTTGCCTGCATTAAAAAATTGTGTACATGCAAACAGCGTTTTCAGCACTATTTCTGATGGTGTCGAAATGAAGTTAACACGTCCACCTCATCTGATCCATGACCTTTGGGTTTATATGCAATAATCGCATATTTTTAGTTGTACAAAATAAGGTGGGAATACTATTTTCAACGCTTCACGTGCCCATGGGGCATTGCTATTCATGGGGTATTGCACAGATAACGATTCAATGTGATTATAACAAATTAAAGTGACCTAGGGGATCAACCAGTAACCCGAAGTGCACGATGTTGTGTCAATGGCGAGATTTGCAACGTGCGACGTCAATGACGTGACGTGCAACACGCCTGGTGTTGCTTTATGCAGCAAGCTCACTAAGTCTAGAGCTGAACCAAAAAGAAACTGGTGGTGCTTCGGTCCGTGATAGTCTCAGTGTTCAGAGGTGTACACTACAGTGGTCAGAGGTGCAGCCAAGGGGACTGACCTCATCATTATCCTATCTGGTAGTCAAATGTACACTAGACCCAAACTTTTGTTCTAGATTTTCTCGACAGAAAACTAGAAATTTCGGCGCTCTTCGCGCGCCCTAAGTGGTTTCTGCTCGTGCTATTTTTTTCGCTGGTCGGGCCTCCTCAAGAAAATTCTGGCTGCGCCCCTGACAGTGGTATGTGGTTGGACACAGCACACCTCGAATAGGACTAAGATTTTAGTAAGGCCGTGGGATTTCTTTATATGCCATGATCCAGTAGTTGACATCGGATTTTCAGGCTTTCATGACACTTAGGAGGTATATACATATTCTGTTTTCTACAGCAATAGCCTTGTATGTTTTAACATATTTTGTCACTTCAGCCCTCCCAATTATAAGTGCACTGGAACATTGCATAAGGAGTTTGCACCATATGTGCTTTGAAGTTGTGGCAAAACACTGGCAACTTCGACACTTTCAACAATTTACCAAGTGTATCAAGATTGTGCCTCACCAACAGACAACATAGGTCCCCTCCCTTTGTCCGTGTACACGCCATTGTTTTCAACGCATGCGAAGAACGTCCGGCTCTTTACAGAGTGCTAGTTTGGAGATAGGATTCGCAAGTCAGAGAAAAAGAACTTGCACTTGTGAAGCCTGTTCAATTTTTTTAAAAGCTTTCGGGGGTAATTTTATCAATGTAATGGGGTGCGATGATCTTGTTGCCGTCGACTTACACATTATCTGTTGAAGGTGTTCCAAGCGACCAGCTTCTCTTCGAACGCACAGCAGGCACCAACAGTTCTCAGACGCCTGGGGCGACATCTCGTGCGCTCTCCCGGAAGCGTCGGTTCTTCGCGCCGCTACCGGCTGGTGCCGCCTTCATCCTTACACCGAAGTTCACCATGCCGCTGCCGGGCCTGTCCCCTGGAGGTACGGCATAATCACGCAACTGCAATGCCCAACAGAATCTCTCGTCAGTCATTCGTCTGTTTGGTCATTCAGAGGCAGGGTACCCTGAAAAGCAAGTAGTGCATATGTCTATATGACAGGTGTCTGATCCTGTGCCTGCAGCCTTGCTGTCGCGGTACGGTGTCTGATCCTGTGCCTGCAGCCTTGCTGTCGCGGTACGGTGTCTGATCCTGTGTCTTTAGCCTTGCTATTGCGGTACGGTGTCTGATCCTGTGTCTTTAGCCTTGCTGTCGCGGTACGGTGTCTGATCCTGTGCCTACAGCAGGGCAGCCCCACGACCCGCAACTTGCCTACGTTCGTCCAGCGCCCATGCCTGTGTCTGATATCGGTACATTTGCTCCATGGTGTTGCATTGCTCACGTCATTACACATGCAAATCTTAACCGTTGCACTTAAAAGCTAGTCTGATAACCGGCTGCGTTGAAACCTGCCTTGTGACTTCGCCAAGGCGTCTGCATCTGGGTGACTTGAGCCGTGTTGCTTGGTCCTGTCATCTCTACCACCATCCGCCCACTAGGATCGATGCTGAACGTGGAGGTGCCGTTGAGTTTCGCCGTGCCAACGCTGGCGGCCGACTCAGAGGGCGGCCAGTTCAAGGGTGCCGACGGCGCCGACTCGTACTCCTACTACCGCTCTCTCGAGGCGGAGAGGGCCGACATGTACACATACGCCGAGAACTTCATCTCACAGTAAGCTCACCGCTTCGCAGTCTCTCTCGATTTACAGTTTGATTGCACCAGAATATCTAGATCCGGCAGCGGTAGAAATGCTGTCGGCGCAGGCCGGGCGGCCCATTATGCACTTCACGAGACAAGCAAACCGACCACGGCGGCGGCAGAAGAGCTGTCGGTGTAGGTCGGGCGGCTCATCATGCACTTCACGAGACAGGCAAAGTGGTCACGCTTCACTATGCAATAAATCGCAAATGGATGAATAGGAAATGAGCGGTTTCCAGATCCGACACATCATGAGTTTCGCCAGGGCAATTTGGTTGCGGGGAAATTGTGTTTTGGTTAATTTTTGGCATGTAACTCCCCGTTCGTAATGTTAGGCTTCAAAAATATTCAAAGGGATGGCTGAAAGTGGTGTGTCTTCTGGTATGCTACTCTCATTTGTGTATCCACACAAGGCTGCAAGCTCGAATCGCCGTGGACTAAAACTCAATGGACTCTGAACGTACTTCTGTCACAACTCTACACTGGCCTGGTATGCTTCGTTGTGTGCAGACTCGGTACTTACACGCGGCGCACACGGCAGGTTCGGACTGGACGGCAAGTCGTGCATCCTGCGTGCCATCTGTGAGGTGGCCGAAAGCCCGGTGCATGGCGCCGGAATGATCGGCGAGATCTTCAACACGGTTCTCAGGTATGCACCACTGCGCTCAGGTCGGCACCGCCCTCACACCACGTTTGTGCGATGGAGTCGGCCCCGTCCTCAATCACGTTTGTGCGATGGAGTCGGCACCGTCCTCACACCACGTTTGTGCGATGGAGTCGGCCCCGTCTTCACACCACGTTTGTAGTAGTTGTTAGTCCTCACACCGCGTAGTCGTTGCAGGTCCATGGGCCAACCCATCCAACTTCAGTGGTTACAGGTCCTGTATGGCGAGATGGCATTGTTTCGGGCCACATAGGTGCTGCACATAAGGACAATGGCTATGCAACTTGCACCGAACAAAATCGTTATTGCCAAGGTTGTCGACCTGACCTGACTTCATCTGCCCTGTTTCCAGGACGACAGTGGAGCCGACCGAAGGCGAGAGGATGACCGAGTACCGGAAGGCGGAGGAGCGAGGAAGGGCGGTGGGTCAGTGTGACCAATATTACGCCGCCTGTCCGGTCAGCGTGTTCAGGCTCATGTAAGCGACTGCCTCTTCAGCGGCTGTCAACTAGTTCACTTTCATCAGCTGCGAACAGCCCTGCCCTATCTGCCGCGGATGCCACCCCCGCTCTCGTCAGCTGACGCCAGGATTTCTGCTTTCGTCAGTTGACGTGAACAACTCTACCCACATTAGATGATCTGAACAATTATGCTCTCAGAATATCTTCGATCAGTGCAGGCGGCTGTATCTACTAGAGCGTGCACGAGACATCACCGTCACTTGATGTCGACCACTGTCACCTAACATGAACCCTCCGCTGCTCATAAATGACAGCATAGACAGGGTTTGCTGACTGGTGCCAAAACCGTCGGCTACGCCACCAACACGGGCTGGCAACATTTCGTATTCCAGTCACGCCACTAAACTTGTGTTGTTTGTCAGTTTTATGCCAGCGCCTCCACGCAGATCGATGTTCCACACACTTCCACACCTTCGGGATTGCAGGCATTCAGCCGTCCGAGGCATGTCTCTGTGCTGAGGGTGGGGTGGGGGGTATATCGTGGAGCTGTCCGAGCAATGTCTTTGTGCTAGGGGGGGGGGGAGTATATGCAGCTGTCGGAGCCATCTCTCCGTGCTGGGATGGCACGCCTGGAGGGGTGTTCTAGTTTCCAGTGACACTTTGTTACCCCTGCGTGTGTTTTTGTTACGCAGATTTGGGTTTCTCACGGGAAATTAGAGTGTGAGTGACGTCAGGGATTGCCGGTGGGCTGTCCGAGACAGTGGCAGCACCAACAACCCCGACATGGCTTGTAGGCAAGGCGGAATGTGAGACGGGAATTGGGTTGTGAATTAGCTAGTGATCTGAGCCATTTTGCGGAGAGGTGTTGGGTTGCGATTTGGTACATGCCGGAGTAATAAAGTGATGCAAGCGCTGGTGTGGTGGTTCCTCGGCCCTGTGCGTAATAGCCTCACTTACGCGCCAGTCGTGACGAGTGATACATTCGAACGACCTTGCACGCTGCATAGGTCGTTGTGGCGGATCAGCCCATTGCTCTGTCTGACGAAAGAGCGCGTTTTGGAAGTGTCGTGCCGCTGTATACACCCTGGGTGGGTATAGGTAAAGTGTGGGCGGTCGTGGATTTACGCTCTGACTGGGTGGTTATAGGTATACAATTGTGGGCAGCCGTGGGTATACACCTGACTAGGCATAGGTAAAAATTGGGCAGCCGTGGGTACACTCCTGACTGGGTATAGGTAAAATGTGGGTGGTCGTTGATATACACCCTGACTGGGTATTGGCAAAGTGTAGGGAGCCGTGGCAATTACCATATTTTGATGGACTGATGAACTTGATAATCTTCCTTCGAGACTAGGCTGTAGCTAGCACATTAATGTTGCATTAAGGAGTTGTCGCTTCGGTGGTACACCCCTTGCCAACAACTTTTATAAATGTGAAGAACTGCATGGTTTGCTGCAGCAAAAAGGACTGCAACGCCGCTACTTTGTTTTAATCCCTTTAAGAAACCGCGGGCGTCTTTGCCATACTCCCTTCGGAGAAACTAGAAAAGGTGGATACAGAGGGGCAGTTGCCATGGCTACCTCATTCCCCACCCTGCCACAAAAAGTGTGAGGACAGGCCCTTGTTCTCTTTTTTCCCACCGGCTTCGAAATGACCTGATAAAACGTCATACAATTGCTAATATGCATGCTGTTCAACAGCAAAAAAGAAACTTGGTGTACTATTCAACATAGCATAATCAACTTGATCAAAATTGGTATCACAACTAGGATATTGATGTGTGGTTTCTTAGCAATTATTCACAACATCGCATGGGGCAAGAGGACACGATAGTATCGGGGGGCCGTGATGATGTCTGTGGCTAACGAAGTGGCACCTCGCCATATGTCAACTGGATCTTGATCTCATGAGCAGCATTCGAATTTGCAACCGAAAGAAGTAATGTGTCGGTTGCACACTTTTCTTTGTAGGCAAGAAGGAAGAAGTCGAAATCTCGACTACACTGACGATACGGTTTTCAAGTATTTGACGGTGATGCACTCGAGTGCTTTACTTACCCTGGCCCATTAGCTATGGCAATGAGCCATCAAACATGTCGAGAAAAGCTGATGAAGATGTGCCATGCGACCGTAAACAACATTATTTATGGTAAACCAACATCATTTTCGATTACGGCCGGATCACGGCGAGACCATCTGCTATGTAACGGCTGCCGGTCGACCGTGGCCGAACTGATGCGTGGGTGGCTGGGGTCAAACGCATAAACACCGCACAGGTCACGACTAAACAAATTATTTGCTAAAAAGCTAATTTCCAGAATCAAGAATGTATGGGCCAGAAGAAGGCATGTCACTACTGGTGAAATATCACTCCCTCATCAACATGGTTTCATGCATCTCTGGTGAGTTGCCTTACGTGCAAGTGAAACCTTAATCGAACAGCTAAAACTAGCTATTTTGTATAACATTTTTATAACATTAAGCGAAGTATCAGCAATGAAAACCTACTTGACCACATTCAACGGTGTAAACTTTCTTTCTTGGTGTTTAAGGCGTGGTGACCCTTGCCACGTGTAAGATCATGTATTTGTTTATGGGAGTTCTTTTTCGTGATAGTTACCCTACTCGGTTACCACACTTCGCTAGGATTGTCATTCCTCCACTACCATGAAAGACCAGGTAACTGTTTTCAGTACCATGGTGAAAACCATCGTCATTATCCCCCTGGTATATCTCCAGTAATACTCTGAAAAAATCGTTCTAGAACCACCTCTACAAAATCCCTCTACAAAAGTAGGAGCCTCGATACCTGTGACTATAGTGTCCATCGAGTACGACAAGATGCCTAACAGTGGCGACGGCCAGAAAGCGTCCTCAATAGCCATTGTACGTGGAGGGCATGTATCGTGAAACACACAAATAAATGAATAAATAGGGCCAGAAAGTGGAGAAACCATTAATTGTGGACGTCATTGTCAGCTCATCGGGACTTGGCACAGATCCAAATGGAACCAGCTGAGGCGCCTTTTATCATGGATGGGTTCTTGCGCTGTCCGCCAAACACGAACAATGGCGGGAGATACTGACCACCAGCATTCACAGTGCAGAGGACTGTGGCCGTCTTGCCCCTCTTAGCACTCGTCACCTTACCGACCCCTCTTGCTACCGTTCGAGGCGAAGGTATCTCTGGGGACTTGCACTGTAGTCACATCAGTCTCGTCCATGTTCGATGGACGAGACTGATGTTTCATACTTCGAGTGGTTCTTACCCATTCTCGTCCAGCAATGTTTTATGAACGTTGAAGAACGGATCACTTGTGGACGGCTAAAACCAACCGCTATGCTAGTTTCCTATGGCTTCCTGATCGAGAGCCTTAAGAATCCTTGGAGCAAGTCATTTCCTGTCATCCTACTATCCGTGCAGAACCAGGCCTTCATCCCTAGCTATTCTTCAAATTTGAAGGCCAGTTGACGAAGATCGACCGTTGTCCGCCCTGAGAGTAGCGTCTCCATCAGTTGTGTTTTCGAGATGAGGAGCTTTCTTGGGCGAACGGTGCGTCCTCAGAAAATCTCCATAGCATTACTTTCCCAGGACTTTCGATTTGACCGTCACGATGGCGTCGCAGAGTTCTTGGAGGAATACTCAACTACTGTTATGTCGGACGAACTGGCCTCCCGTTTTGCAGAGCTTGGAGTTCTCGCTGCAAATGTGCTTCCCATAAGAGCCTCTTTGTGTTGTCCAATCTCTTCCCAGACATCTGTAATTGACTGTCAAACAAATTTAACACCGAAGCTTTTGATTGTTTGTTGGGGTACGATGCCTCATGTAGACGCCTCACACCCCTGCAAAGACAATTCTAGGAAGTCTACGAAGTATTAGGGAAAGGCAAAATTCCTGCGCACGCCGGAAACCATAACAAACCATAACAAAATGCAGAAAGCCGCTCCAGCGCCAGCTGTTCGAAGACGCACACCGAACTCGACCACAAGCCACCAGACCAGCTTGCCATCAACTCGACTCCAACTCTTCACTTCTACTTCAGCTCTACACTTCCGAATTCCAAACTACTCTGCATTTCTCAGCTCGACTCCAGGTTGGTTCCGCGGTGCCGCCAACCCCCCCCCCCACATACCACTGATATCTGTAATCAGGTGTACACCTAACTTTCCTAACCCAACGCCGAGCCCATAACCTTCTGCAACATCAAACATGAAGACAGACACACTGGACACACCGACGGGTGACTTCTTCCTCTGCCGCCGGTATGATGGGAAGCCCATAGGCTCCCTTGACCCCTGGACTCCGGATGAGATCACCCGTCGGACACGACAACCACTCCAAGCACACCAGATACGCTCAGGGGCACTCCTAATACAATCATACACCTTCAATGATGCAAACATCTTGCCACACAACACGGACATTACCGGAATACCTGTCACCATAACATCGGCCGCACATCTCAGCAGTTCAAAAGGATGATATTCGCATGGGAGGTGGCCTGGATGACGGAGGAGGAACTGGCTATCTGGTTTAGGAGCCAGGGAATCTCCTCCCTCTACAGGCCACCTGCCCCATCACACAAAGGAAACCCGTACACACTCATACTGACCTTCAACACCAGACAACCACCCACACACGTTAAAGCCGGCTACATTAGATACAAGGTCACGGCACGAGCACCCCTCCCCCGACGCCGTCAGTACTGCCAGCGGTACGGACACTCGAGGGGGGTGCCATGCTGTAACACCAACCTGCGCAAACTGCGCAGCACCACACGACATAAGCACATGCATCTCCAGTATACAGCGATGCGTCGGCTGCGGCGGGAACCACACCTCTCGGGACAGGACCTGCCCTCAGTGGACGAGGGAGAAGGAGATTCTCCGTCTCGTCCACCTAGAGGGCTGGGCCCTGCCGCGGGCGAGGTCGTTCAGCGACCAGCAGCCCACGCAGCCCATGCAACACCATAACGCATCCACTCACTCGACACAGATACAAACATCACACACGACCTCACTACCAACCAAAGAAACGCAGACAGAGCCAGCAATCATAATCAGGCCACAACCCAAAGCACCGAAACAAAACAAACCTCGACACCACTCACCCACCCACTCAACACGGGATCCACCACCATTGCCACAACGCGAATCACACAACACATCACCAGTCCCGGGGCCATCAGGACCATCAGAGCCACAGAAGCCACTACTAACAGCTTCCAATTCGAAACACTCAAAGACTCAGACGACAACAGCTCCGAAACCACAGTCTTCACCCAAGCACCTACAACAAGAGCAAACCACAAACCAAACACCACCTCTACCAACAACAAAAAACACACCCGCGCCAAATCCTCGACATTAATCAACATCCTAACAACAATTCCATGGACCCAATCTCTCCCTAAGTTTACCCATGATGTGTAAAAGATCAAAAAAGAGAAAAAAAGACACAAATAACAAAAACAAAAACAAAACAAAAGAATGAAAAAAACAAAAAAAAACAAAACAAAAACTAAAAACAATCAAAAACAAAAAGACAAAGAATGTATGGGCCCAAACCAGTGTATATGATATGTATTTATCGCACTGTTCACTGAATGGCGATGACCCGACCATGCCCCCTCTACAACCCTTATGGCACCGATTGGACCACCAGCTCAACTCATCTGTAACTCGCCTAAACAGCCGATATCACCGGAGGGTGGCAGGCTGGTCAAATTTAATTACATACACACCCACACTCGTTGTAAGTGAATAACCATAAATTAAAAGTCTAAATTTGAACTTGAATAGCACTTACAAACCATAAAGTGAAATGTTGCAATGCGACAATACATCGAAGCTGTAAATTTATTCGCAGAACGTTTGGCAGCCTAGCAAGCGTGGTCGTATTGCACTGTAACTTTACCGCTGTAAAACTGGTTAAAGCGAGATGTTCTAAAAATGCCACATATTACCTACTCGTCATAAATTGGTCGCTCTACACTGTAGAGTTGGCAAAGGTGCTTCTGCATGGTGGTCGCTTTGCCAAAATATCACAGTTTCTACGTACACCATGGTTATCTTCAACGGTGAATATTTATTACCGTTCTTTTTAGCGCAACCTGTGTCGAATAACTAGCCTTTATATTATAGTTATGCGGTATATTGCTTGAAAGCTAGCCAATCATTCTTTTGCTATCAAGGACCTGTGCCGTTATAGTAGATGTATATTGCATGGTTCCTTAAAGTTATAGAATTTTCTTCAGTGCTGTTGTATGATGGCGGTTACTACGATGTGAAGTTATTACAATGAAAACAAATGTCACCACTCTTAGCGGTGCAAACTCTATGCATTCCCATATTCATGCCCATGTTCATCAACTCATGCTCATGTTCATGCCCATGTTCATCAACTCATGCCCATGTTCATGCCCATGTTCATCAATTCATGCTCATATTCATGCCCATGTTCATCAACTCATGCCCATGTTCATCAACTCATGTCCATGTTCATCAACTCATGCCCATGTTCATCAGATATTTGACACGCCTGACTTGACGGAGAGCGGGGACGAGTAGTCTAGGGGTAAGTTGCTCGTCTCACAATCGAAAGGTTGTGGGTTCGAGTCTCACCTGCCGCTACTCTTCACCCGCGACCAATCGGCGTGAAAGATTGGCGACGCTACATGACTCAACGGTCGATGTGTCGTAAAACCAATAACCAACCAACTTGACGGAGAGAAAACGCTGTCTTTGGTTCGCATCGTACAATAGGTTACTAACACGACTAAGACAGACCACCGACTGCTGCAACGTGAATTCGGGGACAAATCGACGGCAACGATGCTTAGTCAATCTACAGAACAACAAGGTGTACATTGCACATAACGATCAGTGTGAACTAAGCACTCCGACGCCGTTCCAGAGAGGGGTGCCAGCACGGGTGTTGGTTTCTGAGAATAATTTAGGGCACAATACATGAAGACAAGAGGCGGCCCCAAATATATCGGGGGTACTCCATAATATCCCAATCGACACTCCATAACAATTCAACATGAGACCTCCATAAGGTCTCATGTTGAAATCACTGCGGGGGAGGGCAAAGGCAACATTAAGGAGAATCCGGTACCAATCAACAATATTTTTGCACATATTTTAAAATAAATTCGTACGATTTTTATCGCGATATAAAAGATGCCTAATGGTCTTTACAAAGATGTATGCTTACAAAAATATGAATTCCAACTTAACTTATTTAAAATTTACTTTTCCCGCGAAATCCAAAACCCAATCCTATAGGCTTGGCAGGATTGTTTTATCGACAGGATAAACCAAACCTGTTTCAGATTCGCTCATCCGCAATCTGGCGAATTACGTCCTCCTGGAGAGTGATGATCTGCTGAGCCGTGTGCTTGAGTAGACTGTGAGGGTACTTCTGTTCGGTTTGGCTCCACCTTGACGCCAGCCGGATAGCATTCAGACTTAGTTGATCGGATAATGTTGTAGGTATCCACTGCCTGCTCTTTGGCCGATAGACGAATGAATTGCCATGAAGCCCTGGTGTGGCGCCCTTCAACAAACAGAGTCAGTACCTCCTCGTTCCTGTACATTCTAGGCAGTGAGGTTGACCGATGAAGCAGACGGTGCACTTTAGTCTGACGTGTAAGAGTTGCCGTTGACTCTTTCAGGGCGAACGATAAATATTCCCGTGACTCGGATCTTCACCTTTTGGCAGCGTGCAAAAGTTGTCGGCCGAGTGTTTGATTAGATTAGCGATCGCCTTTCTCTTCGCGTCTGCTGACTTCAGTTCGGAGACCTCACGAACAGGACAGCCCAGCCCCCCGGAACTGAACTTGCTGGCTCTGCTAGGAATATGTCCATCAACGTACCATTCAGCCAATCTTCGTGCTTGCGGACATGTCGCTCCCTGTGCCGTCCAGCCTGATTCCAACCAGCCAATGCCTTAGAGGAAGCCATGCAGGCAACGTTTGCACTGCTGCATTTTATCGCCAGATAGCTGTGATCCTATTTTATAGTCCAAAAATAGAATTAAGCTATCAACTGTCGTCTTGATGACGTCCCATGCTGTTCAATATACCCAAAATGTTCCCTTCTCAACATGGTTCCCAAAGTTGCAGCCTCATGGAGCTTTGCATCACACCTGAGCCAACCACGATATTACTGAGATCAACACGGTCGACACGTGTGTAGCGCCGCGCAGACAATGCTCTCTTTTCTACCCGTGGCTTCAAACTCACGCAGCTCACTGGTGTGCGTCAATGACCTGGATATTCCACATGCGCAGGTCGGGTGACAAGGCTGTTACCGTCACCCGACCTATCCGTGTCATATTGATCAGAGCATCGCTCACCGCTAATTTGACACCCATCGCACGCACCGGGACGACAGCGGACGGCTGCCGCACGCAGGGTCGTCAGCTGACTGAGGTGCCGCGCCGCTACAGCGCATCCGTACTAAAAGTGGAATCTATGGATTAAGCGCAAAAATGCGCAACTTGGATCACCAGATCCACGATCTGAAGGCATTGGATCATCGCTGTGTGCAAAAATATCCGCGGAACTCGGCGAAACTCACTTTATAACTCAACACTTACTTTTTACTTACATTACGCTTAGTGTTTTCATAAATGATCGTATCACTCTCAGAGGCTTAATTGTACAAAACAGGTCCGACATATCCCGTTAACATATTATTTGCGATAGTTTTCACAAACATATAAACTTTGCAGCCTTATGCTACGCTTACTTTGATGATGTCACGACTAAATGAGGACTGGAAGTTGACTTAAAAAAAGGTTTTGAAGAGGATCCGGTCCACTTTGTTCCGGTGAGATACTTCGGGCTCCCGGTGCATTTTTTTCGGTGCCACATGTTTATTTTCCGGGACAAGACGCGTTTTTTTGTAGCGCCTTGACACAAGTTTTTATGTGTCAGAATGGCATCTCGGGTAGAAATTAATTTTTGGGGAGCCAGCTGCGACTTTTGTGGCGCCGGTGGGAACTTTTGTGTCTCCAGCGTGATTTTCAGGAACCGCCACGCGACGATTTTTTGTTTCACAGTGTGATTTTGAGAGCCACGGCATCATTTATCGGGATTCCTAGCGCGAGTTTTACCGGCCTCGACACGTTTGTCAGGCACCAATACGTTTTGGGGTCTTTGTCGCGATTGTTGGAGCCCCAAAGTGATTTTACATGTCCGGATTGTTTTTTTCTGGACCGGCTTGAATTTTTTAGTGGTCCCGATGGGACTTTTGTGGCTCCGGTGCGGCATGTCGATGCCCTGACGCAATTTTCAGTTGCCCATGCGTGACTTTTTGTCCCCCCTGGCTCAGCATAATTTTTGGGAGCTCGGCCCGATCTCTTAGGGCTCCCGTCGTGATGTTGAAGAACCCAGGCTAGACTTCTTCTTTGGCCTTATCGTGATTTTCAGAGGCCCAGGTGCGACCTTTTGAGGCCCCAAGCGTCATTTTCAGGGTCAACGTCCTGACTTGTTGTAGATCTCTGCGCGACTTTTAACGCAACCCCGGCCCCGTTATTTCGCCCCCAGAGTGATTTTCAGGATTCAGACAAAAAGTCTTTTGGAGCCCCATCGTGATTTTCAAGAACCCCGGCACTACTCTTTTTGGCCCCACCGTGATCTTCAGTGACCCCGGTCAGATTTCATTAGAGCGCCAGCGCGATTTTCAGGGAACCTGACCATTTGTAGGTGCCCGGCGGGACTATTTGAACCAACAGCGTGATTTTCAAAGACCCCCCTTCGGAATGCCACTGTACTGGAGACTGCCCGACCTGTGACGGCTGATGGGATGATGCTCCTGATCTATACAATGCAATGGTCGGGACTTGCTTACGCAAGTTACACACAACATAAACCATGTTTGGACAAAGCTGATAGTGCGATCATCTACACCGTCAACGCGACCTTTGGCGAATCAGAGATCGAAATTGATATGCTATAGCGGTTTCCTAAAACCCTCTCCTCTGATTGGCTCAAGCCTGCGTTGGCAGCACCCTTTTCAAATTGATCCGAACCTGGCGATGTAGCCTTGCGTAGCTGTTTAGATCCACATAATTTTTATTTGCATCAACAGTGTTACCATTTGCTAGCATATCTGACAGAGCGAAGGAAAAACTACACAGAGGAACTATTCTACTATGCCCAACTGTAAGAATGTTTTGCATACATACATATTGAACCACACACCAAACAATTATTGGGGTGTGGTGTTATCCCCCAATCTGACTGGTTGGGGATGCATCCCTTCTATCCGTTCCTGTAGTGGAGCTCATGGCCCTTAGCATATGCGACTTTCCATTCCAAGTACAGCCTTGATGTGGACGTCAAGTGTTCAGATTCTAGCCATTATACCCCAGCACACATGATTTTCTGTAGATGAAGATATTGTGAAGCGACCATTGGACCAGTTACTTGTTGCAGGACAAGCGAAAAAAGAAGGCTTTCACTGCTATGGGCTAGCATCAAATATATGTATACCTATGTCGATTTACGAAAATTATTTGGGGATGGGCGATGCATGAAAGCAATGGGCGGCCCAAAGTGGTTTGGGGGCGCACTCCGCAGGGTTCCATGTTAGCAGCTGATATTATTGGTGGAGCCAACATTGAGGGGACACCTTCCCCTTCAAAAATATATAAACAACACCCCTTGGGTTCCAGAGTGTATTTCTTCGAAACCAAATACACGAGCGATTGGACTCCGTAGACACAGACTAACAGCAAGCAAAAACCCAGGATAAGCGAGCATGTACTCGAGCCAACACTGTTCACAATAACAAATGACTAAGGGAAATCCACGACGAAAAACTTAACAGGTACGATGCCCGTGAACAAACCGTTGCTTATCGACCATGAAAGTCAGATCAGCAAAGAATATTTCCTAACATTACCGTTCAATGTTAGAATGTTAGGGTCAGTGCCGGGTCAGTGCGCTACGATCCTCCTGCGGTGTGCCGGTCAGTTGAATGAAGGAAGCTCGTAAGCCCTAAAGTGGTGAGACGTTCTGTGTGACGCACACAAACAGCCTTAGTTAAAAGCGGCTATATATCATATACAAAGCCACCTAAAGAGAACCAAGCAACTGCTCAATAAACGAAAGCATGATTGCAACCATGCCGGAGAAATTCGTAATATCTGGAATATGAATAAATAAATATTTCTAGTAGCAGAACATTGGGCTGCGTAAAAGCTCAACAACGCTTCGGGACAACAGCCATTAACACGGTAACCTCAAATCATCTGTACCAGTGGTATGCCTATTTAACGATCTTCTCCATGAAAACATTGTTGCAGTTGATGAAGACTTCCTTGCAGGGAGCGCCTCGGAGTCCTAGCTGCTTAGCAACTTTCAGCTCCTCTTCCAAGGTGGCGTCGTTGGTGGATGGAACTCTAAAACAGTAAAGAGGCATGTCACCACACTGCATGATATCCTACCTTCCAGAGTGGTGTCATAGACATGTGTGGCCAACGATCGTCAGAGACAGTGGAGAGGGATGCATCATAGCCTATGATGCATCACGCCCCACTGTTAAGGACATGTGTGGCCAACGATCGTCAGCAGCATAGCTGCTTGATATTTTAGGTGTGAAAGTACACATAGTCAGATGAAGCAAACTTGAAATTCCTGCAGTGAAAATATAATTCCGAAATTCCAAAGCTTGTTGGTTACGTTGCGAGACTGCCCCATATGTACCTCGATTTATATCCAACCTCGTGCTGTTCAGCTTTATGCATTTCGACGTTATTTTTGTGTCGGGAATAGGCGTATGTACTTAGGTTGAAACGTAGGCCATCAATTTTTCATACATTTAATACACGGGTGCACTGGCCAGACAAGCAGAATGCAACCAACTGGCCATTTATCCTGGAGCCAGTCAGTGTCCATCGTTATCAAATAATATTCTCAGTTTTCTCTGCTTTTCAATGCAAGACGTGCACCAATTACCGGTTCGAGCAACTGCCCCGAAAGCTTTGCGAGCAAACAAAGGAGCTACGCCCATGGCAAATCCAGCGGGCAGACAGAGGAGCCAGTTACACACATGGCAAGCCCAGCGGGCAGACAGAGGAGCCAGTTACGCACATGGCAAATCCAGCGGGCAGACAGAGGAGCCAGTTACACACATGGCAAGCCCAGCGGGCAGACAGAGGAGCCAGTTACGCACGTGGCAAATCCAGCGGGCAGACAGAGGAGTCAGTTACACACATGGCAAGTCCAGCGGGCAGACATAGGAGCCAGTTACACACATGGCAAGTCCAGCGGGCAGGCAGAGGAGCCAGTTACGCACATGGCAAGCCCAGCGGGCAGACAGAGGAGCTACGTCTCTGGCAAATAATTGCAAATAAGACGCTCAACATGACCTGATGAACCGTATTTATAGCTCAGTTAATGAGTATCTTTCTTTTGAGCACACCATCCACCAGCTGGACAACTTTAAGCTACATGGGCCTGCTCCTCCGGCTTGCTGAAACGTTCCTGCGCCCGTTGCATACGTCAGTTGTTTAGACCTCAGTTGTTTAGACCTCAGTTGTTTAGACCTCAGTTGTTTAGACCTCAGTTGTTGCATACGTCTTTGCTGTCCACTCCCTTCCCGCCGCGCACCAAACGAAAACAGCTTCCTTTGTTCCTGTTCGTGGAAGTTTGTTGATGGAGCAATCTACCTGTCCTTGTTTGTCTCGTACGTCCCCCACACACAGCCCATTGTCCATCTGTGGCACCACGATGGAACACGTGTCTGTCGGCAGCCGCGGCCACTCACTCGACAGCGGCGTTGATGAGGTCGCCCAGCAGACCGTTGGAGCGCAGCGGTCGGCCGGCCAGCTCGCAGACGAGACGCAGCAGGCAGCCGGAGCCGGAGCCGGAGCCGTCCAGCAGCACGGCCAGCAGGTCGTGCAGACCGGCCGTGGCCGACAGGGGCTGGTCTCGGCCGGCGCGGCGGCCGTAGGACATCACCACGGACGGGTTGCGCAGCGTGTCGCCGTCGGTAGGGGGCGGCGCCGGCGCGGCCGACGCTCCCGCGCCGCTGCTGCTGCTGCTGCTGCTGCTGTTCCTGTTGGCCGCCTGCGGCCAGCCGCCGCCCAGGTTGATGGGAATGTCCGCCGAGAGGATGAAGGAGCCTCCTGACGAAAGCCAGCGGACACGAGTTATCAGTCGGTCGGGTCGGCTTTGGCTAGCGGTGTATGGTAATTGAGGTCGGGTCGGGCTGGTCTAAATATGTGCGTCAAATCATTTCACATATATCCATCATATTAGCTCAGGTACGGTTTCTATCGTGCCAAATAGAAGCAGGCCACGCCCAGTGGTGCCTGTCAAGTAAGGTCAGGTCTCGTCAGTAATGTTTATGAGGTCAAAGGAGTTGTTCCAAAGTTTGCATAGTGTCTGGCCGGTTCAGTCGCTTCCGTCAGTTGAAATGGGTTGGTGATGTCCTTCAGCTGGGCCAAATGAAGTTAGAGTTTCCGTCAAGGCAGATCAGGGGTGTCCATCTGAACAAATCAGTGCTTTCATTAGGTTGGGTCAGGTTAATGGCATCCTCCAATCCATGTCTGTCCAGTTTCCATCAGGTTGTGTCGTCCTGCGACAGAAAGTGGACTTCCTCGACTACCTTTACCTATGAATATCCAATCACGATTTCCTCAATTCAATTAAGCATATTAAAATTCATCATCGTCCTACACCATATCACGATGAGGCAAAGTGATAGCCAAGTTATATCCATAATTGACTGTTTTGTTTCTCCTCTTATCAATGCATTGAGTGTGGTATATGAGATAGGCTAAGACGTCCCGATAAATATTTTTATCTAGTTTTGCTTTTTCCGTGTAATTAAAAAAAAATTACATCCTTGGTGGTTGGAATCACCATACCCATCCTGCATCGATATATTTGGGAGCGTCAATATCCGTTTGACATGCAGATTCGCTGTGCATGGTGAAACTAAGTGAAAGCGCATTCTGAAACAACGTGCATATCACCTACAACACCACCACGGGCCGCATAAGCCTCCATCCTGATGGTGCATGCATGCATATCACCTACAACACCACCACGGGTCGCATAGGCCTCCATCCTGCTGGTGTATGCATGCATATCACCTACAGTAGCATTCTCCTGGTATGCACATATGTAAGTGTGTGTCGATTCTTCTTATTCAAAGAACACGGGTGATATTTTGGCGCTGGATGCAAAAAAAAAACACCAGAAATAGTGATTTTGCCAGATATAAATTGACTTCAATCCTTCGTAAGGCAAGCAAAGAACCGTCCGCACTTAAAAGATCCTTGAATACATATTGCAATCAACATAATGAATTCACCGCTCTCGGCCAACTTTGGACACCTTTGAAAACATTCCAGCACCGACAAAGACCATCAATTACAGCCAAAATACTCGTAGCGCATGGTGCACACAAAACGTCAGACACCCACCATCCGGTGGTAGGGTTGGTGAAATGGTACACACGTCGCGTCAGTCACCCACCGTCCGGTGAGACATGGTACACACGTAGCGTCAGTCACCCACCGTCCGGTGAGACATGGTACACATTAGCGTCCGACACCCACCGTCCGGTGAGACATGGTACACCGTACCCACCGTCCGGTGAGAGGTACACACGTAGCGTCAGTCACCCACCGTCCGGTGAGACATGGTACACACGTAGCGTCAGTCACCCACCGTCCGGTGAGGACACACGTAGCGTCGTCACCCACCGTCCGGTGAGCATGGTACACACGTAGCGTCCGACACCCACCGTCCGGTGAGACATGGTACACACGTAGCGGTCCGATACCCACCGTCCGGTGAGACATGGTACACACGTAGCGTCCGACACCCACCGTCCGGTGAGACATGGTACACACGTAGCGTCAGTCACCCACCGTCCGGTGAGACATGGTACACACGTAGCGTCCGACACCCACCGTCCGGTGAGACATGGTACACACGTAGCGTCAGTCACCCACCGTCCGGTGAGACATGGTACACACGTAGCGTCAGTCACCCACCGTCCGGTGAGACATGGTACACACGTAGCGTCCGACACCCACCGTCCGGTGAGACATGGTACACACGTAGCGTCAGTCACCCACCGTCCGGTGAGACATGGTACACACGTAGCGTCAGTCACCCACCGTCCGGTGAGACATGGTACACACGTAGCGTCAGTCACCCACCGTCCGGTGAGACATGGTACACATGTAGCGTCAGTCACCCACCGTCCGGTGAGACATGGTACACACGTAGCGTCAGTCACCCACCGTCCAGTGAGACATGGTACACACGTAGCGTCCGACATCCACCGTCCGGTGAGACATGGTACACACGTAGCGTCAGACACCCACCGTCCGGTAAGACATGGTACACACGTAGCGTCAGTCACCCACCGTCCGGTGAGACATGGTACACACGTAGCGTCAGACACCCACCGTCCGGTGAGACATGGTACACACGTCGCGTCCGACATCCACCGTCCGGTGAGACATGGTACACACGTAGCGTCAGTCACCCACCGTCCGGTGGGAAGGTCGGTGACGTGATCTCCAGTTTTGGTATGATGATGACCTGGGAGCGGCTCAACAGTGTGCCCAGTTGGCCAGCGCGGTCAGTCGGCTGCAAGGTGCGCCATTGACCTGCGATGAGCGAGGCCAGCTCAGGCAGATCCAACTGCGGCTGACTGCCACAAGTGGTCGCCACCATGGCCAGCACGAGCAGCCAGCACCCACCGGCCATCCTCCCTGCGGGTCAGTGCCGGGTCAGTCGCGCTCACCGGCCATCCTCCCTGCGGGTCAGTGCCGGGTCAGTCGCGCTCACCGGCCATTTTGTCACTAATCTGGTCAGCCGGTCATGCCTCACCGGCCATCCTCCCTGCGGGTCAGCCGGTCAGTGCGCTCACCGGCCATCCTCCCTGCGGTCGGCCGGGTCAGTGCGCTCACGGCCATCCTCCTGCAGTATGCCGGGTGGCTCACGCCACTCCTGCGGGTCGTGCCGGTCAGTCGCTCAGCATCCTCCCTCGTCGCCGGTCAGTGCGCTCACGGCCATCCTCCCTGCGGTTGCCGGGTCAGTGCGCTCACATCTCTGCGTAGTGCCGGTCGTCGCTCACGGATCTCTCTTGCGTGCTCACCATCTCCTGCTCAGTGCGGTCAGTGCTCACGCACTCCTGGGTCGTCGGTCCCTACCGCCACCCTGAGTCAGTGCCGGGTCAGTGCGCTCACCGGCCATCCTCCCTGCGGGTCAGTGCCGGGTCAGTCGCGCTCACCGGCCATCCTCCCTGCGGGTCAGTGCCGGGTCAGTCGCGCTCACCGGCCATCCTCCCTGCGAGTCAGTGCCGGGTCAGTCGCGCTCACCGGCCATCCTCCCTGCGGGTCAGTGCCGGGTCAGTCGCGCTCACCGGCCATCCTCCTGCGGGTCAGTGCCGGGTCAGTCGCGCTCACCGGCCATCCTCCTGCGGGTCAGTGCCGGGTCAGTCGCGCTCACCGGCCATCCTCCCTGCGAGTCAGTGCCGGGTCAGTCGCGCTCACCGGCCATCCTCCCTGCGGATCAGTGCCGGGTCAGTCGCGCTCACGGCCATCCTCCTGCGGGTTAGTGCCGGGTCGTGCGCTCACCGTCCATCCTCCTGCGAGTCAGTGCCGGGTCAGTCGCGCTCACCGGCCATCCTCCCTGCGGGTCAGTGCCGGGTCAGTCGCGCTCACCGGCCATCCTCCCTGCGGGTCAGTGCCGGGTCAGTCGCGCTCACCGGCCATCCTCCCTGCGAGTCAGTGCCGGGTCAGTCGCGCTCACCGGCCATCCTCCCTGCGGGTCAGTGCCGGGTCAGTCGCGCTCACCGGCCATCCTCCCTGCGGGTCAGTGCCGGGTCAGTCGCGCTCACCGGCCATCCTCCCTGCGGGTCAGTGCCGGGTCAGTCGCGCTCACCGGCCATCCTCCCTGCGAGTCAGTGCCGGGTCAGTCGCGCTCACCGGCCATCCTCCCTGCGGGTCAGTGCCGGGTCAGTCGCGCTCACCGGCCATCCTCCCTGCGGGTCAGTGCCGGGTCAGTCGCGCTCACCGGCCATCCTCCCTGCGAGTCAGTGCCGGGTCAGTCGCGCTCACCGGCCATCCTCCCTGCGGGTCAGTGCCGGGTCAGTCGCGCTCACCGGCCATCCTCCCTGCGGGTCAGTGCCGGGTCAGTCGCGCTCACCGGCCATCCTCCCTGCGGGTCAGTGCCGGGTCGTCGCGCTCACCGGCCATCCTCCCTGCGGGTGGGGCCGGGTGTCGCGCTCACCGGCCATCCTCCCTGCGGGTCAGTGCCGGGTCAGTCGCGCTCACCGGCCATTCCTGCGGGTCAGTGCCGGGTCAGTCGCGCTCACCGGCCATCCTCCCTGCGGGTTAGTGCCGGGTCAGTCGCGCTCACCGGCCATCCTCCCTGCGGGTCAGTGCCGGGTCAGTCGCGCTCACCGGCCATCCTCCCTGCGGGTCAGTGCCGGGTCAGTCGCGCTCACCGGCCATCCTCCCTGCGGGTCAGTGCCGGGTCAGTCGCGCTCACCGGCCATCCTCCCTGCGAGTCAGTGCCGGGTCAGTCGCGCTTGGTCAGGCGCCCCGTGAAGAAATGTCACAGTCGGGAAGATACGAGGCCAGGGCATCTTCAGGTCAGGTCGCAACAGTTTTTCATCGTCAGGTAAAAAAAAACAGTGTCAGGTCAGCATCGTTTCGTCGTTAAGCTAGACAAATTATACGTGTGTGACATGGTGAAGCCAGGTCGGGCTAAAAAGTCAGAACCGATGTCAAGAAAATCGTGGCGAGATCAGGGTCGCAGAGTTCATTTTAGCACGCTATCTAAGGTAACCGCCTTCTTTTAGATAAACCGCACTCACCGTACCACGCTAATTTGTGCCCTGTGGTCCACACATTTGTTCCCTGTGGCAGTGGCGTACCTTAATTTGCGCTAGGGGAGGGGGAGGGGTGCAAAAGGATTTGGAGGAGGCCCACCTATCCCCATGTTTTAAAAAGTCTCTAAATTTCGACCGCATTTTTTTGCAAAAGGGTCCATTTTGTAATTTTTGAAATAAAACCACTAGTGGCCAACTTAATTGTTCTGTGGAGAAAGCCTAATCCACCACCATCATTACTGAGTCCTCGGATCTGAACTCTCTCATCTTGTTCGAAAGTTTGTCTGTTGGTTCTCTTGATAAGTCACCTCACACTGCTGAAATTACACCTGCAAAAGTCACTCAAAAATGAAACTTGTCCAATCTCAGGCATTCCAGTAAATGACGCTCAGGCACCAGAGTGCACGTGTCCACCCACCTTGCACATTCCGCGCATTCGCCACACTTCGTGTGATTCTTCGGTTCGTGCTAGGCCTGGGACCATGTCGCTTTTGGAGGGTCCAGTCTGTTTCTGAGGTCCCCATGCGGACGTCACATCCCAAGTTTGCTTTGAGGGCCTCAGTTGTGCTTTTTATAGCTCCCGGTGTGCTAATTTAGAGCTGCATGGCATGTTTTATGGTCCTGCCGCTTTTCGCGAGACTCCATGCGCTTTGCAAGGCTTGGTTAATTTTCGGCCTCTCGTCCCGTTGTGCTTAATTGGGGCTCCTGATCGAGAATTTGTTGGACTCCAACACGATTTTGGTGGTGGCTCCGACATGATTTCTCTGAGTCCCGGCGCGTCATTTTTGGCTTAGGTGTGTGGTTTCGGGGGAACTTAACGCCAGTTTGCTGGGCTCGACGCAATTTTTGGTGACTTCTTCCGATTTTTTAAACGTCTTAGTCCCGGCCTGACTTCTGGTTGTTCTGGGAAGGCATCTGGTGTCATGTTTGTGGCCTCGGAGCGATTTTCCTGGTTGCGACATTTATTTTTCGGAATCTTTCCATATTTTGGAGGCCACAAACTTAATTTTTAATTTTTGTCCAGTGTGGATGCGATTTTTTAGGCCACGCTGTGCTTGCAGAAGTGAACCTTGGATGCCCTGATCCGAATTTGTTGGACTACCAAAGGGAATTTTGGGTACCGTGTGATTCTTTTTTTTGGTGGGGAGGGGGAGGGGCTGGGCGCGAGTTCGCAGGGCATGTTGTACTTAGCTGGGCCCTAGTGTGATTTTAGTGGATCCCGGCGCAGATTTTCGGGGACCCGGTGCGAGTATTTTGGTGGCCACTGTATATATTTAGAGCTCTCTACGCAAATGCTGTTGCCCCGTCCTGAGTCTATGCGGCCACAGTGCGATGCTGGTGACCACGGCGCAATCCTTGGAAGCCCAACCCTTCAGGAGGAGACATTTTCCTGTTTGGTGCGCCACTGCGGCTGCTGAGCGAGTTTTTCCAACCGATGTCACCCTTCAGAGTAGAAAGGCCCTTCAGATAACTTTCTTTCCAGGTCTGTGTTGTGTTTTCCGGTGCTCGGGTCCATTCGATGGAATCCTTTCATGATTTTGAGATGTCCATTTCTATTTTTGTAAGCCCCCTGTGACAAATTTTTCGGCCCCGGTTCGATTCTTCGGGCTCCGGGTGCGATATATTTCCCTTCCCCAATACGTTTGTTTTCAGGGGCACAATTTTGTATGGCCGAAGAGTGGTATTCGGTGTAGAGATCGATTTTTGGGAAGCCAGCTGCGACTTGTGGGGCTCCGGCGTGGCGTTTCGGCCCCTAGTTAAGTTTTGAATGGCCCCGGCAAGAAATAATTAGGTTTAAATACGATATTTCCGCCCATGGATATTTGTTTGGATCAGAGAACATGTTCGGGTAACCTCGGCACTTTTTAGGTGTTCAACAAGTTTGTGAGGCTCTTGGAGCGATTGCTGGCACCCTAGAGTTTGTTTGTTTATTTGGTGGTTTACGACGGACTTTATGCACATTCATGGCTAATGGCGCCGCCCACACTGTTTCGCCGGTGGGCCGCGGGATTGTGAAATGTCCTGAGCGGCGCTAGTGTTGAACCCGGGACCTTTGACACCCATATCCCGACACCTTACCCACTCGGCCATCCCCGCCCCGCACCCTAGAGTTATCTTCCATGTCCAGGCTGTTTTTCGTTGTCTCTGCTTCAGTTTTTGGGCGGTCCAGATGAGATTTTTGGGGTCCCGATGTGACCAACCGAGTCCCTAGCGTGATTTTCTTGTATCCGGGCTTGACATTTGGTACCCCGAGGCTCAGCGTGATTTTCAGGAGCCATCGCCCGACCTTTTGGGACCCGTCATGCTATTCATGAACCCCCGCGCGACGTTTTCCCCCAGCATTATCTTCATCGACCCAGATGTGAACATTTCAGATACCAGAGTGACTTTCAGGTGCCCTGGTCAGACATTTTGGGGGCCCCAACACAATTTTCCAGGGCCGTGGCTCGACATTTTGGGCCCTAGCGTGATATTCAGGGGCCTGGTCCGTCTTTTTGGGGTCCCAGCGTCATTTTCATGGACCACACCGAAACTTCTTGAGCCCCATCACGATTTATAGGGGCCTGGACTGAACCTTTTGATGGCCCGGCATGATTTTCGTGATCCCGGCGCGACTTTTCAAGTACCTAGCGATGTTTATTTTCAGGTGCCCCTTGTGTCATTCTTATTGGCCCCTGTACGACATTTTTGGGACCCAAATATGATTTTTACGGGCCCCGATGCAATTTTATGGCCAAATGGAATTTGTATGGAGTCTTGCGCGATTCGTAGGGAAATCACAGCCTCTCAGAGAAGTCTCAGTGACCCCACACCCTCCCCCATCAATTGGTACGCCACTGCCCTATGATCGACTCACTTGTTCCACGTGGTCGGCTTATTTGTTCCCTGTACTTGTCCCATTTGTTTCCTGTAGTCGACTCATTTGTTCCCTTCTTCCCACAAATGACCACTTGGGACAATCATATCATGTTCACGTGGCACCATGGCTACTATTGGATATACCTTAAGGGCCATTGTCACACTCTACCCATCTCCTAAATGTTCATTTGCCCGTCCCTAAATGTCTTCCACAACTTAACATTGAAGCCTATATCTTACCCCACCCTTCCCTAGTACGTGGTGGCCTCACCACACATTTATTGATTACCTAATACAGTTCATAAGCCGTCGCCTGTGATTTCTTCTGTTACGATTTCTACTGAAAGCAAGTGCTGCATGGCCAGGTAACACAAGTGCCATCCCACCATCAGACTAAAGATGGGCCTGAATTCTCTATCAATTAAGTTACATACAGTCCCAGTCCGGGATAGGTTAGGTTGGAACTGGACCAATGAGCCGACCAGCAGAGCACAGGACTCAGACCAGGTCACGATGTTTGAGTCAGGTTAAGGTAATAGGCGGGGGTTGGGTAGGTTTTGGTTAACGGCTCAGGATCAGACCCGGGTCAGGTCACGATGTTTGAGTCAGGTTAAGCGGCTTGGATCAGACCCGGGTCAGGTCACGATGTTTGAGTGGAAGTGGTCAGGTACCCGGTCAGGTCACGCTGTTTAAGGGAAGGAGTCAGGTCACGATGTTCGAGTCAGGTTAAACCGCTCGGATCAGGCCCGGGTCAGGTCACGATGCTTGAGTCAGGTTAAACGGCTCAGAACAGGCTCGGAACAGGTCAGATCCGTTAACCCCAGCAAGTGCCAACCCCAACCAATGCCAACCCCAGCAAGTGCCAACCAGAGCCAATGCCAACCCCAGCCAATATCAAACCCAACTAACGCTAGCCCCAGCCAGTACCACACCCAGCCAATGACAACCCCACTCAATGCCAACCTAGCCAATGCCAACCCCAGCCAATACTAAACACGGCCAATGCAAGCCAGAGCCAATGAAAAGCCCGGCCAACACTAACCCCAGCAAATACCAAACTCAGCCAACACCAACCATAGCCAATACCAAACCCAGCCAATGTCAGCCCCAGTCAAGGCCAAACCCCTGCCAACATCAACCCCATCCAACACCAATCCCAACCAATGCAAGTCCTGCCAATGTAAAACCCAATCAATCCCAACCCCAACCAATGCCAACACCAGCCAATGTGAACCCCAAGCAATCAATGCCAACTTCAATCAATGCCAGCCCCAGCCAGTGCACACCTCAGCCAGGACTCAACCAACAGTGACCAGCGCACCTACCTCAGGCAGCGGTAGCACCTGCACTGGCCCGACCAAGCTCTGCAGCCGACTGGCAATGGCAGCACCCAGCACGGCTGGGCGGCCCGCCACCCAGCCGTGTCCAGCAAACAAGAGAGTGGCACTTTCAGCGCTATTAACTTACTAACGACGGCATAAGACCTCAACACAGGAGAACCGGGCCCCACACACTTCACCAACCGTGTACAACCGGGCTCCACCTGGAGCCGGCTTCACCAACCGTGTACAACCGGGCTCCACCTGGAGCCGGCTTCACCAACCGTGTACAACCGGGCTCCACCTGGAGCCGGCTTCACCAACCGTGTACAACCGGGCTCCACCTGGAGCCGGCTTCACCAACCGTGTACAACCGGGCTCCACCTGGAGTCGGCTTCACCAACCGTGTACAACCGGGCTCCACCCGGAGCCGGCTTCACCAACCGTGTACAACCGGGCTCCACCTGGAGCCGGCTCCAACCGTGTCAACCGGGCTCCACCCGGGCCGCCCACACGTGTAACCGGGCTCCACCTGGAGCCGGCTTCACCAACCGTGTACAACCGGGCTCCACCTGGAGCCGGCTTCACCAACCGCGTGCCACAGGAAGACGACACACCGGCCGACTGACCCGAGCATATCCGCACTTCTGAACCGGCTAAATTCATACCTTTTGGGAGACACCACACTGTTAAGATAGCCAAAAGAAATTAGAAGTTGAAACGCACTACACACTTACCCACGAGGCAGCGTTCTTGTACTTCTTCGGTGAGTTTTTCTAATTGCCACTTTTGTCACTGATTTACCGAAGCGACTTATGTCGTATATTTACAAATGAAGTCCTCCTCTTTGCCGATGATACTTCTCTCTACGTTCCACACACAACCGGGTGTGTACCCATACGAGCTTTATTACAATAAATATTGATGCAAAACAGGAATTTGGTGAAAATCGGGCCATTGTCACGCCTCACAGCGTGCCTTCAAACCAATCCGCAAAGTACTAAAACACAATCTCAAATACATTCAATATTTAATATCAAACCTAATTGTCATATGACGAGTCATTAGCACCTTTACCGTACGTACTCTGTTAACCGACTGTATATTTCATATATTCCAATATTATTATTCCAACACATAAATATATTCTATATATTCTATATATATTCCAACACATAAATTAATTAGCATCCAAAGTCAATAATCCCATCAGTTCCTTCTACTCAATTTGTATAATAATTTCACGGAACACGCTATCAAAAGTACATCCTCCTCGATTTGATTAATGTGACGTCGATAACGACGAACTCAAATTAACCCGCACACCCGACGACTAGACACAGCATGTAAAGTAGACGCGCTCGACCCGTAGCGGTGCACAGCTACAAGTCCTGACGATACAATACTGAAGTAGGCATTCTGCGGCTTACCGGCCTACCTACCTGCCCAAGCCCGCCGACATGCATTAGAGTAAACTCGATCACATCACACCTGACGAACACTCTTATACCGGCCGACATGCTCAACCGAGCCTTTCAAGGCCATACCACCATTGAACAACATAGGCACCACTGAACACTATAGGCACCACTGAACACTATAGGCACCAATGAACACCATGAGCACCATTGAACACCATAAGCTCCATTGAACCTATAAGCACCATCAAACACCATAAGCATCATTGAACACCATAGGCACTATTGAACATCATAAGTATCGATCATATCATAAGCATCGACCATTCTGGACCATAATACCTGAAAGCGGGCTTTGCAGACCTGGAAGCGCAATTTCAACGTGTGATTGTGGATTGTCTCAAGTCCAAACATTTTATTTGCGGATATTTCAAGTGTGACTTTCAGAAACCAGACTCAGAACCAGGGAGGCGGGCGCTATCTGATTTTATTTTTGATAACTCGTTATCTCAGTGTGTGACCTTGCCCACCTATTCGACTGGCTCTCTTCTTGACGTAGTTACTACCAACTGTCGTGACACTGTGAAGCATTGCCGTGCACAATTTTGCAACTTTATTTCGCATAGATTTGTTCGTGTTTCTGTCAATATGCCTAGATCTAGACCGAGCTGCGCTACTGTTCGCTCCCGATGCTTTCGCCGAATAGACCCGAATGTTTTGCTTCATGATCCTTTTTGGGCTGACTGGAGTTCTGTTTTCAATTCTCCCTCCGTCACGCTCCAAGTGGGACTGTTTTCTGGCCATCCTTTTTGCCCATCATTGACATCCATGCTCCCATCAGGACTGTTAAAATTATGAACCCTAGCGCCCGGTTGTATCGGATGGAACTAAAGCTTTAATGTGTCGCCGCCGTGGTGCGCTGGCTGTCTATGGATACTAGTCTACGGTGTACAGGGACGCCAGCCGAGCTGTACGATCGGCGATTAGATGTGATAGCCGCGACGATGTTCAGTGGCGCCTCCGTAAGGATGGGCGGAGGTCAATGTGGCGCCATATCAGGTCATTCGTCGGCGGCAAGCTGGTCATTCGTAAGCTGCCCGGCGCGACAGCTGCTGACCTTAACCGATGTTTTGTCCGCTTGGACCCGTGTGTGGCTGACGAGGTTAGGAGTATGAGAGCGACGCCGAGTATTTCCTGACGTTTGCCGCGTGTCGGTGCCTGTGCGTTTACCCTGGTGCCATTGTCGCTATCTGAGCTGCGAGCCGTCGTCTTTGGGATGAACGGCTCGTCGGCCTGCGGCGAGGACGGCATTAGCATCCACATGTCCAGGGTGTGCTTCGACTCGATAAGTGGGGTGCTCCTGCATTTGGTCAATTCCAGCATTACTCAGTCCGATGTTTATGATTCTTGGAAGCACTCACTCGTTCATCCCATCTTCAAATCCGGTGATCCCTCTAGCACTTCCAATTTCCGTCCTATCTTCATCGTTCCAGTAATTGCGAAAATTGTAGAGCGCGCCGTACACCAGTAGCCCTACAATTAATTATCTGTCCGAAAACCACCTTCTCTCTCCAGCTCAGCAGAGTTTCCGTTCTCTACGGAAACCTCTCGGACTTCCATATTTGAACAGATCTTATCCGCATGTGACCATGTCCCTTCTCTGCCTGCTGGATTTGAGCGAATGTTTTGATGTGATAGACCACTCAATACTTCTGTCAAAATTAAGTCTCCATAGCATCGCCCAGTTTTCGGCTTATCTTCAAGATCACACCCAGAGTGTCAGCCTCGCTGACAGTCTGGGTGTCGTCCATAAACCTTCCCGTTGTCCAACAGCATCGGCGTGTTTTGAGGACCATCTCTCGGACCTCTCCTCTATTGCGTCTTCCCCGACGACCTCAGCCTGTTATTGACATGTATGACCACCGGTTTAGCTGTTTTGTTGCTTTGATTTCTTCTGCTCTGCTGTTTTATATAATTGACGCGAGGTTGTAATAGCCACAGGTCCATTGTGGATTATCTCAATACAAAGTTTGTGTCTGTGTCTGTGTCTAGTTGGCCACACTCGCCAAGTTAGCCTCGTGCGACAGTGGCGACATCTGGTTGGTCACACGCGGCCAGGTCAGCCTCGTGCGACAGTGTCGACATCTGGTTGGTCACCCGCAGCCACTGGAGCACATCCGAGTGGCTCGTCTGTCTGGGCGGCCCGACGTACCAGGTTGTGTCGCATTCGCCGCCCCGCTAGCATTTCGGAACTCAGAACGGAAACCTACGCCATCGTGCCAAGCGCAAAAAGTCCGCCGACCATTATGCGGCCGGCCATATCTCCGTGTGGCCGGCTTCCTTTCTTCCACATGGACCAAGCGGAACTGAGTCCTGTACGACAGGCTGCCGCAGTCATTGTTGCGGTGTGGCGTATCCGTTGATTGCATCAGTGCGGCGGCCGAGCCCGGCAGCGGCAATAGGAGACGGCGCGACGCTGCTCTCCCACTCCTCTAATCTGCATCACAATGTGACGAAGGCAGGGCGTGACGCACCTTGCGCTGTGGTCGTCACCAGTCGGCGTCACTCGGCCCGCCACACGCGCACGTCATGTGCACGCTGCACGGGCGGCTGAGGCTGGTGGTGGGTGTGCTGGCGCTCTGGCCGCTGGCCGCCGCCCAGGCGGACCCCCAGCTGGCTGAGGACCTACAGCGTGCCGCCAGGACGCTCGGAGGCGACACACGCACGCTGTTCGGCTTTCCGACGGGCAGCTCTCTGTCGCTGACAACCACCCTACTCGCGCCCATCATCAACATGGGGCCCGTCAGTGAGTTCAGGGTCTGTCGGTGAGCTCATGGCCCGCAAGTGAGTTCAGGGTCTGTAGGTGAGCTCATGGCCTATCAGTGAGTTCAGGGTCTGTTGGTGAGCTCATGGTCCGCAAGTGAGTTCAGGGTCTGTTGGTGAGCTCATGGCCCGCAAGTGAGTTCAGGATCTGTAGGCGGGCTCAAGGAACCATCAGTGAGCTTCAGGATCTGTCGGTGGGCTCATGGTCGGTCAATGGGTTCACTGTCTGTCGGTTGGCTCTTGGTCCGTCAGCGAGTTCAGGGTCTGTCGATAGGCTCATGGCCCGTCAATAGGCTCAGGGTCTATCGGTGGGCTCAAGGACCCGTCAGCAAGTTCAGGGTCTGTCGGTGTGCTCATGGCCCATCAGTGAGTTCAAGATATGTCCGTGTGCTTAGGGGCCCGTCGGCGAGTTCATGGTCTGTCGGTGGGCCCATGACTCGTCAATGGGTTCAGGGTCTGTCGGTAGGCCCATGGCTCGTCAATGGGTTCAGGGTCTGTCGATGGGTTCAGAAGCCCGTCAGTGAGTTCATGGTCCGCTGGTAGGCTCAGGGAGCCAGCAGTGAGCTTCTGGGTCCGCCGGTGAGTTCAGTGGCCCATCAGTGCGCTTGGGGTCAGCCGGTGGGTTCAGGGACCCGTGAGCTTTGGGTATATTGGTGGACGCAGGATCCGCTGGCGGATTCGGTCTGTTGGTGGATTCAGAGGCCAGGGTTCACGCAACCAGCTCTGCTTAGCAATAGAACCCTGGTTCATAAGGCCACCCCATCAGGAATTTGGATTAAACTTGTATTAAAAGAAACATGGGCAAGAGAAGAGAGCCAGCAAGGATCCTTTCAAAACCCCGGAAACTACGGTGGTCGAGCTGGAGGTCATTCCGTTCACGATGGCTCTCGGGATCTTGCCAGATAGACACGAGACGAATCATGTGAAAGCAAGGTCTTGCAGATGGTATGATTGCTTTAGCGTTTTGATGAGCAGTGTGAGTTGCTTTGTAAAGCGGCCAAAAAAATGTGCAAGTTAAGTCCGTCTGGTATCTGTCAGACATCGCTTCCAACGCAGAAGAAAGGTAAGTGGTTAAGTTTGTGTAGCGCAACTGTCCTAGGTATGAAGCTGTGCTATCGGACACATGACACAGGAGTCACATGTTGAAGAAAATACACATTATGCACCACTGCCCTTCTGGCGAACGAAAGTGCATTCTCATTTAGTTTTCATCGAAACGAAAGTGCATGTCACGCACATGGAACATTTTTTCTACAAGGAATCTTTACCTTCCAAGTGTCATTGCTCTCAGAAGTTTGTTTCTTCACCTACAAGGTCTGCGCTACACCGTCATTGTTGACCTGTTGAACATCGGTCAGCTGAACATGTTTAGCACTTGCCCGTTTTCAGCTGGAGTTCTCAACGTGACCTGGGTACCACTCACGCTACCAATCGACCAGCCTGCTCAGCAAATGGGCTACCTGCAGGGCACGAGGTCACGCTCAGACGACCTACGCGATATCTACACACACCTGGAAGCGGCTCTCGAAGGGTACGTCCTGTATGCACCAGGTGAAGCGCACGTCGTTATGCACACTCACTTAAGATTTTTTTAAATCCCATCCTCCCTTCCTCAGGTTCTTTGGCAACTACGGAAAAACGCAACGCTTGACGTAGCTTACGAGTAATCCTTCGCCCAACTTATGGCATCACATATCAGAAGACGTTCCGTCAGGCCACCGAGCTATGGCGTCACAGGGGGAACCGTTTTTCGCAAAAATCAAAATTTATCTTGCCATAGTAATATCACCTACTTCCTCCAAATTACCAGTGATGGGCGTTTTATGATGACGGCCAACTCAGCTAACCTGACATGAGTTCGACTGTGCGGATGGCTTCCCATCAGCTGACCGACGTTGTCTTCTCACGCCGATCTTCGGTCGCCACCTATGGCGGCACCTGTTTGACGCGCCGCCAGAGCCGGACTGATGTGCTGCTCGCCTGCTTCGCATTTCGTGATGACATTTATAACCACCGCAGTGCTTATGCATTTGCATGTGCAGTTGCACTGGTGCACCGGTGAAACTGTTCTGTTATTTTGACCTTTTTTGCCCTGCTTTTTATCATATTAACACCAGGTTGTAATAGCCACAAGTTCATTGTGGATTACCTGAATATATGTCTATGTCTGCACTTATATGAAAATCTAGCGTTTTCAAAAATGGTCCTTGGTGACAAAAATGGCCCTTTGGGGATAAAAAGGTCATGAAATGATCCACTCAAAAAGTTACATTTCTGGCAAAATGCCCAAGTGTTTACTGGGAGGCCGCAACTCCTTGAAACATAAATGTATCACGGCATGGGTTATTTCTCCATTGATATCCGAAAGCCTCGAATAATTGTATTTTGAACGCCCGGAGCCCAGTCCATTTCCAAAGTTCCTTGTTGTCTTCTTGCTTAGTAGTTGCAGCAACAAGGGCATTTTCTTGTAACTTCAAGGCACTATGGATCCCGAACTAACTGAACTATTCAATCCTCTGAATAAAATTGTCACCGCCGGACACTTAAATTTCAACTTTAGCTAAGTCGGCCATGGTATGTAGTTAGACCATGACGGTTTGTCCGATTTCCAAAGTCGGCAAGGGACCCCACTGAATTTGAGTGATTCCGTCGGCAGCTTGTAGTGGACCGACGCAGGCCTGAAAGGGGTCGCTTCAAGTAGGTCATGCTTTCCTACAGGGTCATGTAAAGTCGCAGCGCGACCGCTTTACACCAAACATGGACAATCTAAATTCCAAGAGACGGAGAAGATCGTTGTCACTTCCGTAACGTCGGAAGGGTTCATCTAACCCCCTTGTGGGCTTCCAGGTTCATCACGAAAGAGCAGAATGTGCCAACCTCAACTTTGATATTTATGCAGCTCGTTGAATGATACGTCGCCTTGCGTCATACTCGATCCGAATTCATATCCGGCTCGTTGGACGGTTCAAATTCGGGCCATACGTGCGGCCCTAGATCACTTTCTGACCTAGTTGAAAGCACTTCTCAGCAAGCACCTAGCAAAAATAGGAACGCATATCGAATGCGGTAATTAATCACGAAATATACACAAATAGCCGCATCACATCGCCTTGCAACCTGGGACGTGATCGGTTGGCAAGCTTAAACCCAGATGCTTATTGTTTTAGATAGATGCTGGCATCATGTTGGCATTTTGACATTTGGCAATTAGTTTTTGAGATTTTGAAACATTTTCCCCGAAACAAAGTTGTAAGCAAACAGGAATACATGTGATAATGTACGGTATCACCCATATGTATATATGGGTGATAGTAAAGTTGGAAGAGAAGTGAAATGGGGCGTCGCGATAGCTCAGTCGGTAAAGAGTTGGACGTATGACTGTGGGTTCGAATCCTACAGCCTGCGGAATTACACAGCTCTGATTTGTAGGTTTAACTGATCAAGATCATTACAACGGATGGAACACACACACACACGAGTGCGCGCGCACACGCACACACATGTGTTAGATTTGAATGTATGCCGCTGCAATGTCAGGCACATATAATTAGGAGTAGCCGCATGGGGAAAATGATATTAGTTTGAAAGAAACGGATTCTTTTCTACCTTTCTTGGAACTTTCAAGGGACTACTAGTTACGAATGTTTCAATGAAGATCAGGTTAGTAAACCATTACTGTTACTGTTGAGTTCGGGTGAGAAAGTTCTTTAAGTTCATCAATGGAAGTGCGGCTACCCACATGTCCCTTCAGTCACCGCTCAGCCCAGGCTATGGGTGACGACTTTTAGCGGCGACGGTGGAGTGCAGCTGGCAGCTTGGATGGAGGCATTGCTTCAACGGATACGAATGGAGGCATTGTTTCCGCCGCGACGTGACGCCTCAACTAAGCAGCGATGATCGACAGGTTTGGCTTCCCGGGTCGGCCATGCGTTCTGCGGGCTCTCTGCGAAGCGGCCGGCAGACGTGGGGATGGCGAGCTGCTCACACGAGTTATCCAGCTGATGCTAGAGTAAGTGACTTGCCATCCACCGGGTCATGTTGAACTGAGTAGCTCACCACCAGCCAGCTCATGCTGCAGCGTGCTACTCAGCAACGCCACATCAAATCCGCAGCGCATCCTCCAACTGACTCCCAGTGAGTTACTCAATACGTGACTTACGTTCTGAGACATACCTATATGTGATGTGAACATAGCATCTTCCAACACCTGCATGCACGCATACACACTACATACACATACATGCACATCGTATTGTCTAGCTAACACCGAGCGAGTTGCTCAGTAGTACCACATTACGTACACATCGCATTCTTCAACTAATGCCGAGCTAGTTAGTCGCATCAATCGTGCTGTCAAACATCACACATTCCTCCCCAAAATCCGACTCCTGTTTGTAAATATGTCGAAGCTGAACTGCCTTCTGCATATTGTTTGGACAGTCTTTAAAGGCTTAGTTTCGTAGTATGTCTTCATACAAATGATATTCTGCTCCATCGATCAAGGCATGATTTCACTATATTTGGTTGAATATATCAAAATGTTAACTATTTCCCTGCAAGAATCTGAAAAGATAAAGATAATAAAGTTAGTCGGGAAGATTTGAGAGGCCGCCGCTATGTTCAAACAATTGTGAAACACCCGATATTCCAACTGGCTACCCGTGTATCGGATCCATCATACCGATTTCGCCAATGCTTTGTGTCGCGACGCACCAATATGCCCAATCATTGCTCCGACGCATGGCGCTGCCGACAGGGTGCCATCCGGAGAGGGTGATGACGTCAGCGGCCGTCAGCTGAGCGAGGCCAAGTACCGCGGCGTGGAGGACGCATCCGGCTGCGGACGACAATACGCCGAGTGTCCTGGCTCAATATTCGACCTGCTCGACTCGGCAAATCTGCTCTAAGTGGACCAAGTTTGAACTGATGCCAGAAGTCGATGAGGTCATGTCCCCTCACGACACCTGGCTCCTCCACGGCGACGCGTGTATCAGGCGATCTTTGAGCTCTGACACGTCCCGATTGGTCACAAATCCATGTTCTGTTGCATACCATGTTTCTGCAGACCAATGTCACGCACAAACGGCCTCCACAGACCAATGTCACGCCCGACCGGCCTGCACAGACCAATGTCACGCCAAACAGTCCTCTACAGACCAATCTCACGCCCGGCCGGCTTCCACAGACCAATGCTCTGTGCCAGCAAAAAATCGGGTCCAGCTGCAGGCTGTAAGGTGCAACTGCAGGCTGTGGCTGCAGATGTTCTGACTTATCCCCGCGTGCACTAGATTAAATAGCTGAAGACTGGCGTCCGTTCTTGTATAGGCTACCTCTCTTCTGCCGGACAACAGGGAGTTATTTTGAATTAAACGTATATTGCAACCACGCCTTGTTTTTGGACAGTTCATCGCAAGCATAGTAAGGTTTGACATCAGAATTGTGTGTATGAAGGCGAACAGTAATGCTACGAAGAATTACTGTTCATTGTTTACAGTGTAACACATGCGCGCCGCTGGCTTTGTTTCAATGGACATTAAATGTAAACCGTGGTGTATTTAGGGAGAGCACTGTGGGCAGCTGCCCCTACCTCCACCCCGCCCCATCTGAGAGGTCGTGGGGGCCACAAGAATTGCGCCGGGGTTCGCAAAAATTGCGCCAGACTCCCTAGAAAAAATCCAGCTGGGGGCCACAAAAATCGCGCCCGAGCTCTTAAAAATCACATTAGGATCACACAAATCGTTCCGAAGCCGCTATAGATGATGCTGATGGCCAAAAAAAAAACGGCAACGGGACCTTGAAAATACCGCTGTGACCAAAAGGAAGTCGTGTTCGGGCCCCAAAAAGCGGTGCCGGGGCCACCAATATCACACTGGGCCTTAAAAGGTCGGCCAGGGCCACTGCAACTCACGCTGGGGCCCAAAACGTTTCGCCCGAGCCCCCAAAATGACGCTGAAGCCCAAAAAGACAAATATTCGTGGGTTGCATTGACGCCTCTGTACTAGGCAGGGTCAACCAGATAATGACCGCTCGCCGTCGATATCTCTAGATCTGACGGAGAGGAGAGGCTCACCCTGGCTCTCCATAAATTGTATTCTCACCCGTGTGGAAAGATAGTACAAACGGCATCGTGTAGCCTCATACTTGCACTCCAAAAGATGTTCATGGACATGATAGTCTATCTCCTGTAAGCGACCTTCCACCTGGAGCAAAAGCCGGAAAGGTTTAAGTGCCACCAGCCTACGGGCTGACGCACCGCCACACAAGCGTCCATATTACAAGGAATTGACCTTCCTACTGTATTGGTCCTACAACCATGGGTGTAACCATTTGGGGGGGGGGCTGGGGATATCCCCCAATTTCTGAAGTGTCGATTTGTCCCCCTCAATTTTTTTGTTCCCCTCCCCCAAGTCTCAACTACCTGAGTATCATCGCCGCAAAATTCCACTTAATCATTCATAAAGTGAAAATATATATGCAAGAGAATCACCAATAATATTAAAAGCCGATCTCGCCAATCAACAGGCTTCACAGGCTATCTGTCATCACAGAATGACCAAATTGCAAATCAGCAACGCCAACAATTTCTGCTTCCAGCCAATTCTTGAATAACATGAATCTTGACCATCTTCTGTTGTCGCCAGGGTTGAAAATTGTGCTCTGATAGGCAACTTGCATTATCGCAGGGCTTTATACGTCTTAGGTTGCATTATCCTGCCCATATATTGATATATCTTGAACAAACGTGACATTGGGTGTACTTGGGTATCTTGCAAAGTATTGAGGGAAGTCATGGGCAGCCTTAAGCACGTACGTCAAGTTAACGTCGTATTCGTATTCGTATTCAGCGACGAGTTGTTCCACAGAGGCGTATTTGTATTTGCATCGGCATTCAGTAACGGGTTTATGATCGCGCAAATCAATTATAGCAAATGCCCGTACTGAACACGCTGGAAGGAACTGCATAGGTCTCACATTACCACTTTCACGGTCAAGCTTCAACGCAAACCGGTTTCTTCGGTCATCTCCCATTTTTTCCTCACCCAAACCTACCAAAGTCTGGTATCAAGCAATAGCCTGTGGTGAACCATCGTGCAACATTTAAAATCGGTACATGTCAAGGCCAAACGTCTAGGTCAAAGGTTAGCTTGATGCAGTAGATGGCGACATTTAAGCGATATCGACCGAACGCGATATTCGGTTACATTCGCCTCAATTTCCATAAAGTGGGCGTCAGTCGACGAGGCTTTCTATGTAGTATCAGAAAGCTAAGCAATCGATTTTTGTTCAAGGACAATAGGCCAACCTGATTCTTCGATCGCCTAGTTCTCCGTTTTCTCTCAAACCTATCCAAATCTGGTATCAAGTAATAATCAGTGGCGAACACTCGACTAAGATTTCAACCGGAACAAGTCAAGGTCTAAGGTTTAATTGAGTTCTTCGATGGCCTCGCGTCTTGTCGCTATGGCTTCAATTTGCAGAAAATGGACGTCATTCGTGTTATGACAGTATTTTGTTGTGCAGTATCAGAAAGTTGAAATTCAGAAATAATCTTGACGGATCAAAATGAAAGCTAATTTCTTCGGTCGCCTCACCTTTTTTTTGTAGTTTTCGCCCAAGCCTACCCGGATCCACTATCAAGCAGCAGCCCATGGTGAGCCCTCGAGTAACATATTTAAATCGTGATATATCAAGGTCAAACCTAAAGGTCGAAGACCGAGAAACGCATCAGACCGGGCACTCACCGTGGCACGAAATAATGCACACCAATTTTAAAGCTAACTGAACAGAATGTTGCAAGAAGACCCGGGTGAGTGTTACGTGTGATTCAATGCATGGGTGTAACCACGGATTTGAAATGTGGGGGGGGAGGGACAAACCCGGGACGCGATAAGCTTGAACACGTGCGTGGACATCATTAGGGACGATGCTATATCGTTGATTTGTTATCTGTTCTGTTATTTGGCATCTCCACCCGTAACCAAATTCCTCGTATACCGAAATGCTCTCCTTGCGAGGCCTCAAGAATATGAACCATTATACATGGGGACATATTCTACGTGTCCATAGCGACGTAAATGTAGGCATAGTAGTGTAGCCATGACAATGAATTACCAAATTGTCTCGTTGTCGTCGCGAGTTCCTAAAGCAAATACAAACTCATAGTAAAATTCCGCATTTCCGTCTTTAAGATGTACAATGCAACTTTTTGTTATATTCCAAGTACGAACTTTGGAATGTTCTTTCCAATTTATAAAAAGCCCACCGCTTCATGATCAGATGGATCGAAGCGTATATCACAAGGATCACTAATTAATGGTTTATTACACCGTAGTGATTGACAAAATGCACATCGCAAACATTAGCTAGTGGGCGGTTAATCCCATCGGCAGCCTAACCATAAAACAAACCGAACGTCTGGCGGCGACTAGATACGCACCGAAAGGCAGGAGATTGCGCGGCATTCACACCGCCATGGCAGCCAACAACATACGTTCGCCCCCTTTTCCGACATTTGCATGTTGTACACCCGTGCACATACACACACGCACGCACGCACGCACGCACGCACGCACGCACGCACGCACGCACGCACGCACGCACGCACGCACGCACGCACGCACGCACGCACGCACGCACGCACGCACGCACGCACGCACGCACGCACGCACGCACGCACGCACGCACGCGCGCACGCACAGGCACGCAATAATCAGCTGCGCAGTAACCTGCCTACCGAGAAGCGGCCGCTCCACGGTGGCGGCCATCGCCAGACGTGATCGCGGGCGGTGGCAGTGTTGCTGCCCGTCACGTCACTCGGCAGCAAACGCCGCTGCCACACCGGACGGCTAGTGTCATCTGAGGACCGGCGGCGGCCACGGCGGCCGCGGCGGCCCCGGCACGCCACATCTCACAAGGCGGCCACACGACCGGCGGACGCGCGCATCACAAGTCGCCGTTGCCGCTGTCGTCGCCGTTGTCCAGGTTGTCTGAGGACGGCCAGCACTGTGTCACCGGATGGCCGCGCCACAACACGCTCACGCACACGCACACACACACACACACACGCACGCACGCACGCACGCACGCACGCACGCACGCACGCACGCACGCACGCACGCACGCACCCAGAGCCATCGATCCCATCGTGTGATCTGAGGAAACGCTAATCACGGGAAAAAATGCGCATAGCAAATTTGGGCACGGCAGGTGTGTACGCAGATGTGCAAAGATGTACATGCGCATATTCACTAAATATATGCAAGTGAGTGCATATGTATAGTAAACGCACGTAACATATGCAGATAAACGTATATTTATATGGGCACGACATATGGATGACATGTGATGGATTTCGGAAACAATCCGTTCGTCGTGTACAAATATTTAAGAGACCACTTGACGAACATTTACCAGCTCTTTTGCAGCTTCTCATGTTTGTTATTGGTAAGTTATTTTGATCTTAGGGCGCATCGACCTTGATCATATAGCGCCCATAAGAGCTCCTTTCTACCTAGGTCTTCTCGTGTTCTCCGATGTTAAGTCTGATGCCCTTGCTATGTTTGATTATCGAACCACCAATAATACTCACGCTTTTCGAGACGTTCGTCTATTCTCTAGATATGATCAAGCTATATTGGGTGGGTATCAAGTGGGTCGCACATATATTATCCGTGATATTTTAGAAATCCTAAGTACGAAATGCGTGCGCTGACGAAAAGGCCACCGTGCTTAAGAACACCAAGATCTTGAACTCCAGCTATGGCATGGTCACACATATTAACCAGTCCCGTCTTGGAGGGTCCTCAACCGCCGTCCCTCAGGTTTTTTTTCGCGGATAATGGACGAACGGCGCGCGGCATCGCGCCAAAATTTGGCATACTGATTCAAAATTTTCAAGTCAGGTCATCTAGGATCAACGAGTTAGTCAAGGTCAAGTGGTCACTTCAAATAAGTTCAACCAGTCGTCACGCTTTAACGGATACATATATTTTAATGAGACTTTTAGCGTTTGCTTATCTTTAGTGATGCATCAAAACGTACGAGTGGAATTTTTATCTTTTTTTCGCTTTTCACTACATATAATTTTTGCATCTTTGCCAATTGCAGTTCAAATAGAAGATTTTGGCTAAAGTAAGCATTTTGTATTAGGGCAAGTTGATTTCCAACAACGTTTCTCGGTCTGCTCTACCCATTGGAAAAGGAAACTTAAAGAAAACTTGAAAACTCAAAAATCTTAAATAATTTTTTTTCTCTCAAAATATATATTTTTGGGGGCCAAAAATGTAATGGCCCTGGTCCATTTCGCTGTCCTTTTCTCATTCCAAATAATTTTGTTTCATATATCCCACAAAATGAACTCTCAGAGCCAAAAACATAATGTAAGTCGTGAAAATCTAGCCCCCCTGGTAACGTCACTTTTGGGGGGAAATTGTTTTGGGGATGGATCCGGACCCTACTCGTCGAGCGTTCTCCGATGACACCCTTTTCGTCTTCGTGCGACGCTTAGTTTGGATTTTAGAGAGGGGTTACTAACCCACGAGACGGGGTGTGAGGATTTGACCGGAGAGACGGCGCGGGTTAAGGTTTGACCGAGACCAGCCCTAACCTCAAGAAACTCATCACAGAAGGTAAATATGGCCCCTGAGAATCATGCTGCGTAATGAAGCTAGGGATTCGTTCTCGGATAACGGCCTCCAAAACGCTTCATCTCCTGCTTGATTGGCTGGCGATGCCATCGGTGTTTTCGGCCAGCTCCACCAGCTGTCTGGTAATTTGTCCCACGTGGACGCACCTGGCGTGCTGATGGGCATAACCAGACTGGAGACGACTGATCAAAGCGTACAGCCTTAGCACGGCCAACGTAGCCTACGTCTGGGGTCTGAAGCATGCAATCTCAGTTAGAACATTTGCATTCCTACACTACGCCAGTCAATTAAGTCTCAGTTTCTGAGTTATTTTATTATTTTCGTGATGAACTTAGTAGTTGTTTTTGTAAGATACGATCAATTTGAAGGTATTGCTATGAGTAGGCTTGAAATAAAAAAAATTTAACCATAAATGTTACAACACTCATTCATCGATGCGGTATATTCGACTCCATTACTTTTGTGTAGGTCAGTTTAATTGCTGCACAGTCGCTGTCACGTTCGTCATCCCAGCCGCTGTCGTCGGTACTGCTGCTGCTACGGCGGTCAGTGCTGCTGTTGCTGCCGACGACGTTACCGCTACTGCTCGAGCCGAGAGCACAGCCGCAGTCGCTTCTGCTGCTGTCACTGACGTCGTTGCCGGTGCGATGTCGCCGCCGCCTCTGTCGCTGATGTCGGTGCTGGTACGGCTACCGTCGCTGTTGTGGTCACCAGTACCAGTAGCACAGCTACCGCCCTTGCTGCTGCTGCAGTTACAAGTGTAGCCAGCGCTGCTGCTGCTGTTGGTGTGGTGACCGCCAGCGTCGCCGCTGATGATGCCAACGCCAACGCCGTCGTCGCCGCTTCTGCTGTTGTTGAAGCCGTCGCCGATGCCGCTGCTCTTATCGCTGTCACACCTTCCATTGCTGCTTTGTGTTCTCATGTATTCATACAGGGCTGATTTTATTTCAGCGTCGATGGCTCTTGTCGAATAGTTGCTGTTCGTGAGCATTGTGCCGTGCCGGATTTTTTCTTCATTAACAGACACACAGGAACTGCAGATGATATCGCTCTCCTGATGCCGATGAGCAGGACCCACAAAAGCTTGTAAAAGATCGCCTACAAATGTGAATGTCAAGGATCATGCTTCGAGCCCCACTTTTTCAACATGAATCATGTAAGCGCTGGAGATCAAACTCCAAATGGAGTTTTATTTGGACTCGCCATCCCAGCCGGAGACGTTAATAACGAGCGCATGACACGACTCGAACCTGTTGTTCCAAGACGGTCATCGCGGCCAGCGTTCCGACCACTGAGCAGCCCATGGGGCTGAGCTAGCTAACCCGGCACACAGGCTCAACCCACTCAAAACACACCTGAGTCCGGATAATTTCTAATTTCAACGAGGTGATCAGCTTCGATTAATATATAATAAAATATAATTTTCCTAAGCTCTGCCCTTCCTAAGCTCCATAAGCTCCGCCCTTGTAGGAAACTGCCTATGAGTGCAACTTTATCAAATTGGTACAGTACCATCACGGATGTCATCCTACAGGCATAATGTTTAATAGAAATGTCAGCTAGCGCAATATTTGAAGCAAATATGCACGTGCAAATTGTGAAACATTCTTGACAATTGTTCGATATTTTCCTATAAAATATTACTGATATTTGCTTCATCATTCACTAATGACGACCCAACATGGAATCATCCGTGGCTATCCCCCAAAAAAACGTCATCTGCCACGAAGCAGACAACCTGGGACATTCTGGAGTGCGGTGGCCTTTATTGAAGAACGGATTCTCCTCCACTGGTTCAGCCCCCTCCCCCTCCCAAGCCAGCAAAGGCCAGACACATCTTGACATGCTGAGAACAGCGATGTGGCCCAAAGTGCGCGCGCGCGTCACCAAACGGTAGTACTGGTTTGAGCAGAATGATCTTTCGGTGCACACCACAGCAGTGGCCCCAACTTGAATTGGCGATGAGTTCGGCGGCCAGGTCATCAGTCGGCTGGCCGACAACCCGCGGCCCCAGTCCTGACTTGTCACCGTTGGCTCTGGCCTGTGGCCATGGCACAGATCAGAACGGCTTCTGTCGTCACGCTGGGTGATCTAGAGGGCTGTGGGAGACTTCGCAGATGCCGTGGACCCAGAAGAGGCGATCCGAGCGGTGCATCACCTATGCGGTTGGGCCGAAAAGTCTTTGCAGAAGTAGGGTGTCTGCGCTGTGAGAATGCAAAGTGTCTAGGCTTTCATGGTGATCGAGCATCGCTGTTCTGTGTACTGCTGAAAATTTACTGCGAACGGTTGTCTTTCAAATGCATTAAAGCAGGTGATTAGAGAGAAAAAAACACTGAGTGTGGACATCATTAGAGGCGGTTAGGAGCTGATGACCATTGAAGTCAATGACCGGAAAAATTAACAAACAAAGCATGTTACATCACAACCATCAATATCTGAAGGCTTCCACGCGATTTTTAGTGTTAAAACTAAGCACTTTGAAAAGAATGTCTTAGCGTCCATTTGTGCGTGCGTAAAATTGGAAGCATACATTTTGAAAAAAGTACACTTACGTTTGGCTGCTTTTGCGCTTACGTAAATGCGTGCCTACGTACACGCCCTGCGTACATTTGTGCAAGCACACGCACACACATACAGAAACACACACACACATTTATATATATATATATATATATATATATATATATATATATATATATATATATATATATATATATATATATATATATATATATATATATATATATATATACATATATTATATATATGCGATACGTACAACTGCACTGAAGTGAAGTTTCCGTATGTAAATTTACGTAAACATCTGCGCCATCATACAATTGCTGAGCAATTTCCATACATTGCATGATTTCAATGTTCAGTCTGAACGTTAAAATGAAGCACCACTCATGCGCTAATAAATAATGTTGCATCATAGTGCATAGTTCTTCGACAATTTACCTCACAAATGTGCACAAAATGACGCTGCAAGTTGACGCCACCGATTACGAACAAAAAATTATCTTGCAGAGATTGCGTCCATTTCCAGCAACGCATGGTCGTGACACGAGGTATAAATGCTTAAAAACAATAAAATTGCAGCAGTACATCCCTACAGCAATGAAGGAAGAAGTTCTACTGCTCGATGTGATGAAGCTTGAGCCTTTCAGTGCTTGTTGGATGTAAGGAATGACTACACAGTACGCACTTTTAAAATGATACTCATTGCAATAATTCGACATTTTGACATTAGGCGTATTATTTTTGGGGTACAGGTACAACACTTGATCACATACATTCACAAGCGACACGACGCCTCTATAAATCGCCAGAGTATATATCAGCACACGAGAAGGTTACAGAAGAACACTACCATGAATATCTAAACCTAGCAAAAATGAAGTTATTGATGATTTTGTATGCGTCGGGTGTCGCTTGTTTGAACGAATGTGATCAAGGGTTGTATCTGAAATATAATACGCGTAATTGCAAACTTCAGAATTATTGTGCGGATTGTCATTTCAAAAGTGCACACCGTAGAGAAGTTCTACTGCTTGAAAGTGTATGCATGCATGCGCCACGACTGGATGAGGATAACGACTTCACCTAGACGACGGTCGGTGGACATTAGGACGGTGGCCAGGACGGAGGCGGACGGAGCACGGTGGCAGGAGCCGACAGGACCCGGCCGGCCTCCGCGGACGCGCTCGGCCCGTCGTCTGTCGGCCACCGGCGAGGCCGATGTTCGGCTGGCGGCCGCTGGCGGCTCTGTGACGGCACCCGACTGGCCGCCCCTACAGCCACCGTGATTCGTCACACAACGCGGCATACGACGTCCTGCTAATAACGAACGGCGCACAAATCAGTGACAGTCACACCAATCACGTACTCTAAAACGCGTTACACCTGAGAACCCATCTGACGTCCAGACGTAGTGACGGAGGCGCCCGACCCGAGCGGCAGTATCCCGGCGCTTACCTCCGTCTGACGATTCGTCGTCGTCATCGTCCAGGTAGTCGTCGTCGTAGAAGTCGGTGATGTCCACCTGATCGGCGTCGGGCCGAGTTTTGGTCTTGATACAGTAGTCCTCGAGCGTCAGCGGCACCACAACCTCGTCCCGCTCCGCGTCCATACGAGATGTCGACACTTGCTTCCTGAGGCGAAGAGAATAGGTCATCACTGCTGACGGAATAGACCTAGTGAGACAAGTAAAAAGCATCATAGTGTGAAGCAATTGATGCTAAATTCAAACTTCAAATATGTAGCGATGCCTTCATCACGACTAGCCGCATCCTGCACTGTTGCGGGGCCAGTCTATCAGGAACATCCCATTGCTTAACCCTTACTTAAAATATTTTCGGTCAGCTCCTCACACCCCATCTGGGTGTATCTATATATATAGTGTGAGTTTGCGTGTGCGTGTGTGTATGTATGTGTGTCCTTTTGTGCGTTTCAAAATTAAGCGTTGCACGAAAACGAAAGTGGGTTCATCGGAAAGCATTTCGCGAGTAGGGCCGAAACCACCCTAACACTTACCCCGCCTAACACTTATCGTCGAGGACGCCTGGAGATCTTGTTTCTTGTCTTCTTTCTTCTTGGTCTGCTGCTCTTCTGGCTTCTTAGTCTGGGGCTCTTCTTGCTTGCTGGCGTCGCTCTTGTGCATCCATTACCACTAGCGATCGTTCTTATTAGGAGCCTCCCCACGGAAGGACCCCATGTCTGTCCGGCGACGTGGGCGCCTCCAGCGTGCGGGACCAGAAGAGCCTGGTGGTCCTGAAGCCAAAGACTCGCTTGATGGCCGAGACGTCGTGGCGCAGTAACGGCGTTCGGAGTAGTGGGGGCTGGCTGCACTGCATGATCTACGAGCCCGAGCCGCGCATCCTGTTCTTTAATTGAGCGCTATCAGAGAGGGAAACCATGGAGATGGGCGCCGTAGCCAAGTGGTACGGCTGCCGGTGCGGCTGCCGGTGCGGCTGCCGGTGCGGCTGTGGTCGGCTGCCGGAGCGGCTGTGGTCGGCTGCCGGTGCGGGTGTGGTCGGCTGCCGGTGCGGCTGTGGCCGGCTGCCGGAGCGGCTGTGGTCGGCTGCCGGTGCGGCTGTGGCCGGCTGCCGGTGCGGCTGCCGGAGCGGCTGTGGCCGGCTGCCGGTGCGGCTGTGGTCGGCTGCCGGAGCGGCTGTGGTCGGCTGCCGGTGCGGCTGTGGTACGGTTGCCGGTGTGGCTGTGGCCGGCTGCCGGTACGGCTGCCGGTGCGGCTGTGGTCGGCTGCCGGAGCGGCTGTGGTCGGCTGCCGGTGCGGCTGTGGTCGGCTGCCGGTGCGGCTGTGGCCGGCTGCCGGAGCGGCTGTGGTCGGCTGCCGGTGCGGCTGTGGTACGGTTGCCGGTGTGGCTGTGGCCGGCTGCCGGAGCGGCTGTGGTCGGCTACAGGTGCGGCTGTGGTCGGCTGGCGGCGCGGCTGTGGTCGGCTGGCGGCGCGGCTGTGGCCGGCTGCCGGTGCGGCTGTGGTACGGCTGTCGGTGTGGCTGTGGTCGGCTGCCGGTGCGGCTGTGGTACGGCTGTCGGTGCGGCTGTGGTACGGTTGCCGGTGTGGCTGTGGCCGGCTGCCGGAGCGGCTGTGGTCGGCTACAGGTGCGGCTGTGGTCGGCTGCCGGCGCGGCTGTGGCCGGCTGCCGGTGCTGCTGTGGTCGGCTGTGGTCGGCTGCCGGTGCGGCTGTGATCGGCTGCCGGTGCAGCTGTGGTCGGCTGCCGGTGCGGCTGTGGTCGGCTGCCGGTGCGGCTGTGATCGGCTTCCGGTGCAGCTGTGGTCGGCTGCCGGTGCGGCTGTGATCGGCTGCCGGGTGGCTGCCGGTGCGCTGTGGCCGGCTGCCGGTGCGGCTGTGGCCGGCTGCCGGTGCGGCTGTGGTCGGCTGCCGGTGCGGCTGTGGTCGGCTGCCGGTGCGGCTGTGATCGGCTGCCGGTGCAGCTGTGGTCGGCTGCCGGTGCGGCTGTGGCCGGCTGCCGGTGCGGCTGTGGCCGGCTGCCGGTGCGGCTGTGGTCGGCTGCCGGTGCGGCTGTGGTCGGCTGCCGGTGCGGCTGTGGTCGGCCGTCGCGATGGGCGGATGTACAGCGGTCGGCAGCGACCGGTCACCGCCGCCGCCGCCGCCGGCATCCATTCGCTGCATTTCCGCTCATGACCGCCGTCCATATGCTGTGCTTCCGTTCACTCATCGCTGCCGTGCTTCGTTGAGCGCCGCCTGCAGTGTTGGGTGTGCTCCTGATTGGCGGACCGATGGATCGCGACTCGTTCACCGTCGATATTCCTGCTGCTCGTGGGCTTTGATATTCATGGCTACAGTATTTCCATTGTGTATTACGTATTGTGGAGCACAATATACCATTAACTTAGGAGAGGCCAGTGCACTGGTTTGTGTGTCAGCTTCACGCCAATGAACAAAGACGTAATGCTATATTTCACTAACCGTAGGACGAGTCTGTCCTCCGCGGTGGTGACAACCATGGTGAGAAAATGTAAATGGAAGCAGGTGTGATATTCGACCAGTTTTCTTTTTGAACAGCTGCACGGTATGCTATTACTGGAATGTAGGGGACAAATGAATAATTAAGTGACCTGAAACATTCTATGTAAGTGCTGTTACCATTTTTAACAATGCCATGAGCTTCGAACATGGAGTGTGCAAGAAATATGGAACATTATCGAGGAAAACGAGGTTTACATTCCGGAAGCAAGAGCAAAGATAATTTGCTGGGAAACATGATGTCCTGGATGATATGTATTTCAGGCAGGATCTTTTTGATGCACTAAAACAGAACAAAACAGATCAATATCCACCAATACCAAGTGTTACAGTAATTTCAAACCTTGCAGTCAAACACACTCGCCGTCCAACAGCAGCGGAAATAGGTGATTGCGCAGAATGTAACTGGTATGAATCAACAGATGACCATTATCAACAAGGACTGCGACAAGACCACCATGAGCATTGGTTAGTCATTTGGGCTTTAGGGCGCTTCGACCAGAGTTGATCATTCGCGACCACACCATGAGCATCATGTGGGAAATGCTAAGCACTTTTCTTGTACGAATTGTGCACCTACCCGGCTGACTATTCAGAAAGAATGCTATTGGGCATATTGGCAAGGCAGTGCTCGTGGGCACCTTGTTAGTTATTAGGGCTTAAGGGCGCATCGACTACATTGGTCATGTAGCGCCCATTGGTCTCGTGGGCACCTTCCTGGTGGTGTGCGTCTAGTGGGAACGACCTCGGAAACACTCGATCACGAGCTCACGATCATCATCACCACAAAGCGCGATGGCTGTCATTTGAACACTCGGAAACACACACACCAGTTGTACATGGAGAGCATCACGCACACCTATGCTCATTTTGACCTACTCTATATTGCGAAATATGATGGACAAGATAAGAAGAACATCTGGGTCCCCTCCCCCATTCTTACGGACACAAAATACATGACTGAAGAAGCAATATCGTGCAATATAGAAAAGGAAGGATAAAGGTGTGTGTGTGTGGAAGGTAATGGGGCCGCGACCTTTACGATGGCGGGACCGGAGTTAAATGTAGATTCCACAATATTATTCAATTGCCTCTACACAATGCTAGCTTAGATGCTATAAAATAGCATCGTTCCATCTTCAATTTTCAGAATTGGGCAAGGGCAACATCTAAGCTGCATCTGCATCACTGTTTTTGTTAATAGTTATACCACCCTAACCATCCGCTAATCGTGAAGCCGCATCAATACAATGTATGCCATTAATGTGATAATGATCACAAATGTCGGCGAGGTGGAAGCGAATATGTCGCCTCACATCCTGCAGCTGAGTAACCGGAAGCCACATCGACGACAGTTGGGCTCGCTCACCTGATTATATTCTCGTACTCTTTGTCGTTGCCCTTGGAATCCTTCCACCGGCGGTACATGACCGAGGCGTCCACATTGGCCGGACTGGACGTGTTCGGCTCGTTCAGGAGCGATATCACCGACAGTAGGATAGTTCTGCAGAGAGTGACGGGTGTCAGCAGTACGCAGTGCCCCATACCGTCAGCCACACAGTGTCAGCAGTACACAGTGCCCCATACCGTCAGCCACACGGTGTCAGCAGTACACAGCGCCCCATACCGTCAGCCACACGGTGTCAGCAGTACACAGCGCCCCATACCGTCAGCCACACGGTGTCAGCAGTACACAGTGCCCCGTACCGTCAGCCACACGGTGTCAGCAGTACACAGTGCCCCATACCGTCGGCCACACGGTGTCAGCAGTACACAGCGCCCCGTAATGTCAGCCACACGGTGTCAGCAGTACACAGCGCCCCGTACCGTCAGCCACACGGTGTCAGCAGTACACAGTGCCCCATACCGTCAGCCACACGGTGTCAGCAGTACACAGCGCCCCGTACCGTCAGCCACACGGTGTCAGCAGTACACAGTGCCCCGTACCGTCAGCCACACGGTGTCAGCAGTACACAGTGCCCCATACCGTCAGCCACACGGTGTCAGCAGTACACAGTGCCCCATACAGTCAGCCACACGGTGTCAGCAGTACACAGTGCCCCATACAGTCAGCCACACGGTGTCAGCAGTACACAGCGCCCCATACAGTCAGCCACACGGTGTCAGCAGTACGCAGTGCCCCGTACCGTCAGCCACGCGGTGTCAGCAGTACACAGTGCCCCATACCTTCAGCCACACGGTGTCAGCAGTACACGGTGCCACATACCGTCAGCCCCACGGTGTCAGCAGTACACAGCGCCCCGTACCGTCAGCCACACGGTGTCAGCAGTACAGTGCCCCATACCGTCAGCCACACCACTTAGTTACCCCAAAGTCATCGTTATAATCGAAAGTCGGTCCGTATATATGATCCGCTGATGTCGCTATGGGAGAACTGAACAGTTATGGTGCATTAGGAAATCCCGAGAGATTGGTCCAGATTTGAACGTTGCTCGATTACGAAGTAGTTAATCATTGAGGGGGCATTTCACACCTTCCCAAGGTTTTCGGCGGATAGTGAGAAGAAAAGGCTACTCAACGAGTCTATTACGATGACACTGAAGGCTTCGTCTCCAACCTCAATAAAACATAAAACCTAAATAATCGCCACCAATTTGACGGAATAAACAGACACGTGAGGTGGTAATATAAAATATCTGGTGACTTCAACGTAAGAATGCGCACCTAGTTCCAACTTCTGTCTTGGGACCATCAGTGTAGGTTATGGAGTAGCATCGATGTGATTATAGTAATTGCAATGCTTCTACCCTGACGAGCTCTGGGAGAGTGCTTCCTTTCTTGGTCGTTGCGAGGGAAATATCAATCGTGGGTGAAATCAGTTCTCATGGTGGGATACAAGTGTGCTTTATTCTCACGACACGTCGTAGTGGGATATGAGCCTAATGTAGGAGAAAGCGGACTCTGTCGCAAAAGGGTCTTAGTTTTTACGCAATTCTGACGGAAAAGGGTCTTTTTACCGGATGAAAATTGATAGCATGTGATGAGAGAAAACAGACTTGTATGTGGGGTGTGATGGAAACTTTCTCGGTCTAATTGCATGTCGGAGTCCCAGCTTTTCACGTGTGTTTGCTGACGACAGTTCGCGGGCCTCTGCCAAGAGATTATCCAAGAGAGGATAATGTTTTGGATGCCATAAATCTAGGAACTGCCCATTTTTCCAACCACGTTAAGATACCTTGAAACATGAAGGCTATTCACCGGAGCAGAAGGCACCTTGCCGGCACAGGAGTCATTCTGATCGACATAAGAGGTCCCTCGTAATCACAGTGCCATCCAAGACCCTCACCAACAAAGGAGGCCTCTGACCGATACAGAGGGGCCCTCTCACTCGCACAGTGATCCTCGCTGATAAGAGGCTCCCTGACCAATACAGGAAGCTCCTCCCGTTATCACAAGTGATTCTGATTGACATAGGAGACCTTCTGACAGGCACAAGATACGCCGGTTGAAACGCTATGCCTGACGCACAAGATTCGTGCTTCAGGATCCATTCCGATGGTCAGCGATGACCCTAAGACATTTCTCTACAATCAACACGTGACTTGATTTACACCCGCCCAATTGTGCCCATTGAAAGATTGAGAGGGCAGCTGCGACACGATAAACAACACTAACACCACATACTGGCGCATCGCGGGCCACACGACTGTAAACTCGCCACTCACCTTACGCCCGGTGGTGTATCACCTGCTGGCAGAATTGGATGTGTGCTTTGGAATTATGCGCCTGGACGGCGAGAATGTGGCCACCATCTAATTCCGAGAGGATAACTTCCTTTCAGTGCGTGCCATAAACTCCCCATTGTATCTCTAGGGAATTCTGAAGTTTAATCAAACCGGAATCAATCATGTAGCCTTCCAGTGAGAAAGATGATAATATATTTCCGGGGAAGACAATGTTCTGGGCACCAGAACTTCAGGACGTGGCTAACTTTTGTTCAACCCTACGGCGAGATATAACCACACACTTGTGCCTTACCTGACACTCTGCGTGGGATTCCACCTTTCACAGGGTAGCTCGCCACTCTGTGGGTCGTCAATTGGTGGGTGCAGAATGCTGATACACAGGTCACCATTCTGAAGAGCACGAATACAGAGGTCAGCACGCTTAGTTAGTTACTTGAGATTACGGGCGCATTGACTGCGTCGGTCATGCAGCAGGTCAGCATGCTTTCCCTCTCCACACAATACTCCTTGGCAGATGAGATCGCACGTAGAAGAAACAGCAAATTCTTATACTGCAACACCAAGACACTGTGAACTCATCCTTGACAATAGCTTATAACACGCATATATACATACATGTGTTTATGTGTGTGTATTTGTATGTGTGTATGTATGTGTATGTGTGTGTGTATGTGATTGTGATTGTGGTTTTAGGGCGCATCGACCATGGTTGGTCATTTAGCGCCCATGTGTGTGTATGTGTGTATGTATGTGTATGTATGTGTGTATGTATGTGTGTATGTATGTGTGCATGTATGTGTATGTATGTATGTATGTATGTATGTATGTATGTATGTATGTATGTATGTATGTATGTATGTATGTGCGTGCGTGCGTGCGTGCGTGCGTGCCTGCGTGCGTGCCTGCGTGCGTGCGTGCGTGCGTGCGTGCGTGCGTGCGTGCGTGCGTGCGTGCGTGCGTGCGTGTGTGTGTGTGTGTTTGCGTGTGTGACCAAGCCTCAAATCCACGCTACATTACGGCGATTCCCACGCCTATTTGAAAGTAATGAATAACACAAATGGCACAGCTCAATTACAGGCTGCATGATTTACACTTTCCCATGCTGCATTTGTGTGCCGATTGCACCAAACAGGAAGCAATTATTGTCACCCGCCATCGAAATCGCATCGCACATCCGTTGGCACCATGCACGTGTTCAGCCCGTTCCCCCGCCCCTTTGGGGTGTTATCTGTCCCAAGACGGTATCTGTTATCTGTTATCTGTCCATCCATCGTCTCACCCCATTACGTCTGCAGTCGACGCTGGGTGTCCACACTCTCTACAGACCAAATGCCCGCACGTCGGCCATGCCGTATTCCGACCACCCTGAAAATCGTACGGTACCAGGAGGCTGATATTATAGTTCGATACCAGAGCAGCTAAATCAATCCTAACAGATATGGCGATGGAGATGACAGAACTCAGGCGAGAAAACCAGATACTAACCTCGCAGAACTAAAACTCAATTGAGCTCGTGATAACCAACTCACCTCATAGACATTTGGATGCCACACTTTACTGAGGAACTTCACAGTGGGCGGTGAGTAAGGGTAGTCTGAAGGGAAATTCAGATGCGCCTGAAACATCATGAAAAGTTAACGAACACGACGTTTGTTTATTGTTTATTGGGTGGTTCACGACGCACTTTATGCACACTCACGGCTAATGGCGCCGCCCACACTGAACTAAACAACCGAACCACCACCTCTGATTCATCACATACATGCTGCTTTCGCACCTTAGCTCTCGCCTGTCGAGCGCATTTCGCCACCCTTCTAATCCAAGGATATTTGCCCTTTCACAATACTCTGCAACTGTAAGGTTTCGAGTCTCTATCTCAATCTCGGCTTCCTGTTTGGGATTTCGCCATTCACACGGTCATATGACGTTAGAGTGGCGACGTTACCTGACCTGGGCAACTGTGCTTGTCTGAATGTAACCCAAAATTAACATTTTCCTCCACCTCCCTTTGCCGTCTCATCCTGATGTAGATAGAAGCACTTGACATGACGTGCAGTGTTTCTTCGTGACACAAATGTATTGCACCAAATTACTGCACTCTCGGACAACTGATAGCTCTCTACGACAGGTGAAATTAAACATTCTGGTATCAGTAGCTTCAAACAGGCCCCACAGCCATCAGTTTGAAAATGACTCGAACTATATATCAGGGCAGCTTATGTTTGTAGAAATACATCGTTGTTTTATTTCGTCTTGCAACTAGTGTTGTTCTATTGAATATATTATATATATATATATAATATCACGTTTTCGAAGATGATACCCAAAACACATGCTTACGAGCGAAATACTTTCATTTTGCTACAAGATGAAGCTGAAATGGACAAGTTTCATGTAATGGGTATTTTGTTGCAAAAGAATTATATCTAATATTGTACATATGCAGATCATTATGCCAGGTCTTCTCCCTATATCTTGTTCCTGAGACCACATGGCCTATGAGGAAATTTCCTCTGTAAAACCAGCTAATCACGACAGGGACCAATCACAAGGGTACAGAGGGTGGCGTTGGATCTCAAGTGCCTGAGTGGTGTGCCTTGGCTCAGCAGTTAGATTTTGATCCCATGCTGAGCTTGTCATCCCTGCCAGGATAAGAAGCAAGTGACGGCAATGCCAGCTTCTCAGTGCGATGTGATGCCTCAACATCGACCAACCTGTGAGACTGGCGAAATTGCCTGCTATGTTCTGATCCAATTGGGTGCATATGATATAGGTCCTAATGGCCTACTGACAGGGGTCAGGAATGAAGAACCACAGATAAACAATTAAATCCAAGTAAGCAAGTGCATAACTATTGTGTTGTACTCCAGCTAAAAATTTTGTAGTCCAGCTAAAAATATTGTACTCCAGCTAAAAATGTTGTACTCCACTACCAATAAAAATATATGGAAATCCTACACTGGAAAAAAAATGGGTTGAAATTTTACATTACAAAAAAAAATATGTCTGGCATGGACAGTATAAAATAATTGACCATGTGGCCTGGAAATTCACAGTTAATGGAATTGTGCTATTTCATCCTTAGGTTTTTACACTTTTGCCACATGTGTAGGCAGTCATTATACACATGACTGCTAAATAATGTAAAATGCATGTGACTGAAGTGAAAGGCATTCCACTTGTTTAATCCTTAAGTGATGATCCTTTATTTTCTTCCAATCTTTCACTATTTCCAAGGAACTTCTTTCTTCATCTGCACAGTTAACGGTGAAATAATTTTAGGACTCTGGGCATGGAAGACAAGCCCAGACTAGGTATGATTATGTATTTTGGGGGGAAATTTGTGCTTAAAGGTTTTATGATTTCTTCTTTAAAAAAAAGATTTTCTTTAATGATAGATTCCTAGGTTTTCAGGAATTTAAATCATTTAAATGCAATGTTCAGGAATGTGTATCAGATGATGGGACCCCTCATTTTATGTACAAATATAAGTAAATCAGGCAACTTGTATGAGTGTAAAATAATATAAAGTGCAACATAAACCAGCAGCCCTGAATGTCAACAACTGTGTGATCAGCTTAAAAACAGACCCACAGTGAGATTCAAACATCCAAAACCAGTAGAAAAAGCAAATACCTTCACAAACAATGCAAATTTGTACACACAGCTTTTACTGGAATATGCTATGTAGAGCATGTTGCTTGGAGAGATATGGCTATGCACTGCCTAAAATAATTGTTTTAATAAATATAATACAACTGAAACATAGCATAACCTAACCTCCCTTAAGAAAAAAGACCCTTAAAACATAATTGCAAAATGTGAAGGAATTTAACTTCCAAAGATTTTCAGACTCACAGAAACCTAACCTAGCCTAACAGCAGCTGCTTTTGAAGACAAAATTCCAATTTGTTTTTTAAACTAGAAAAAAATTCCAACTTAAAAACCAAAACTAACCTAACATAATCAAGCATAACATATATGTTTGCTTTAAGGATGTTGGTTGGTTGGTTATTGGAATTTAGGGACACGTCAACTGCTTTGGTCATACAGTGCTCATATTGCTTTATGGACATAAATGTGCATAAAATCATTACTTATTACCACCTTCGAGCACAGTAACTGTTTTTCTTTATGAACATTACTTTTCATGCTATCTTACCAAACTCTAAGCCTCATTTTTGGTGCTATTTGACCTCCCAACTGCAAAGTATGTGCTTGCAGAGGAAACAAGTGATTACACCATGTTAAGAACATTCATAAACATTGCACTGAAAAAAGAAACTCCAAGAAATCCAAAATTACCTTAAACTGCATATTTACATTTGAATTTTTGGTGACTTCTATATTCAGCACAGCCATTTTTAGGTTCAGGACATTTCAAACAATCAGTTATGAGTGATGTGACATCTACCAGAGGAATACCAACTCTACCCCATCTAGGTAGAGGAAGATGGGGGAGGGTTCCAAACATTTAAGACATGCAACAAATAGCTTTACTGCTGCTGCTGTATGGCAAAGCCAGTACTTGTACTGTTTACTTAGCACAAAAATGAGCAAGCTATCCATATTTAAACAGTTTACTTCAACAAAAATCCACTAACCACCTGCAAAAAGAAACTTTAAAACAGAAAAATATTTTGTAATGGTTTCCTGCAATTTGAGCCCCAAAATGTGGTTGTGCAGGATTACTTCACTCTATCTGTTTTGATAAAACCTATTAATAGCTGCTAAAAAAATACTGTGCAATGGAAAATACATCAGAGGTCACTTGTTGGTGGTTCCGTATGCCAACTGCTCTTGGAAGCCTAAAATGATACCAGCAGTTTTTGCTAACTCAGTACTCAAAGTAGGTACCTATAGAGCTATGTAGGATTGGACATTTGAATTTCAATAGGGAAAGGTCCATCATTTATGAATGCAATCATATTTTTGTTATGTACATGTTGAATGTGACTTGGAAAATGTCCAAAGTCATGTGTTCCAGAAATAGAACATGTTCAGATATAATACCCCTGCTTCCCCTACCTACCTACCCATGCTTTTTATTATTATCCTACAAGATAATTCATCAAAGCCTATGTTAATGCCACATAACATCAAAATCAAAAATTGCCATTGCCACATACAGTCAAAAAAATATCATGGTAAATAAGTAGATCACAGGAAGCATTGTGCTAAATTGGTTGTGGTCATAAAGGTTGGTGGAATCAGGATTAGCAACAGCAACCAACCCAAGACATACCTTAAAATATCCTCCTTCATATAAAGTGCGTGGCGGACCAAATAGAGCTACTTCCCAGCAAAACATATTATCGTCATTTGCTAATTTGACACGGAAGCCTTCCACAGGCTCTTCTTGCAAGCTCTTGTATTCCAATGCCAGTGCTCTCATTGCACTGCTGGTTGGCTGCTGAGACCCATGAGCCATTCTTCAGAATAGGCACCTGCCTACCTACCCTACAGTTCAAGGAAGAAAATGGCTCAATGGTTGCTCCAGATCATACGTGAGCATGAAGTAATTTAAACGCTCCCCGAAATTCTGACGTAAACCTCTCCACTCTCCTTCCCAGCACAACAACAATAGTGTCACTTATGACGATTCAACGATTTAAGGTCACAGTTTCGCGAGGGTGTGGAATCAGAACATCCCAAACGTAACATCTACAGAAAGGTCAATTTACAAAAAGTCGAAAATGAATAAAGCCTAGAAATAATAGCGTCCAATATTCAGAAGATCTAACGTAATAAAACTTTTTTTTTTAAACTGTAACATTCAACGATTGTAATAGTTCAAAATTAAAAGCCTAAGGACGCAAAATTCAAGATACAATTAATATAGAAGCTCCACAACAGTTCATATACTCCCGACACCAATGAAATAAATGTTGACTACTTTAAACTGCGAATTGAACGTTGTACGTATGTAAACTGTTGCAGTTTTCGGAGCTGGGAATGATGGTGATTCCATTCCCCTTGAGAGAATTTCCAATTACATATCAGTTAGGGAAATTGGTTAGCTGGAGGCAGAATGAAAAAATTAGGATGAAGGTGAGATCGAGTGAGATCATCAAGCCGGTAATTGGCTGAGCGGGACGGAGGTGGTTATGCACTTTTGGATAATGATGATGATTGTGGAGTATCATGTGCATGGAAGGAGATTTATGGTGTTGGATATGTAATCAACGAGGTACAAGATATTAACCCGCGCACCTCCGGGGGAGGGGCAGATATCTGTCCCCGCCCCCTCCGGTTTTTCCTCATTTGCCGCCAAACTAATTGGGTTAGCAAGGCCAATTCTCGCATAGCTGTTCATTGGTTTATTCCGCATATCCTCATATATTTTTAACCTGGGACATCTCAGGTCAGGTCACCAGGTCAGGCGAAGTGACCGAACTACACTCTTAGTTCTAGGTAGCATAACTTCCGCAATAATTGGGCGATTGATTTCAAACTTATAACACGTCATGATCTCATCAGAGACCATAGTATGTACATCGGTTTTTTTATCGTACCATTGACCTTAAGTCAGGTCCCGGCCATGTCTTCCCAGTATAGGGCTATGGTAAAATATTCAAATGTGTCCTGGCTACATATTTGCGCTCGGAATAATCTCACAACGGTTATGGGATGTAGATGGAAGCTATGCTCAATGTTACCGTTGACATTTTTGTTCAGTGACCTAACCAAGGTCTCTGAGGTCACCTGAGATCACTGCGCATTATATCGCACTTCATTGAGCTATAAGGCTGAAATTACCGTCATTGTACTTGTATCGCCAAGACGTGTCGATTGTTACCTTACATGACCTCCGTAGGCGACTTCATGACTTCATGCCCTTGTCCTGAGTTTCGGTTGACCTGACCTTAAATTACACCGCTTATTGTCGGTAGTGCATTTCAAGGACTGTCGAATAGCCTTCGCCGTTTGTTTCTATCTGTTGCAGGTCCTGAGATATGTGTGGATATCTGAGTCCCACCTGATCTGGTCGAATTTGACATATGATGACCCAGTGAGCTGAATGTTGACCTGAGCGAAAACAATGACCGAAACACTTTCGATAGAGCCCGTCACCAGCTATCCAACTCCGTTTTCCGTTTGTCGCTAGCTAGCATAGTTATAGAGATCTTAGGGGGCAGACATCTGCGCCCCCCCCCCGGACATGCGAAGTTGGCGCGGACCTCCGGACGTGCGAGTGTTAAGATGTAATACCATGATTGAGATATGTAAAATCGCAAAAGATCAGACAATGTCAATCGGAGTAATCTGCGCTCTTCTATTTAGAAAATCACGTAGGGGCCACCAATTCAGGTTAGACAAGGCGATCGGTGTAGGGCAGCTAAACGTGAACAAGGTTTCACTCAAGGAGTGGTTGGTCAATGCATGCGTTGCTTGGTGATGTGGTGGGGAGTCCCCCTCCCCCCATTGAATGTGTTGAAGAGTAGCTGGATTGTGACGACCATATGCACGGGTGGTATCTACTGGATGTAGCGAACATGCCCACTACACGATCTGTGTAGTGGGCATGGTCGCTGTGTACCCCCTTCTCAGAAGGGGGTCCCTGTGTAGTTTCCTGGTGCCAAGGTGAAGGACCTGGCACCTGTGGTGGCACAGGTCACCAGTGATCACCAGTTTAACACAGTCATAGTGCATGTAGGGGTAAATAACATAGGTCCTGCTAGGAGTGAGGAGCTTCTGCGGGAGTACAGGGCCCTTCTGGCCACCCCTGAAGGGTACCAATAGAGTCATTGTAACAGCAATTTTGCCTAGGGCTAGAGCCTCCCCAGAGTGGAGCTCTAGGGCACTGGCAGCTAACGCCAGGGTAGAAAAGCTCTGCCATGAGCTAGGTTTTACATTTGTAGACGAGTGGAGCAGGTTTTATGCATCGTGGGACCTCTATCAGAGGGATGGCCTGCACTTCTCTGAGAAGGGAGTCCATGTGTTAGGCAAAGTGTACGAGCATGTCCTTCAGGGGAACTAAGAAATGGGGTGGGAAGGGAGGAAATTGCATTGCCAACTCAGAAATATTCCAATGGTGTCAGCCAAGGCAATATAACCTCAAAGTCTGCAAATAGGGACAGCAGCAGTTCAAGGGGACAGAGTGATAGTTCACATAGTGATAAAAGAACTCCTCAGTATGAAAAAGCCAAAGGTGGTTATGGAGCATTTGCTAAGTGTATGATGTTTAATGCTCAGAGTATCCGTTCCAAATTTGATGAATTCAAGTGTTATGTTGCTGAGGAGGAACCAGATTTTGTTTGCATTACGGAGGCATGGGTCAGTGAAGGGTATTTTGGAGATAACTTACAGGACTATGAGATCCAGGGATACAATATGTTTTCGTGCAATAGGGGTCCAACAATGAAAGGGGGTGGTGTAATGCTCTATATGAATAGCTTATTCAGTTCTCAAAAAGTAGCAGGTGGGGATAAAAATGTGTCTGTGGAGTCCATTTGGCTTGATGTCACTGTGGGAAAAGGCAACAGCAATTCTCTTAGGATAGGAGCTTTCTACCGATCAGGAACCCTGCCACATTCTCAGCAACTGGAGCTTGACAAGGTGATTTGTGAGGAAATCAGTAGAAACTTTAAGAGGAAGTGCCTTATTCTTGGTGACTTTAATCTAAAAGGTTATGAAAATGCTGGTGTTGGCTCCCCATCATGCAAAATGTTTAGGAAATGCCTTGAAGAGGACCTGTTCTTACACCAGTTTGTATCGGAACCTACCAGGCATGGTTCATTCTTGGACCTTGCATTCTCGGATTTAAGTGACTTGGTTCAAGACTTGACTGTAGGCGAAACTCTGGGCAGAAGTGACCATAACATATTTAGATTCAAGGCACATGTAGGGGAAATTATGAAGGATAATTTGGTAAAGGTTCCAAATTTCAACAGAGCAGACTTTGACTGCATGAGAGTGGCTTTAAGTGCCATCAGATGGGAAGAAGAATTCTCCAATTTAAATGCCTGTGAAATGTGGGAAAAGTTCAAATCTTACTTGAAGGAAATTCAGATTAGACATGTCCCCCAAAAGCAAAGACGCAAAAGAAGGGTAGGAAAGCCAGCATGGCTTACACCAGACTTGATAAAAGCAATTAAGGCTAAGCAAACTGCATTTAGAGTCTTTAAAGAAGCCTCAAATGTCGTTAATCTAAAGGCATATCGAAAAGCTAGAGACACTGTGAAGCAAAAAACCAGAGCAGCAAAGCGAGCAAAATAATTGGATTTAGCTAGAAACTGTAATGGGGACAGTAAAAGGTTCTTTAGTTTCTACAAGCTGAGTAAAGTTTCTAGCACAATTGGTCCACTGGAAGTAAACGGGACTACATTGGGTGAGGATAGTGAGATGGTTGAGGAGCTGAGCAAGCATTTTAATTCAGTGTTTACATTGGAAGATATGACCAATCTGCCGACCGTACACCATAGTTCAGTGACATGGGATCTGACAAATGATGTTGATCTCATTGATAGTGATGTTGTTTACAATCATATCAGGAAGATAAAGCCAAACAAGGCAGCAGGACCTGATGATATTTATGCTAGGGTGTTGCAGGAAACTGAAAAGGAACTGGCATTTCCACTTAGTATAATATTTTGTAGATCAGTTTCACAAAATGAAATTCCAACCGATTGGAAAAGGGCAAATGTAGTTCCTATTTTCAAGAAAGGAGAAAGAGGGAAAGTTGAAAACTATAGGCCAGTAAGTCTCACATCCCTAGTCCGCAAGATACTCGAATCATTTATCAAAGATAGAGTAGTTAGTTATCTGGAAGGTAGCAGATTGATTCAAGATACTCAACATGGGTTTAGAAAAGGACGATCGTGTCTCACAAACCTCTTGGACTTTTTGAACTTCGCCACAGAACAATTTGATCAGGGAAATCAGGTTGATGTAGCATATCTTGACTTTAGTAAGGCCTTTGACAAGGTACCCCATAAACGGTTAATGATACAGCTTCAGTCCCATGGTATTGCAGGTAGCATCTTAAAATGGATAGAGTTGTGGCTTTCAGATAGACAGCAAAGAGTGATGCTAAATGGTACAAAGTCATCATGGCAAAATGTTCTTAGTGGAGTCCCCCAGGGGTCAGTACTGGGGCCACTACTGTTCATTATATTTGTAAATAACATTGAAAGTGGCCTAAGCAGTAAAGTTTTGAAATTTCCGGATGATTTGAAGGTCTTTAGGGCAATAACAGGACAAGATGAGCATATCTCGCTGCAAAAAGACTTAGACGAACTTGTGAAGTGGTCCGAAGCAAATGAAATTTAATTTTGATAAGTGCAAAATCATGCATGTAGGTAAGCAGCATATGAAGGCTCCATACTTGATGGGTGGCCAAGTGCTATCAGTGACTCAACAGGAGAAGGATTTAGGTGTTATTCTAAACACAAAACTGGGGGCATCAAAACAGACCAAGGAAGCCAGGAAGAAAGCATTGAGAATGCTCGGGGCAATAAATAGGAATGTATCATACAGAAGTGAGGAAGTGATCAGGAAGCTTTACTGTGCATACGTCAGGTCACATTTGGAATACTGCATCCAAGCTTGGTCTCCTAGCTATGAAAAAGATTGTTAGCTTTTAGAGAGAGTACAAAAGAGGGCTACAAAAATGGTTAATAGCATAAGCAACCTGGCATATGAGGAAAGATTGAAGAAATTGAATGTTTTCACTTAGATATAGAAGGCTGAGAGGAGATCTCATCGAGGTTTTTAAATTTGTCCATGGTATGGAGAGGGGATACATTGGGGAAATGTTTGAATTGAACAGAAATGATGCAATTAGAGGTCATAAATTCAAAATTAAAGTTAACCACAGCAGAACAAGGTTAAGGCAAACTTTCTTCACCAACAGGGTAGTAGAACACTGGAACCAGCTGCCAGAAAACATTGTCAGAAGCAGCACATTGAGCATCTTTAAAAACAGCATAGACAATCATTATAAGAATAGAGGGCTTGCTTTTCAGTATTACAGGGAGGGCTGATTGACAGATTTGGTGGGCAACTGGTTCAGTGTACAGAGTGCAACCAAGAAGGGCCCTTGTGGCTCATAGTTGCACTAATATTTTATGTCTTTTTGTCTTTATGTCTGTGTAGAGACCGCACGTTCCCGACGCTTCCGTTCGCCGCCACTGCATCAGGAAGAAAGTCAATTGGTTGGTTGTGCATGCAGTCATTCACAATTTGTTCATCTTTTATATTTTAGCTTTCAGGGGTGGATACAGGGAAGAACATTATGGATATGGGTTCCCCAAATGGAAGGTGGCCCCCTCTGTGAAGGCTTGTGTGTATCACCCTCAAATGTCGCCAGAGGAGTAGACGCCCTTGGTAGGAAAGGGGCCCCCCAGGAAGGCTCGAGTGTACCAACACCCCATGGAGTTTCAACCAGAAGCACCTGTGCGTCAGATATGCATAAGCTCTCAGATGTAAGCGAACGAGTTACCGAAACCTACTCGGCCTCGACGCCGTGTAAGTAGTATGGCCGATTTATTTACATTTGGACGGCCTCGAGCTTACCCAGCTGATTGTAGCAGGCAAGTGGGCCTATTGACGAAGCTGGAAGTTCTGCCTTGCCGCCAGTCCTGAGGATAGATGTAAGACATGTGTAAATAACTGACTTATTTGCGTGACAGCGTGAACTCGGCTAATATATATCCTGTCAGAAAAGATACTACCTTATATCCTGCCAGAGTAGCATTATGCAACATCATGTGTGCAGTAACCCTGTGCAGATTGGTTGAACGGATATTCCGCTCTCGATCTCTCATCTTAACCTATGAATGGGCATGACTTAGGATTTTAACAGACTTCTGTATTGAATGTAGAATTGTCATGCACCCTTCCAAAAATATACCAAGAAAATACCCAATGTAGGCCTAAACGGGAACCATAGTGGCAATCAGTAGAGGCCCCAGTAGGTCGCCAACTAGTCCTATTCCTAGCCATAGAAGGCTCTCGAATTTTCCAGATTCCCAGAAGCGCTACAGCTCCCAAGGCTCCTAGCCATATGCCTGATCGATCGGTCTCAGGCATATTAATTATTTTTTTGAGTTATGTTTACTATTCCAGTTACAGTACAGTACAGTTCTTTTACAGGAATGTTAGATCACATGCGATTTTTTACCCAAGGTGTAGTTTCCCGTAGGGTATGATATGGAACACTACGGATATCATTCAGTGCATCCTACATTTCGCTTACTTCTTAATCATTCCGCACCGGCATAGTCATGATAACACCCCGCTTGCTCCATCACTTTCCATTCTCGAGCCCCTCCAAAGGGAAAGAGAAGTCCACATATGTCCACGTATGTTCTTGGTCCTCTGCACAATGCTGCCAGTCGCCTCGCCTTGACAAAAGAAAATCCTAAGTGCATACGTGTTCAGGATTATACCAAATGACAGAACACGAATAACGTTGATTTCGTCAACCGAAGGGAACATTGTAAGTGCAAACCACCCCTATCCTTAATCTATATATGATTAGCAGTTAATGAAATTAAGTCACTTTGAACCTAGCCTGATTTTTAAGACGCCATGAACTTTCCAAGTGGCGTGCTGATGAGTCACTCGGGAAAATATGTTACCTGGTGGTCAATCTTAAAACAATACATTTGGCCCTAAATTATGGTCTCTGGTAGCATGAAAAATTGGAGCGAGGCCTAGATAATATTCGGAGCAAGGCTTCTGAACATTATCAGCAAGGCTTCTGAATATTATCGACGAGGGGATGAGTGTGATGGTTCATCACATGCTTGCTTCTGCTGCGACCTACACGTCACTGAATTTCCGGCAGTTGGTTGCCGTCAACATTGGCTAGCCTGCAGTGACGCCACCGGAGGCAGAAAATCCCGGCCCCGTATGTATACATTTGTGCAGCACATGCCAACCGACAGTCAGTCGCCAGACTCCGGACAGACACATTGCTCGACTGGCAGGAGAAACAGTGTTCCGTGTCCGAATATAGTGACCTTGCACAGAAGAGTGGTGATCCGGTGCTGGAAGCAACATAATCTGTGTGGTGGTCGGTCATTCTTCGCGCCACGGACTCTACAGTGTTCGTGTCGCGAGAGCTGCTTTCACTTGTGCACGGCCGAGTGGGCTGCTGAAAAGTGACATGACCCGCTTGGTCTTCATTTTGCGCACCCTGACGCTGCTGATGTCGACCGTGCCATGCCACTGGGCCGCCACCTCGTCCACTATATTCCGCGATGGCCGCCACCCATCACAGTGGCCATCAGCCGCCGTCCGCGGACCCGCCGACCTGGACACGATCTCTGCGCAGCTGCGGCAGCTTCTGGCGCGCGGTGGCGATGGTTCGGCCGGGCTGGATGCCGATGGCCGCCTGAGACGGCTGGAGGCGGCGGTGGCTCTGCACCACGCCGACACACGACGGCAGCTGGACGCCATCACAGCACACCTGGCCGCCATCGAGAAGGGCCGGCCACTGGCGCAGGCGGCGCCAGAAGTGCACCGTCACATGTCGCAGCTGGTCGAGCAGCTGGCGTGTGAGCGCCGGCAGACCAGCCGGTACCGCGAGCAGCTGGAGCGACGCAGCCAGCAGCTGCAGAAGGTGCTGCGGCTGGTGCATGGTCAGGCGAGGACGCTGAAGACGGTCACAACGCTGCTGAGCGACGGCCGGCTCTTCAGCGCTGTCAGCAATACCAGCGCCCAGCTGCAGCAGGTTCACACGGACGTCCAGCGGCTGCAACACCAGACTGACCAGCAGAACCGGGTAACGGCGATCAGACTGGATGCATTGCAGCGACTGGCGAAGCAGCGCGTCGAGAGCAGCTCAACGCTTAGCGAAAGTGAGTCGGATCGCCTTGCAAATATGCAGGAAGTAGTCAACGAGGCGATGGGAAGCATAGCCGAACTGAGGAAAGACGTGCTTAATCAAGCGATCCTGCAAGAGCAAATATCCATCGTACCACAGTTGAAAGAGATGGACGAAACACTTCGAGAGCACGGTCACAGAGCTCAAGAGGCAGCTAGAATTATCAAGGAAGATCTGGCGAAAGTTCTGTCACAGAAGCAGACGACAGTGGATGCGCTAACAATGCAACGTCAGCAGATAGGTTCCGTGGATCGGCAGCTTCAAATGTTATCAAAGACGATTAGTCACAGTCAGCCTGGCCGTCACAATGACCTTCTCGGGCAGGTAGCGTCTGCTTCCGATCGGCTAGTTCAATTCAGCTTGGTGTTCAATAGATCACTTCACGCATTGAATGATGCCGGAACTGATATCCGATTCGGACTGAATGACATAGCAAATAGACAAAAAGTAATGACTGCCAGCATCGGTCGTGTCCAAACAGGACTAGTTGCAATGTCAGGAAGCCAGAACACAGTACGTGTTTCTGTTGGTGATTTACGAACAGAGTTACGCACACTGTCGGAAGGGCAAACTGCGCTGCATGTCTCCATGAGAGGTGCACATGATGCACTAAAGGCGATCAAGGTCGGGCATGATCAAATGACGGAAAAGCAAGCTGAATGGAAAGTCTTCAGCAGTGATGTCCGAACGATGATGAACACACTGTTGGATGGGCACGGCTATTTAAATAGCTCTATTGCTGAGGTGCTCAAAGTGCTAGCTTCCGTGGAGCAAGACGGAAGTGAGGCTGCATCTGCCGCCAGCCGCTTACAGAGGGGGTTTCGTACCTTCGTCAGTCGCCACAGTGTATTGAAGGTGTCTGAGAACGGTGAAAGTTCCTCGCTGAACAGATCGGTGGAGAATCTCGGCCGTCTGGATTCCTCCGCTGCAGGTGTGTCGTCAAAACTGTGCCACGAAAGAGAGAAACTGTGGCACAGCGCCAACAGCACCGCCTCAGCCGCTTCTCGTATGCAGCGCAGTCTGGTTGAGCTATCTCAGCAGCTGGCGAACCTGGTGGAGAAGCTGCCCTGCATGGAGTTGACATCCCCAGGGCCAGATACAGGCTCAACACTGAGCGAAGTTTTCACCTCACAGCCGCGAGCCTCAACAACAGCCACTGCTCTGCTGGACCTAGACATTGATATTGGACCGACAAGGCCCAGTATGGTAGTCTCGACAGAGGTCAGCACGGCGCCCTCTGAGAGTGACAAGACAGTCACCCCCGTGGAGGCGATCAACACTGCGAAAACTTCTTCAACATCGGAGGCAACTCTATCTCATGTATCAATTAGCTTAGCGAAAGTTCCTGCAACTAATGGCATAGCGTCAACTGCAACTATACCTACAACTACTCCTGCTTCAATAACTACAGCTTCAACTTTGAGTGCAGCAACTCTAACTACAACAACAGATACAACATCTAAATCCCCTGCTGCACCAACAAGTGCAACTGTCACCGCACCAACAACTCCATCTACAACTACTGCTATATCAATAGCCACAACTTTCGCTGTGCCAACAACTGCAACTACAACTACAGTGAAGACGACGTCCAAGACGACAATAACTACCGCAAAGCCATCCGTGAAGCCTCCTAGTCTCCTAGAGATGTTCCTAGAATCTCTGCGGAAACGGAAGCAAAAATTAAAACTGGGATGATTATTCGTGTCATACCGTAAGGAGGAAAGTATTAAATACGCCACTACATCGTGCCGTATGTAGTTCGTTTCAAATGTGGTCGACCGATAACTTTGGCGCTGTGTTGACGATCTGCTGAAGTCAGGAGGCCGGGGACCGGGCCCGCTCGGAGCGCGTTGCCGGCCGTGTTCTAGCTGTTGATGTGTTGTATTCTCCAGCAGGAGAAGTAAATCATCGCTTTTCTATGAATATATGATGTCCCAACATTTTGTCTTTGTCTTATGCTTGCCAGGGTCAACGTTTGCCGCGTTTTCGCATTCAGAATATTGCTAGACGCACTCAAAATGCAATTTTTGAAGGAGAAGTACCGGCTATAATGCGGTCGAAGGACAAAGACACCACAACGACGATCGGTTGAATCCTCTATCTCATTGCGGGCATTACTTAAATATTCGGTTGAGGAAATCCAATAATTTTAGACGTTAACATGCTGCCTTAAGGGTCAACCACTCCAACCCGTCTTTAATTCGTCCGATTTGGAAGTGCTGGCGCTTCACAGGTATTTCTATGATATCACATTTCTGGGCCAGTGGAATATCCAGCAGGCAAGTACAAACAAATCTCCAGTGACAGGCAAAAGGCTTAGCATCGGAACAAATTTTTTTTTACAGTCCTACAATTTTCCTAGAGGCCCTCAGCTTAGGACGCACGAGGATTGCTTGACAACTCCAGGGGTATCTGTCATAATGATTCCACTACGCCAAGATCCATGGAAAAAGGTGAATACAATTATACGCCTGGAAGTAAGCGACTCAGTGTTAAGTGCCAAAAGGCAAAAATTAATTTTTCCTCCACAGGATCCATTAGTACTCCTGGCTATGAGTTTCCTTGCAGCAACGAAGCCACATTGAAGCAGTTTCTCTATGTAAAATGAAAACATTTGAAGGAAAATAAAAATTGTACAAGCATAAGCAAGTTCGGTTTACCTTCCAGTGATAATTTGGGGGAAAACCAAATGCAATCTATAGGGAAACCGTCCGTTTCTTTTCAGATTGGATCGGTCCCTGCCTACTCATTGCAAGATATCCTACATGTGTGCGTTATGCGAGAGCAGGGAGAATGGTAGCGTATGACTACACATTACTTTTTCCACTTTTTGCTTGCGCACCCATTTGTATTGCTGCTACCATTTCCTGTTATGTCCGACAGAATGAAGGAAGAACAATACATGAAGAAACTTTTCTGCCAAATCCAGCTGCAACATATGCTTTTTACGCATAAATGTTGGACCATACGCCATAAAATTATTGAGCGTATAATCTCCCCAATCTGACAGTGGACTGGGATGCATCTCCTCCTCCTCACCTCCCCATTGCATGGCGAAGCCCATGCAATGATGTGCAATTATGTGCTCTGCTGAGTCTAAATCGAGCGTACATATTAACTTCACTTCAATGCAAACGCAACATGTCAAAAGAAACATGCCTTGAGATAAAATATAAGCATACATGCACGATAAGTTTTCCTAGGCGACAAACTTCACAGGAAGGCCCAAACACGTTGGCTTAAATGGCGGTTACGCATATTCCATAGCTTCAGGACACCATCGTGTTCTTGTTAGTTACTGATGGTGGGCTTCTGCAAATATATGATGATCGTTTACATTATTTATAGCTGTTTTCGGTGCTTTTCGTGGGCAATTATGCTGGTGTTTTCCACTAGGTTTCGTTTCGGCAAGGTATGATCGTAAGTAGTCCTTGGATGCATGAGTGGATAATTAAATTGAAGGTGACAGGTGAAACGACGCGATCCTGACGTAGTTGTATGGCCAAGGCATCATGCGTCTCCGAAGGGTTTGCGACCTCCATATGGATATTTGAAGGCGTACACTACATGTGTGGCCTGCATGTACAGTTCCATGCTCTTGTTTTTTGCCACTACGAAAGATGTTGTGCGCTTGCTGTTGTAGTAGACAATTCATTGAATGGTATCTTGTTTATTCGTTGCCATTACCTGACCTTTATTTATGGACTTAATCGTGCGCTCATCCGCTTTATGGCTGTTTTTTTATATTATAGCTTGTGTTTGGTCTCCTTGGTGTTAGCTAAAACCGTCTGCTTGTCCTTTGCTAGTAATGAATGGGTGGCTTTCTTCATTTCGTTATCTATATCAGCGCAGAAGTAATCATTGTTCACAAACACCTGTCTGGTAATTTAGAGTTCTTGTGGATTCGGGACCACGAAGTACAGGGTTGAAGGGCACGACCAACATAGGACCGGATTTGTAGGACCACTTGTGTGCCTATCGGGACACTAGCTGCGAGCGTTTAGGCATTTTCCTAGATCCAGTTTGTACCCACTAAGCTGGTGATAATCATCTGACATGCTCACGTCTATGTCGAGGAAAGCTAATTGTTTTCTAAGCCAATCACGCTGATCAACATCAGCACCGAGTTCAGCACATGTCCTGTGTGAAAATCTGAAGTAGTTCATCGCTTAATGTTTCAACAGAAAAGTTGTATGTGGCTCGTGTAGGCAATGGCATGCAGGCAATGGCATGTAGGAAATGACATATAGGCAATGGCATGCAGGCAACGGTATGTCGGCAATGGCATGTAGGCAACGGCATGTAGGTAATGGCATGTTGGCAATAGCATGTGGGCAATGGCATGTAGGCAATGGCATGTTGGCAATGGCATGTAGGCAATGGCATGTAGGCAATGGCATGCAGGCAATGGCAAGTGGCACCCAGGTGCAGAGCCGATCCCGACGCCATCAGTTTACAGAAATAGCCCGCCATCGAGAGACCAGAAGGAGGGTTCTGTTGAACACAGTCTGAACACTTATTCACAGATTGACCTGGGCATTTTGAGTGGAGCCATCTGAGCATATTAACCCGTCCCGTCGTCTCGGGGGTTCTTCAACCGCCCCCTCAGGTTTTTTGCGGATATCGGACGAACCGCGCGGTAGCGCACCCAAATTTGGCATACCTTTTTCCACATCAGTTTGACATGCTGACTCAGAATTTCTAGGTCAGGTCTTATAGGGTCAACGAGTTAGTCAAGGTCAAGTGAGGTCACCTCCAAAAAAGTTCAACCAGTCGTCACGCTTTAACGGAAACATATATTTTAATGAAACTTTCAGCGTTTGCTTCTCTCTACGGATGCAATAAATCGTACAAGTGGAATTTGTCATTTTTTTCGTTTTTGACTGCATATAAATTTTGCGTATTTACCAACTTGTAGTTCAAATACAGGATTCTGGATAAAGTAAGCATTTGTTATGTGGGCAAGTTGACTTCCAACAACGTTTCTCGGTCTGCTCTACCCATTGGAAAATGAAAATTTAAGAAAAATTGAAAACTTAGAATTCTGAAATTTCACAAAAAATAAATTGTATTCTTGTGGCGCCCGAAAAAAATATAGCCCTGGTCGATTTCGCTGTCCTTTTCTCATTCCAAATACATTTTGTTTTGTTTTTCACATATCCCCCAAAATGAACTCCCCAGATTCAAAAACATAATGCAAGTCGTGGAAAGTCGTGAAAATTTAGCCCCCTGGTGACGTCACTTTTTGGGGTGAAATTGTTTTGAAGGGTGGATCCGGACCCTACTCGTCGAGCGCTTCCCGATGACACCACTTTCGTTTTCGTGCGACGCTTAGTTTGGATTTTAGAGGGGGGTCTTCACCCCCCCCCCCCCGAGACGGGGTGGGAGGATTTGACCGGAAAGGCGGCGCGGGTTAAATATCATTTCTGCATATGATGTTTTTGGTTCTCTTGCTGCGACAGAAAATGGCGAGCTGAAGTTTCGAGCTAGGTTCGACACATTTTACGTTTGTAAGCATGACTTGCAGTAAGTGGATTTCACAACAGATTGACGGGTGCCTGACACTCTCAAGTTTTATTTTTTGACTTATGAATAGCTGAAAAAGGGAATTTTCGGCTCCAAGTTCCGTTGTGAAAATTGGAGTGCAATCCGGCCAACGGTTGATAAATTACAGCCTCCGAAGTCTTTGAGAGGTAATCTTGTAAAGGTGTTTTTGATTCCTCATAATTCGATGACCATATATAGTAACTACATGAATCTAACACTTTTAAGCAAATAAATATTCCCGAAGCGCAGTCTTGACACTATATTTCACATTTGCACTGAGTTACACAAAATAGCATCGTGACCTAAATTATCGTCACCTGTCGTGACCTCCAATGGATTGAAACTTATGCACCTAACCATACAGAAATGAAGATCCATTATTTATCTGGAAAAATGCTGAATACCAAATTACTGTTCTAATTATGAATGCGCCTTGGGAACAAGGATAGTGTTCCATATTTTGGTCTAAGTCGTAGGACAGTTTGAATGTAGACAGCATGTTCGGTGTTCACAGCCAGCATGATCAGGCGACATGGCAACAGTCTGATTGATTGGAAGTGCAATGAGTCGGGCCTAATTCATATCTTGATCAACACGGTCATGAAGTTGGTGAAACGACGAGAACTGACCAAAATCGGGCATACCTGACATTCAGAAACAAAAGTTGTTGTACAATTCCAAGGAACGAGTAAATATGTGCCATGACTGCACATGCTTATTTTACCACACAATTGACGTCATTAACTCATTCGCTGTGCATCAAGAATATTAGCTACCTGTTCTGAATAGGGCATCGCAATGCGTTGTACTGGACGGTCGGCAGCGTATTACAAATTGCGCGAGAGCCCACCTCATTGATGTTATAGCGGCAGCGGCAGGGATAGCGGCAGAATGTGTTTTGCATATCCCGTGCAAGTTCAGGTCAGGATTATCAAAGGTCATTGACTTGGGAAATGACAAGGGGAATAATGTTCCAAAATATTCTAGAAGGGCGCAATTCGGAGTAGATGTAACATATCAACACCAAACTCCGATCATGGTGTTCTTAATTATCACGACGAACATTCTGATATATCAAAACTTTAATTAAGGGTAATGCTGCTGACCTGCGATGAGGTCAATTTCCTCGAATTTTTACCGTATGGTTACATTGAATTGTTCTAATTTTTAGGTATGCTAATAATGAAAAAGAGCATCTGATAAGCATTTTGGAATACACTGTGCTTCATTGGTTCTGTACGCTGGAGTTATCTGATTGCGAAAGAGTAGAGTGACAGTGGAGTTCTTGCGGGCCGTTTGGATGTATTGGTGTCATTCTTCATGTGGTAGTATAGGAGTGATGCCAATTCTCTGTTCACATCCTTGTTGCTGTATCGGTTGTCTACGATATTTGTCCGGATTCGCTGGATCTTATGGTGCCATCTTGTCCGGTAGGAATATACTTTAAATGCCCTTCTTATATGTAATCATATTACACTCAGTTCATAGCGAGTGGGGCATTCGCTGTCAACGTCCGCGCAACCGCCGATATCAGCAGGCTAGTAGTACACTGAGGTGTGAAAGGCACAATTATTGCTGGCAGTGTTCACGTCCAAACACGGTATTCCTCTTGCAACGTCTAGTTCAGTGCCCATGTTGCACTCAATCACTGCAATCTACACACACACACACACACACACACACAATGTATGTATATATATACATATATATATATACATGTGTGTGTGTGTATGTGTGTGTGTATGTATGTATGTGTGAGTGTGTGCGTGTATGTGTGTGTGTATGTGTGTGTAGGTGTGTGTGTGTGTGTAGATCGCAGTGGTTCAGTGCGGAAATTTCATCTGCATGTTCTCTGAATTGCTGCTTGCTGCACTCAGTGCGATTTCTAGAACCAGCCAAGGTTGGTTGGAGTGTCCTCCAGCAATGCTCAGTGGTGCTGCATCTAACATACACAAACAAATCAGCCCATTGCATGGCATGCGGAGCGCACTGGGATATTCTGCTGACTCAGTGTTGATGGATAGCTCAGACAATCAATATGATTCTACTCTGGTCAGCAGTCACGAGGACCTTGCATCCTGTGACAAAAGTGTAACGGGACGGTGAGAGAAGGAGTAAGATATCCATACTAGGTTCTCCACTGATCGTGACAAAATTTAAGCAACTTTTAAGTTCTCGCGATACACGTGTCGCGACCCTCTTCGTGTTGCGGAAGAGGGATGTCATCCATAGTGTATGAAAGTCTTCATCGTGGAGAATTTCCTCCAAACGACACAAAGAGCGGACGTATCGAGAAACTCACATTGCACCTCGGGATGGATGGCTTTCCAGCTGTACTGCCCGCATGAGTGGATTGCTCAACATTTGCATCCGCATTCGCAAGAGCTCGTCTAGCATTCATAACTCGGGATGGAGAGCGACCCTCAGTCACTGTCGCCCGTCCTTCTCCCAGTGAAGTCACATTTCGCATTGCTTGAACGTACCTTGGCAGGAAGCCCGCAGCAGGGACGCAGTCGGCATGGGTGGCGGCGAAAGTGATCACCCATCCCCGCACAGGCGACCCCACGGGCCCTGGAGGTCCGTAATCATCTGCGGAATCGCAATGGCGAACATAGAAATGCCAACAGCGCTTTGTATGGTAGTCGAGGCCAGTATTACAGCAGTCTGGTCCCTACGAACGTCTGCGAGCCCTTACGAACGCTTACAGGTTTGGGTGAACGTCTACGGACCAGAACGAATGTCTACGGCATGGTGCATCTATGAAAATGCATGGGCCCTTACGGACATGCATGAGCCCCTCTGAATTTCTATGGGCTCTTCCGAACGTTTACGAGTCCAGGTGGATATCGTCGAGGCCATAACTAGATGGTGCTTTTTCACGATGATATATGGAACCACTTGCCTTATACGGAATGCTGAATCCACAGTGTTTCCAATGAAGCTTTATGTCCTGTATCTAGACGCATGCCTAGAAGATGTACATTCATTGTGTTAAAACAATGCCATTTCTACTTACAATTTGAGATGGGAGGTAATTCAACGATTCGTTTCCCCACTGAGGATAAAACGTGATTTTTCCAGAAAAAAAACTTCAGCCTTTGCCCACTTCATGCTCCAAGAAAAGTGGCTGAAATCCAGGAACGTAGAATTTCTTGAGAGTAACACAGTGCCCCGAACGGTTTCGCCATTTGAGCAATTAGAAGATGGCAGGAGGCAAGAGTGCCGCTGGGTACATGGCAGTGCGCATTGATACAATTTTTAATCCTTTGGAAGGCTCTGGACGACTCCACCCGCTCCCCCACGTAAATGCTGCACAAAATAATAACCAAGTCGAACGTGGATCCAGACATTCTCCAAGCCTCGTGGTGCTTCGTGACATCCTTTCAGAATTCCAGTAAGTGCTGGAAAGTTCTCGCCTCCCATATACACTACTTATCGGTAGTGCACGTGGGAGGCACAAATCGGATTCATTCGTTGAATGATGTCACGCTGACGCTGATGCAGCGTACACATGACTCAACCTACCGGTGTGCTGGGTGTTCAATTTCCCATTTTATATCTCGTCACCCAAGCCGGACTCCATGTACTGATGAAATGCCTGACAACACCGATTATCTTGCCATGAGGTAAGCAGCATTACCACTGCTGTTTGGTGCTTGCAAACCGGGACATCTTGTAACTATCGGATAGTAACAATGCCATGATTCAGTTAAATGCGCTTAACTCCTGTCCTGCCTAATTTTGGTGCACTGAGACCTGGCATACAATCACGAGCAGACACATTAAATGAACGTGCGCCATCGCATGCGTTTTTTTGTAACGTTCGAACACGAACAACTTATGGCTGTGACCATGGTAACGGCGGCATCAAAACAAAAAGGTGGATTTTTTCCACGAGCCTGACCGATTGGACCAGGCTTTTAACACCACATCCTTGATCCAAGAGCACAGATAACACTTCGCTTTACTTCATCAAGTTTACAGTGGGCGTTGGGTGGGCTCTCCTGAAAGCCACTTTAGGTACATTTTAGCATTACATCATTCATGTTTCGTCATGGTCCTTCGCTAAGTTTGCGTCAAGAGACTGTCGACTGCAGTGATTCTCCCAATAAGACCCCAGTAAGCCGTGATTCTCGATATCTGGCTAGTTTTGCAACAACGCTGCTGAGCAGGGTGCTGGACGGGACACATCCTGGAAAAATCATGGTGTAATACTTGTCAGCTTCCTACATCATTCTATCTTTCTAACTTGAATCTCCTGAGATATCACTATTAAACACCACTGTAAAACTTTGTAATTCATCACCTAACAGCTAAAACGTGTTGCCCTTCATCCGTCTCCAAACACCAGCAACACCTGTCAGCCCGTTCACTGTCCACAAGGGCAGCATGTATTTATATCTTGCTTACTCTGTCTCTGTATCTGTCTCTTTCTCTGTCTTTGTCTCGGGGTCGGTCTCGGTCTCGGTCTGGGTTTCGGTTTCGATCTCGGTCTCGGTCTCGGTCTCGGTCTCGGTCTCGGTCTCGGTCTCAGTCTCAGTCTCAGTCTCAGTCTCAGTCTCAGTCTCTGTCTCGGTCTCAGTCTCAGTCTCAGTCTCAGTCTCAGTCTCAGTCTCTGTCTCTGTCTCTGTCTCTGTCTCTGTCTCTGTCTCTGTCTCTGTCTCTGTCTCTGTCTCAGTCTCTGTCTCTGTCTCTGTCTATGTCCCTTTCTCTGTCTCTGTCTCTGTCTCTGTCTCTGTCTCTGTCTCTGTCTCTGTCTCTGTCTCTGTCTCTGTCTCGGTCTCGGTCTCGGTCTCGGTCTCGGTCTCGGTCTCGGTCTCGGTCTCGGTTTCGTTCTCTGTCTCGGTCTCGGTCTTGGTCTCGACCTCGGCATCTGTCTCTGTCTCTGTCTCTGTCCCTGTCTCTGTCTATGGCTATTCCGGTGTCCTTGTCTCTGTTCCCTTCCCTGTCCCTGTCCCAGCCCTTAAAACCTTTATCCCTGTCCCTGTCCCTGTCACAAAGTCTTCTTGTTTCTTTACCTCTCTGCTCCTTTGTCTCTCGGTTTCTCTGTATCTCGGTTTCTCTGTCTCTGGGTTTCTCTGTCTCAGTTTCTCTGTATCTATGTCTCTCTGTCTCTCCAGCAGGATATGGAAGTCGGGCAGTGAGTAAATGATTGATGTTTTGTGGGATGTAATGTGGCTGGCAAGAACTGAAGGTCACGTAATCCGACAGACATTGACTAATCACATCTATCCGTGTACATAAATATCCGGCTTGCACTTTGCATGAACCAATCGGAAACCTACGGGCCCTTGCAAATGTAGTCGAGCAGCCAAGCACTATGCGAGGTGGAAACCTGTTTTGCGCCACCTCAGGAAGTCGGCGGCATGCCGTTATCTTAAATTAATTACCATACCCGTCCTTTTTTATCAGCCGACCTTCAGTACAATTGTCCAGATTTTTAGTCATGGTTTCCGAGGCTCCCCATCTATGTTCATACTTGCAATCCCGTCTGTGTCCCTCCCTTAAACCCTTTAGCCCAGCACCTGCAGACCGTATGGTAATTTACACTGCACTGGAAGTTATCCGCTATTGAATGAAAGTACCGTCGTGTTGTACAACATTGCACCACGCGTCGCATATTTTAAGGGTGAAATGGTGCTGTTTCTTTTCATCTGGCCAGAATGCTCCGCTTTAGGATGACAATCTTGTTGCCCAAGATCGAAGTACTTTCACTGGAGCCTCCTCGTAACGCCTACAATGAAGTTTTGATCAACAAAATAAGTGAAACTCAATCACTACTTCTTTGGTGGAATTGTTCTCGAGGGAAAAACGTTATCTTGCACCTACAGTCAGATTAACTTTCATACAGATCAACAGGAGTAACACCACTTTGTGATTTACTCAGGTCGTGAGCTGCAACCAATCGTTTCCTTAGCAATGCACTTCTTTTGAAAGCATATAGTAAATCAGCTGGTAATATTTCCCAGTGACTTTTAGGAGGTCACGTGTTGACATTGGCGTCTCTTTTTGGTCTCTTTTTTTCTCTGAATGCCGACCTTGGGTTGTTTCCTGACGCTCATCCACCTGGAACAGACTATCACCCCATTCTAAAAAGTCAGTTTGGATGGCTTTATCAGTGCCAAATGAAATGATTCCTCGTAGGATTAAGAATTATTCACCTTGAAGCACCATTGGAAACAATGACAAAGACGTTGCTCCCTTTCTGGTAACCAAGGGCATCAATATACGACTTGCAAACGCGGGGTTAAAAAGTGTCGCTGCTGAGTGAAATGGGGAGGGTGGCTTGCGGGCGCTAATGCTTCTTTCTGAATAATAACTTGTATAATAAGGGTCATGTTCTCGAGAACCATTGCCCCGAGAGTTCCAGCGAGCAAGTTTCCATGGGCCAGCTCAGTGCGTGTTAGCGAGGTTTACCCAATTTTTACCCAAATCTGAAGCAACGTATGCCTTGAGTCCGTCTGATACTTCATCGCATGCAAGTACGAAGAGATTCATGAAGGTTCAACATTTGGATAGAAGATAAGCCGAGCTTCTTCGCTCGGTGGAAGAAGCGAAAACTCCAAGGGGAAGGCAGCAAGAACTAAGAGCTCCAGGCACCCAAGATGAACACTCCAGCAACTCTAGAAGGAAGGCCTCCCACACAAAATCCACAATTTATCTCCCCCAGCTAACCTTTACCCCGGAGGAAATCTAACCGTGCGAGCCCATTGCCGTGGGCCATTGCGACCAAAGTGGGGACCAAAGGGCAAAAGCTTTGTCCACGGGTGTAACGAATCCTGGTATATTTTGAGCAAGGAGGAACTCCTTGCAAGTGGGGTGGGCTCGACTCCCAACTCTATGACACCCACACCGACACCTGACGCCCGCGCCACAAAAGGCGTCAACCTAGTAGGCACCTACACTGAGCCTAGATACAGCATCACACGAAAGTTGTCCTTCACTCTCGCACAAACACTCCGTAAGATACGTAGCCCACCACACTTCACCATCAACAGGCACATCACCCACATCATGGTTGAGAAGCAGAGCAGCGCTGACACACGAGCACTACTTGACACACACATATTAAACAACGAGCGCTGCTCCTTCACACTACACCGCACACTGGACACTACTTGACACACACACATATTAACACCCGCACGTCCGGCGGTCCGCGCCAACTTCGCATGTCCGGGGGGAAGATGACTGCCCCCCTAAGATCTCTGGAACTATGGTAGCTAGCGGCAAATGGAAAACGGCGTTGGATAGCTGGTGACGGATTCTATTGAAAGTGTTTCAGTCATCTTTCGCTCAGGTCAACATTCAGGTAACTGGAACATCATAGGTCAAATTCGACCAGATCAGGTGGGACTCAGATATTGACACATATCTCAGGACCTGTAACAGAGAGAAACAAGCGGCGAAGGATATTCGACAGTCCTTGAAATGCGATACCGACAATAGGCGGTGTAATTTAGGGTCAGGTCAACCGAAACTCAGGTCAAGGTCATGAAGTCATGCCCTCAGGTCAAGGATGAAGTCGCCTAGGGAGGTCGTGTAATGCATCAATCGACACATCTTGGCGATACAAACCCAATGACGGCAATTTCAGCCTTCTAGCTCAATACAGTGTGATATAATGCGCATAAATGTGTAGTGATCTCAGGTGACCTCAGAGACCTTGGTGATGTCACTGAGCAAAAATATCAACGGTAACATTGAGCATAGCTTCCATCTACATGCCACAACCGTTGTGAGATCATTCCGAGCGCAAATATGCAACCAGGAAACATTTGTATATTTTACCATAGCCCTATAATGGGGAAGCCATGGCCGCGACCTGACCTAAGGTCAATACCACGATAAAAAAACGATGTACATATTATGGTCCCTGATGAGATCATGACATGTTATAAGTTTGAAATCAATCGCCCAATTATTATGGACGTTATGCCACCTAGAACTCTGAGTGTAGTTGGGCCACTTCGCCTGACCTGGTGACCTGACCTGAGATGACTCAGGATTAAAAATGTGTGAGGATATGCGAAAAAGACCAATAAACAGCTATGCGAGGTTTTGCCTTGCTAACCTGATTAGTTTAGCGGCAAATGAGGAAAAACTGGAGGGGCAAATATCTGCCCTCCGGACGTGCGCGTGTTAAACAACGAGCGCTGCTCATTCACAGTACACCGCCCACTGAGCATTATTTGACACACACACATATTACACAACGAACGCTGCTCCTTCACACTACACCGCACAATGAACACCAGCCGGGGCTACATTTGCGCCCCAGAGCTGAATAATGTAATACTCGAGAGAATCGCTACATTGCTTGACCCATAGCCCTCCTTGACGCCACAGCCACAACACACAACATTAGTCGGGAGGCACGTTCACCTCACATCATCCAAGTATTTTCATTCACCTCACTGCAGTTGTCATCACACGTGCACATACATGGGAAACGACACGGGGCACGTGCATTTGCTAATGCGGTGCCGCCGCTGTCTTCGTCATGGCCATGGCGAACGGCATGGCCATGACGTAGACTAGGCATGACGAGACTAGAGGTGACATGACATGACATGACTAGACTAGACATGACTAGGTCATGACGAAAACATGACGAATACGAAGATGCATTCCCCCATGGTCGTACATCGCCAGTACCAGGATGCGGTCAGTGTCCCGGTCACCACATGGCATCCGACTGCACATCATCCGAAAGGAGATTTACAGCCCGTAATGGGCCGCATTCCGCCACCGATCATGAATTCTCCAGGTACAGGAGGGAGGTGTGCCGGTAGGCGGCAGTTCACAGCGTGCCACACAACAGCACGGCAGCACCTGCGCAACACCACATCCCCACCACTGTCATATTCACCTCCACAACCGCACCTACCGCCGGGAGCGGCCACATGGTTGCGCTCTCCTCCCCATCTAGACCCACACCCAGTCCAACAACAGCTGCGGCCCGCTCTGTCATCCCACCAGCAGTCGGCTCTCAGAGCTCGGCATATCTGCTTCCTAAACGCCCCAGCGATTCTCGACTCCACTGCCCCACCGACCCTCGACCTCACCGCCCCATCGATCCTCGACTCCACCGCCTCACCGACTCTCGACTCCATCGCCCACCGCACCCTCCCACGCCATCCCACCATGGACCCAGCCTCCTCCCACACCCATTCCATCGCAGATCCGGCCTTCTCCCACATCTACCACACCGTGAACCAGGCCTCCTTCCACACCCACCCAACCGTGGTCCCGGCTTCCTCCCGCACCCACCTCACCCCAGACCTGGCATACGCCCACCACCACCTCACCTCTGGCACGGCCTAATCCCACATCCACCCCGCCTCAGACCCGGCCTCATCCCACCCCATCACACCTCAGCTCCGCTATAGCACTGGCAACTCTGGCCGCTATCTCCATTCTCAACAAGCGTAAAGCCAGAAGCGTAGTAATTTACTTAGATGCCATATCAGTTCTTTAGTCAATTAGCAACACCCATGGATGTCCGCATCCAGTCAGTGGCAGAATTCGACAAACCGCGGCCCATAACGTAAGCAACTTTTTCTTCCTCTGGATACCGGGCCATGCCAATATCCCAGGTAACGAACAAGCAGTTCTGCCCAAAGTAGCCATGGTATTGCACACCTATCCCAGCATGGAATAGTACTCCTACAGCGCCACATACGTAAGCACCACCAGAACACACGGACACAACTTTACACAACACAAATCCAGCCACACCCACATCAAACCAACGGTATGCACATGGAACACATCAAATCCATCTCACCGAGGACGAGTAGTCTAGGGGTATGTTGTCCGTCTCACAATCCAAAGATTCCGGGTTCGGGACTCACATGTCGCTACTCTTCGCCCGCGGCAAATCGGCGTGAGAAATTGGCGACGCCACATGACTCAACGGTCGATGTGTCGTAAAACCAATAACCAACCAAATCCATCTCACCTACAAAAGGAAGCCATCCTCACTAGACTTATAACTGGTTGCACTAAACTAACACAGCCTCAACTAGAGGATGACCAATATGCAACACCTCACTGCCACATCTGCGATACCACATTAAGCATAGGTCATATCCGGCCAGACTACAGAAGCTTTAACGCCCAAAAGCAACCACTTTAGGATTCTGAAAAGAGGGCATCACCATGCCACTTACATCGCTTCTGGGTGACAGGCACCCACAACTCCTTGAATTGCTGCTTGACTATCTGTACGCCACAAAACTAGCAGGGGCGATGCAGACACCACACCATCAACACCCACTTCAGCACGCAACGTATGCCTGCGATACAATCGTAGGAATATCGTAAATGGCCAGCCCGAATGGCACGGGACGTGCGTGGGCGGATTCGCTTTCCCATTGGAAGTAAATGGTTACCTTGCGGTGCCGTCGGACGTAAATGGGCCGTCTTGCTACGAAAACCCAAGACAACGCAAAATGACTACTCATAAGAGTCGTCGAACGTAGATGAGCCGATTTACCATGCAATTCATAATGTAAAACGGCTACCCGTGCCCGACGAGCCGTATTGCTAAACACCGTACCCGCCCCATTGACAACCCTGGATGGAAGCATATGTCGACTAGCCCGTTACTAACAACTAACACGCGGCGACCGGCGTGATAGGCGGTGCGGACAATTCCCTCCTTGTCCGCACGGTAAAGCCCCCAATCCGGCACGCCGTTAAAACATAATTATCTCTCCCCTTCATACCTTATGGCCTTTCAATCACATTCGGAATCATATATTAAAGAACTGCAGTTTGTTTAGCAGATACAATGGGGACGCCTTTCGCTTCTCGCTTGTTGTAATTGTCTAATTATAATTGACCGAGTTAATATGCAGTTCAATAGTACTACCTGCCAAGGGAGAGACGAAAACACCCAGCCCCGACAGCTGTGTCTGGAGAAAAGAAAACTGCTGGTCTCGGATGTATGGATCCGAAACCCGAAAATACCCTAGCATCATTTGAACAAGACGCAAGGTAAGTAATAGGCTAACGTGAGTCTATCGTTGGACATATTTTGATGGATGGCATGCCAAGCATAGGCCAGGGACTACATTTGCATTAGGATCATGCTAAAATTGTACTTGGAGTTTTACTCGGAGTGCCTAGAAACCGGTGAATGGCCACGACCCTCCTCCCTCCCCACTTCTTCGGTTTAGCCCGAAAACAGAAGAAAGTTTCGAACGCACGCTTCCAGCTCAGATTGTGCACACATGATCAAACGCCGTCACCAATCCCAAAATGCAGTTTCCGCGCGGACAAAAGGGAAAGTTTCCGGGTGCATTCCTGCCGACACCGATGCAGTAGCCGGCCCAGCCTGGGGCCCGAAGCTCACGTGCACCGCCCCTTGACCAATCGGCTTGATTGGTCCGTCAGCCGTGACCAATCAGAGCGCGCGAGCGACGAGGGCGTACCCCCGACGGTGCCTACTTCAGCGGAGCGGCGCCGTTGCTGTCAGCTCACTGTGCGCGTGTTCCTGCCGTCGCCTGTGCTCCTACTGTCGCGGCATGAGACAACTCCTCATCTTGGTGGGTTGTTTGGGGAATCATGGGATGTGCAGTAGCCTTTGTGGTACTTGCGACGGTCAGTGGATAGCGCAGAGCAAATACAAGTGCCACCCGCCTCGACATTAAGAGACTCAGACGACTGATGTATGTTCCATAATGCGAGCCCTTCAGGAAGGCGTTCAAAACCAGGCGTATATCCTGACCGCAGCAGCTAGTGTCATTCTCTATATTAGGTTATAGTGGACAGTCTTCGCCGCAATTTTTCTGGCGCATGTAATACACGCGTGTGGTGGTTCTTGAGTGATGGTGACGTACACACTTCTCACTCTCTTCTTTACATCTTTTGTGGGTTCAATCAGTATGACTTATCGCTATCAGGACGGTAAGTCCCTGTAAGTCTCCTATCCTCCACTCAGGAAGCATCACGTGCACGCTCGCATACTTCTATGTAAGCTCTGTGCATATGCATGATTCCACCAAACATGCTATCCAGATCCTCTCAAGTCGCCTACGAGACCGGCTACCTCCTACTGCTACACTTAGGTAGCCAGGGCCGTGAAAAGCTACTTCCCGCACGCACGGTTTAAGTGCTGCCGACGCAAACAATTCTGAGAATGTGCAGATCGCGAGTGTCACCTCTGTGGACCTGGTACACGACCGCCTGGTGACCTGTACACAGGTGCTGGCTTACCGCGAGTGTCGTCGCTGCAAACCTGGCACACGACCGCCTGGTGACCTATACACAGGTGCCGGCTGAGCGCAAGTGTCACCGCTGCAGACACATGACCACCTGGTGACCTCTTGTGCACAGGTGCTGGCTGACCGCGAGTGTCACCGCTGCAGACACATGACCGCCTAGTGACCTCTTGTGCGTAGGTGCTGGCTGACCGCGAGTGTCATCGCTGCAGACACATGACCGCCTGGTGACCTCTTGTGCACAGGTGCTGGCTGACCGCGAGTGTCACCGCTGCAGACACGTGACCACCTGGGGACCTCCTGTGCACAGGTGTTGGCCGGTGTGGCGCTGGGCCGCCCGTCCGACCTCTCTGGTCTCGAGCACCACCACGGCCACGATCACGGCCACGATCACGGCCACGAGCACGCGCCGGCCGCCGCACCGGCAGCAGCGGCGGAAGGTGGAGCCGAGGCAGTCAACCTGTTGCCGGAAGACGGAGACGAGGCAGCCGAACTGTTGCCGGAAGACGGAGACGAGGCAGTCGACGCGTTGCCGGAAGACGGAGACGAGGCAGTCGACGCGTTGCCGACAGCGCCGCTCGTGTTGGTGCCCACCAACCCGCTGAGCGAAACTGCCAAACGTCCCAGCCCCTACAGGCGGCAAGAGCAAGAGAAGCGGCATCCGTACCAGTTCACCTACACGTCCGGCCGCATCCGCGGCCAGGTGGATCGCATTCACAGGCAAGGACATGCAATGCCGTGCCAGTGCTTTTGGATGGTATCCATTGTTGTGTAAGCTGATTACGGGTTGATGCCATACTCTGACTTCTCCTGCTGTCGATACATTTCATATAACTTTTACATACATTTTGGGCAGCTTAGGATAGGAAACAAGTGAGTGGACACTGCTTTCAGCCAGTGTTAATGGAAGACCTGACGATGAATCAGAGAGTGATTACGACTTCATTGACGTAGGCAACTATCCACGGCGCATGATCTTACCAACCAATCTCGGCAGACATACGCCCGCACGAAGTTCCAATCAAAATTTTAGCATGCACAGAACTTGCAATACGCCTTGACCGTGGCTCATGTTCAAGTACTGTACACTGGTGACCATCACCTGACCAGCCGACGCTACTGTGTACTGTACACTGGTGACCGCCACCTGACCAGCCGGCGCTATTGAGTACTGTACACTGGTGACCGCCACCTGGCCAGCCGACGCTACTGAGTACTGTACACTGGTGACCGCCACCTGACCAGCCGGCGCTCTGGTACTGTACACTGGTGACCGCCACCTGACCAGCCGGCGCTACTGAGTACTGTACACTGGTGACCGCCACCTGACCAGCCGGCGCTACTGAGTACTGTACACTGGTGACCGCCACCTGACCAGCCGGCGCTACTGTGTACTGTACCTCACTGGTGACCGCCACCTGACCAGCCGGCGCTATTGAGTACTGTACACTGGTGACCGCCACCTGACCAGCCGACGCTACTGAGTACTGTACACTGGTGACCGCCACCTGACCAGCCGGCGCTACTGTGTACTGTACACTGGTGACCGCCGCCTGACCAGCCGACGCTATTGAGTACTGTACACTGGTGACCGCCACCTGACCAGCCGGCGCTACTGAGTACTGTACACTGGTGACCGCCACCTGACCAGCCGGCGCTATTGAGTACTGTACACTGGTGACCGCCACCTGACCAGCCGACGCTACTGAGTACTGTACACTGGTGACCGCCACCTGACCAGCCGGCGCTACTGTGTACTGTACACTGGTGACCGCCACCTGACCAGCCGGCGCTACTGAGTACTGTACACTGGTGACCGCCACCTGACCAGCCGGCGCTACTGTGTACTGTACACTGGTGACCGCCACCTGACCAGCCGGCGCTACTGTGTACTGTACACTGGTGACCGCCACCTGACCAGCCGGCGCTACTGAGTACTGTACACTGGTGACCGCCACCTGACCAGCCGGCGCTACTGAGTACTGTACACTGGTGACCGCCACCTGACCAGCCGGCGCTACTGAGTACTGTACACTGGTGACCGCCACCTGACCAGCCGACGCTACTGAGTACTGTACACTGGTGACCGCCACCTGACCAGCCGGCGCTACTGTGTACTGTACACTGGTGACCGCCACCTGACCAGCCGGCGCTATTGAGTACTGTACACTGGTGACCGCCACCTGACCAGCCGGCGCTACTGAGTACTGTACACTGGTGACCGCCACCTGACCAGCCGGCGCTACTGTGTACTGTACACTGGTGACCGGCCACCTGACCAGCCGGCGCTACTGTGTACTGTACACTGGTGACCATCACCTGACCAGCCGGCGCTACTGTGTACTGTATACTGGTGACCGCCACCCGACCAGCCGGCGCTACTGAGTACTTACACTGTGTGACCGCCACCTGACCAGCCGGCGCTACTGAGTACTTTACACTGGTGACCCCTGACCAGCCGGCGCTACTGAGTACTGTACACTGGTGACCGCCACCTGGCCAGCCGACGCTACTGAGTACTGTACACTGGTGACCGCCACCTGACCAGCCGGCGCTACTGTGTACTGTACACTGGTGACCGCCACCTGACCAGCCGGCGCTACTGTGTACTGTATACTGGTGACCGCCACCTGACCAGCCGGCGCTACTGAGTACTGTACACTGGTGACCATCACCCGACCAGCCGACGCTATTGAGTACTGTACACTGGTGACCGCCGCCTGACCAGCCGGCGCTACTGTGTACTGTACACTGGTGACCGCCACCTGACCAGCCGACGCTACTGAGTACTGTGCACTGGTGACCGCCACCTGACCAGCCGGCATGTGACCGACCGGTGACGTTTCAGCGAGACACGTGATGAGGACGGCGTGGTGATCGGTTCATACCAGTACCTGGACCCCCTGAAGCGGATCGTGAAGGTGGTGTACAGGGCTGATGAGACCGGCTACTACCCGAAGGTGGAGGGTGCTGTGCCTGACGCACTGCCGCAGGTATGTGATCGTGATGAGAGAATGTGGCTACTTAAGCCACTTTGTGACCTCTGTAGAAATATATTCATATTTATTATGTAGATCTCAACATAATTGTGTGGAAAATGATCCGCAGAATTACCTCGCCTCAAGAAGTAGGCTGCCTAAGTCAGATCAACCTATGATTGGAGGTGAACAAATACACAAACATTAAATATTCGCAACATTTTCGTGCTTGTTATCATCATGCATATGATACTCAGTCCCTGTCGTGGCCTTGTTAATGTAGGTATTGGTAAAGAACGGTCAACTTGCGAAGAAATACAACTTTTTTTATCCATCCTTAAATCAAATTATTTCTTTTTATTTATAATATTGTTTAATCTTCTGGATCCATGCTTTATGAAATACTTATATATTAGTGTAGAGTATATCAGATACTGGGAAGACGATACCATCGTTGTTTGGCCGCTGGCTGTAGCTAACCTTCAACACAGCGGTAGTCCGACTTCCCAGCGCAAACGACGAGGCGCAATGAGAGCCTACAGGTCGAGACGCAGTCTCCTGGAGGGTGCCTCAACGGCTTACACTACAAACATACCAATTGATATGAACATGAAGGTGAACACCCACATCCACACACACACGTACACTTATGTCTATATATATATATATATATATATATATATATATATATATATATATATATATATATGTGTGTGTGTGTGTGTGTGTGTGTGTGTGTGTGTGTGTGTGTACAGTTAGATATCAGTAATGACACACACATTATACAAAGACGATCATAATTATCTAAACGTTTTTGTTATTCGGCCTTCATCAATACATAGTCGTTTGGATTCGAGAAAGCAACAAACAGTTAATTTGCTAGAAATTTATCGGTAAGCATTTTCACATCGTACGGCGTATTCGCGACGATGTGTCGTTGAGCCTCATTTTGCGCCTATTTCAGATTATGTTGCAACACCAAAAGGCAAAGCTATAAATAAAATGAAGTGGCACGATATTTTCTTCCTCGAGAAATCAAAGCGGAGCAAATGGAATTATTACATTTACTGAAATAATGACGGATGAAAGGGCACCACGGTTGAAAGCGCTGCCGAAGCTTCACAGAACTGGGAACACAGTGTGCTCGACAACATCCCGTATCGGCAGTGCTGGTTACAGGCCGGCAAAAGTATCAGCAAAACAAGTGCCCAAAGCGCTGAGATCAATTACTCACATCCACCTAAAATAAGTGTGATATGATATACAGATTGAAAAACATGATGTCCTGAACATGAAATTTGCAATTTTCGAGGTGAAGTCGCTCGTCACAAATGTGCCAAGTGAGGGAGGAGGGGTTAACGCGATACGAGGCGACACAGAAGCACCCAACAACAAAGTTCAAAATCGTTCCAACTCCGAAATCACCTCTTTAAAAAAAATATTATTTCACTGCATGCAGTTTCTTGCATTTACATTCCACTCAAAAAGAATATGAACAACACAGTGAGCTGGCCATGGACTGAACGACAAGCCCAGTGGTAGCCTGTATGTATATGGAGCATTAGAGAACGATCCTTTCATAGACATCCTCGGAAAAATATGTATTTAGATACATCACGTGGATGGCATCTTCGTCGCATTCCAAGTAATATCAGCTTGCTACATATTGAAAAGCTGCATCTCCTGAACCAAGTGGACGTAAATGTTCAATTCACAAGGAACGCGAGTAGGAAGATGAATTTCCATTTTTGGTGCTTGCATGGTGAGATACGCTACGCTCACCTTTACTCTGTTCACATCACCACATACAAGTTTAATCGTCACTGGGCGCGAATGATCAACTCTGGTCGAAGCGCCCTAATGCCCAAATGACTAAGTTTAATCGTCAAAGGAATTTTTTCAGATATTTCAAGATACACAGTGATGAATACCTGTCGAAGTAAATCAAATGCATCTATCAAACCATTTCTTCACTGAGATAACGTAAAGGATGCCCATCCAGCTGAAAACAAAGGGAGAGAAATCAGGAACTAGCTTCATCACACCAAGGAACACCAAATTCCAAATTATATCCTGAAAGTAGAGAACAATCTCAAATTGAAACCAAGCTAGTATCATATCGAAGCATTTATAATGTACTTGAATCGTGGTGAATCCTTGAACGACAATAGTGTGTGTGAATATAGCAAGACCGAGGTCATCTGACGACAGGGTTGCTAAGGAAATACCTTGATCTTGCTGCTCCAAACCATATTTCAGTGAAACGGGAGGGGGATGACAGCAAGAGTAAATAACCGCAGGCGAGGTAAGAGGCATCATACAAGGCATAACGCTATTGCGGTGCTCATGGCTTAATGTAATAGTTTGCCAAAATTGACTGAAACCAAGATTCTGAAGTAAAATGTAGACATGCGAATGCGAACAACCCTAGAATCAGCATATATCAAATCTAAAGAATATAATTATTCGATAGGCAGTTTTTGCCTATAGGCAGGTCTGATATAGCGAAGTAACCATATCCATGCGTACCATCGCGACGCGAATAAGTAAGACGATGTCCAAATATTTACTGATAATATGTGAACCAACAAAGTAGATTGCCACTGTATCGAACTCAAACGACCATGTACGATGAAGGCCGAATAGCCGAAACGCTTCCACAGTTATAGTCATCTCCGTATAATCTGTATGTTATTACTTATCTTTCCCTACCCATGCTATCCACGAATAAACCGCACATACATACACACACACGCACACCCCCCACACACACATATATATATATGCAGGTTTGTGTGTGTGTGTGTGTGTGTGTGTGTTTTGCATGTGTGTGTGCGTACGTGTACGTGTTCGTCTTCGTCTATGTCTGTGTCTGCCTGTCTTTGTGTGAGCGAGTGCTCTGTGGGTTCTTTAGGTAGGACTGTGTTGTACGCATAGATTCAATTTTAATGTCCGATGGATTTCTGGTATGTCATCTACCGTGAACACAAAGCAGTCCTTCCCATGTGGCCTCTTTCTCTCGCTCTCTCTCTCTCTCGCTCTCGCTCTCTCTCCTCTCTCTCTCTTCTCTCTCTCTCTCTCTCTCTCTCTCTCTCTCTCTCTCTCTCTCTCTCTCTCTCTCTCTCTCTCTCTCTCTCTCTCCTTGCGTCGATGTTTGCTGTCGCTTGGTGGTTAGGATGGATTCAGGGTACTCTGATTGGGTTCAACAAATACTGATAGAGGTTGCTCTTGATGGTGGCAAAGTGGCATGCAATGTTGATCGTCTTGTATGCCTGTCTTTTGCATCCGATCATCCAAGACTGATTTGGCTGACACGGCTGATTATCAGTTGTACATTGATTGAAATGCCATTTACAAAAACGGTAGCTTGTGCTTGCAAGCAATGATGCACACCTCAAATAACAAATAACTGTTACCATCTGTTTAACGAGTGTGAAATGCTAAAGAAAGCACGTGGATTGGTGTCGCAGGCGCCTTCAAATAAAGTCTGCGACTGAAGCATTTTTCTTCTCAGTATGCTGGAAGCATTTAGAGGATCAATTTCAGAACGCTCTTCTTGATCTCTGGATATTGCCTGACACTGAAGACCGACCAGTCTGTGGTGTTTAAATTTAGCTGCTTGATTGTCAGAGTTATTTCCAGCTAACTGCCCTGCTGATCAGCACCGCATGGCTGCTCATGATGCACTCAAAATAGTCTTAGGCGACTGAGTGTAGCCAACAATTGCATTCGCTTGCACGATCAGCGATGACATGTCTTACGAGGCTGCAAGCAAACGTGCTGCGTATTGGCGACGTTGCTCGGCCACTTGGTGAGCTGAATGGTGTTGTCGGTCATCAGGGCATGCCAGAGGAGGTTGACACGCTGACTCGGTTCTCCTGACCCTGACTCTCATGCTCATCGTCACTTTCTCCCGAGACTGGAAATAACGTGTGATGATGTCATAGCCTGGCGAACGATTCCAGATCGGAATCCGCCGGTGGGTTCGGTCGGCCGAAATCTTGCGGTGCTCAATATCGGATTACAACGACCGTCAGCAGTGATAAAATTCCAGCACTGGAAGAATGAAGCTCCCATCCGGCAGCTTAGCAACGAGACATGATACTCTGCTGGATTACCCTATCCTGCATTGTCAGATTTTGTTCGTTAGGTGTCACGATGCATACTTTCGGGATCGAATAGAGGTTCTGCTGATCTAGAGGGTAGTGGCAATCTGCCAAATCCGTCTACGAGGTAACTGGCTCAAACACCGCGTCCTACAACCACACATGGGAACGTCGATAAACTGGGTTGTTGCATGATAAAATAAATCATGCGCCATTAAGATGAATCATGGCCAATAATGATTGGCGAACATAATTGTATCGCGCGCAACATAATACCGCTGAATTACGATTACACCATATGAAATTGCACGACAATGGCAAACAGCTATGTGCAAAAGTATTGGACGTACTCATATTTTCAGGCATCGTTTTACACGGAGCTGTTATATTCGTGTTGGTTGCCTACACACACGTCACGCAGCATCGCATCGTTAGCTCTGATGTGCTTCGGGAGATGTGGCGCCACTGGTGTCTGGCGCGGAGACCACATTTTCCCACCATTGCATCGCGTGCTTTGCTTCTCGTTTATCAACATCGCCACATCACATCCTGGTTTACGAGATTCTAATCGGCACGAAAAATACGTCGCTAAACTCGAAGCGACGCTTTGACAAATCCTCGATGATATCATCGGCCGGCACCCTTCTGCTCGGCGATGGCCACCGAGACAGCGCTTGCTGACATGTGTACTTGTGGTTGCTGTCCTTGAGATGAAGCTCGGAGGCTGGTGAGCAGACTAAATTAAGTCGTCTGGCATGCGCGTCAAAACAAATACCTGCACAGCCCGCGCGGCATCTGAGCGGCGGCAAGTATGCCGTCAGACCACAAGCTGGCCGGCGCTGATGGGATTTTATGCCGTCAGACCACAAGCTGGCCGGCGCTGATGGGATTTTATGCCGTCAGATCGCTAGCTAGCCGGCGCTGATAGGATTCTATGACGTCAGACCGCTAGCCAGCCGGCGCCGGTGGGATTTTATGCCGTCAGTTGGCTGGCGCTGGTGGGATTCTATCCTGTCAGACTGCTAGCTGGCCGACGCTGGTGGGATTCTATGCCGTCAGACCGTTAGCTGGCCGGCGGCGCAGAGCTTTAAACCCCCATCAGTGCCCCTTATGGGCGCCATGATCCAAGAGGGGCAACAGGGTGATGACCTCCCCTGTAGATACGATGGGCCACAGCCGCTAAGGGCCCGCAGGGTCCCATCGGATCCCCAGCGGAGCTTCCTTAGGGAATCCAACAGTGGAGAAGGGATGGCTACGTTCTTCCCTGAATATATAAAAGCCCAGAGAACATCCCGAGAGCCCACAGGGACCCCAGACCTCCAACATGGCATCAAGATGGGCAATGCGATAGTCGCTTCCTTCTTTGGAGGCACGAGAACGCGAAGTGTCCGTTAATGGCGCTGCACGCCCCCAGCAGGACCACTAATGAAGTCCAAGATGTGTGAGGGGTAGGCACCGGTTCCCTAGAGATATGGAGGTTCCGGAGGACATGGACCTGCTAGGTCGCAAGCAATGGACGAGTTTGAGAAAGGGACAAATATTTTAGGTATTGCATAGGGAACTCCCAAATTACCTGAAATCCTCTTACCAGGCCACCGCCTCCCCTTAAACAATTCTTGGTTACGCCCTTGAATCGGACTGAATATAAATGCAAGAAAACAGTCTGGTCGCGACTCGACAGCGGTTTCGTCTACGATCTTCGCTGGCTTTTTATTTAGCGCTAACTAATCCCAGTTGTCACAGATAAAGAGAACAGATAAAGTATGAGACAAATGGTGAAAGCCATATACATTTATGACTTCGCGCAACATTAATGGAACGGAGTGCATTTTAACACGCGCCCTGGAGGGGGGCGAAATCCGCCCACCCCTCCGGTTTTTCGTTGATAACTCCAGATTTTACCGGCCGATGTACGCCATTGTTTGTGTACCTGCCTATAAATGACCGCCGCGTTGCTTAAAGGAAGAAAAATGAAAATCGACCGAAATTTTTTTCTCAAGTTCGGTGTCGCTAAAGTAAAAAAAAATAATCAGCGCCAAACCGCAAATATCGGCGCTGATGCTCTTCCCGTATATTAGCAAAAAGGAAGTGTTCTTGGCAAAACTAGCGACTTGTTTCATGTATATTGCTATGCTATATTGTTTGAAAGTCATGTCAGGTCACCGAGGTCAAGTCAGGTCACGTTCATGACAGGTTAACGCACGCCCTGGAGGGGGGTTGCGAAATCAGCCCACCCATCCGATTTTTCGTACATAACTCCATATTGTATTGGCCAATATACGCCATTCTTATACGTACCTGCCTAGAAATGACCGGCGCATTGTTTGAAACATGAAATTGAAACAAACATTGTTTGTATGAAACATGAAAATCGGCCGAACATTTTTCAAGTTAGTAAAATCAATTCGCAGCTGCACACCACAAAAAACGACGCTGATGCGCTTCCCGTATATTGGCAAAAAGAAAGCGTTCTTGACAACACAAGCGACTTGTTTGATGCATATTGTTATGCTATATAATTTAAGTCATGTTAGGTCGCTGAGGTCAAGTCAGGTCAATTTCATGGCAGGCTAATGGAAACAAACTTTGTCAACCGGAATGTTGTCATAAATGCAAATGATTGTCATGCGATTGATATCACTTTGCATGTTCCTGCTTATACATCCCGAAATCTACTGTTTGCCATTGTGTGCCTAAGCAATTCCATACTTTATTCAAGTATTTCCCTTCTTTCTTTGCGAAGCCGATTATGCTGAGCCGCCCAACGGAGCAGTCGAGTGGGAAGCCAGGTTCCGGTAACTGGAGCAGGCAATTACCTGATATAGTGCTCCTAGATAGGTGACCTGAGGTCAAATGGCGGATTTGGCATCTGTATTGCATCATTAGTAATGTCGAAAACATCATTAATGCCAATTTTGGAGCATTTAAACACAATCACTGCGATCCATAACAATGATAAGCCAATCCACGCAAAACCAAAAAAGTGTGTTATTTTGACCTCATTTGGCCTTGAAGATATTGACCAAAGGTCATGAAATTTGCTCACAACAGAGTTCACTATCGTGCGCATACATCCTGTGAATTTCGTTGCTCTAGCCTCAGTAGAAGCCGAGATCTTATAGAGGGCGGATTCCGCACCCCCCCCCCCCCTAAGAAAAAGGAATGGATTGACAGAATGCGGTATATTCCACCTACATTAGAAGCACTCACTTCTCGCAAACTAACGGACTCAGTGAGCCTTCTGGTGTGTTTTGTTTTCGCCAATTATGTTTGTTATCAATGACAGTTCGGCGGTCTTCCTTTTTTCTCATTGGCCGATACAATATATATATATTTATATATATATATATATATATTTACAATATATATATATATACTAATATATTTATATATATTTGTATATATATATATACATATACATCTATGAATACGTATATATATTTATATTTATATATGTGTGCATGTGTACGTGTGTGTGTGTGTGTGTGTGTATGTCGAACGTCTACGTCACATAATGCACATGCTTCATCAGTGCTGACAAAATGCCAAACCAAATGAAGAAAGCAAATTTCGCGTCGTTTAAAAATACAGTCAGTCTTCTTGCTGCCCATGTAATTTGTCGCGAAATACGAATGAAGGAAAGGAGACCGTCCTGAAAAGTGTATATTGGTGGTTTAATTTAAAAGAGAAATGAGGTGGTTCATTGCATTCGAGAAGACGAGACTTGTAGTCCCATCTCGTCCAAATTGGCCATGCTCCTGTAAAATACGTTTATGTCAACATTGTCCGTGTTAGCATAACTTCGGCTTAGTGCATCTCGGTTGATTTGCAGATGATGCAATCTAAAATAAGATGCTGGCATTAGCTGCATTTTCACGAAGCTCTGCTTTATGTCAACATAACGATGACATAGACCAGGAACGAACCGAATATCTGGATACTGCATCAGGCTGTCCTATGATCCTCAACGGGCATAAAATATTTGCCCAATGAGCACATATTGAGACGAGAATCATCTGCTTCCGCCAACATGACATCTGCACACCCTCTCCAGCATGCTGGAAACTAGGTGACTTCATGTTTTGCTCGCTATTTATAAAGCGTTCACTTGTTATGCTCAAGATAAACCAAGTCTTGTGTGACGTTTTGATAAAACGAGCTTGTTTTACTACACCGCCTATGTACTGGAATTCAAGGGACCATCATCCGCGGAACTCATGTGATGCCAATATTCCGGTTATAGGCATGCCATTCAGATTTAAGCCAACCATTGCAACAGATAACCAGATCGCAAGGACTTTGTCATCGCTGGACTCCCTCTTGTACGGGCCCAACTTGGGATAGAAGGCGGTCACGGTCTTAATTATCTGACTTTGCAATCGCCCCTGCCTCCCTGGCATCGCACTCCATCCGAGAGCTGAAGTCGATGTCGCCACGGCTAGATCGATCGATAGAAGCATGCAGCGAAACATAAATGGCCTATATGAACGCATCTTTTCATGAAGCCCCAAGACGCTCCTCATTGCCTATGGGCGACGTCTCATTTGTCTACACTGCGTTGAGGTTCACTACACTACGGCATCGTTCTTGACAATACTGACTACACGACGGTATCAGCCTTGAGATCAGGCAGGGGCGCTGTCTGGCCATGGAGGCCGATGCGCCCAAAAGTCCAAATAACTGGCGTATGGCAGCGTGCTTTTCTGTTCGATTCACTTTCAAGAAGAGAAACGATCAAATGTACCAGGATACACAACGCGGATTGCATGTTCTTGTGTTGGTATGCGATTAACTGGCTTTTAACAGAAAGAATGTCACATTTGGCAGTAAAAAGTAAAACGCATCGCTGTTTTTTTTTAACCGCGGAAATAATCTGTAAGCTGCAGTTGGTTGAATTCAAAATGTGAGTCCACATTTTGGTGCGCGGCTGCCGAATTTCTGCTCTATACATGCATGGAGGTTAGCGTGTCGGGTGTCCGCCTGGAAATCGCCACGTTTTAAAATGCTTCTTTTTACACACTGTTGTCATTTCAGGAGTCACAGACGGTGGCGGCAGCCCGCACCAAGTTTTTCGATAAGGTGGCTGAGATTATGGCTGAGCATGCGCGCATTGGTAAGCAGCATGCCGCATTGCGAGCCGCCAAGAAGGCGCGCCTAGCAGCCGAGGAAAAGGCCAAGGCCGCCGCCCTGGCCACCAAGAAATCCAACGCTTCCGGCAAAGCTCGCAGACCGACATCTGAGGAGCCTGTGGATGAGCCCGAGGAACCTGTTGATGAGCCTATTGCGCCCGCCGTGGAGTCCGAGACCCCCACCAAACAGCCCCAAGCCACCGAAGCAACTCCTATCATTACCACCACCACCACGACCACCACCACTACCACCACCACCACCACTACCACCACTGAGGCCCCAACTACCACTTCCACTGAAGCTCCCACTACCACCACCACTAAGGCTCCGCTTACCACCACCACTAAGGCTCCCCTTTCCACGACCGAAAAACCGACAACTGCCAGATCAACCAGGCGACGGAACGAAGCCAACCGACGGCGACTTGCCGCTGGGCTGCTGCCGCCCGCAGCTTCTGTCGCGGAGGAGCCGGTTGAAGAAGAAGAAGAGCCAACCACCACGACAACGTCCAGACCCTCGCGCAGGAGAAACTCGCGGCGAAGGTCCGACAGGAGGCGCCGTCGCCAGTAGGCGTCTCAACTGGTCTACCGCTTCGAGGCCATCGTCCCTCGTGCTAATGGTGGAGTCTTGACTTCCAGAAATGCGGTGTGTGACGGTTCATGTCAGCGGCATGCTCTCCCGCCCAGTCAACCACGGCAAGAAGCCGGTGGTCCATGCAAATGTTGGAAATGATCCGCATGTTCACCTGGAATTCACTATCTGGGTTATATCCGTTGACCGCGCAGCCTATTGTAATATGTGCAGACTGTGCACACAATAAATGTCGATGACGGCACCTGGAATGACGTTGACACCGGCACGGCTTGACGAATGTGAGACGCAAGTACAACATCGCATATCACCCATTCTCCCGTATTTTCATCAAATGTCGAGATTCAGCAGGATGTATGTACATTGCTAGCTGCCATTGTCTCATTATCATGTTCACAAAACCAAAATCTTATGCTAATGCAGATTGATGGAATAAATACTATCACCGGGACGCAGAGATAGAGGAGACTCAGTGCAACTGGATGCCTGACTCTAAGTCCCATTGACTTATGTCTTGTTGAACCAAAGTCAAGAAGAAAATACTTTTCCGATATGCGAATGATTGCTCTTTCATAATCTACGTGATGAATATTTATTGGCTTACGTTTGGCTTCACCAATTATTTTTGTTTTATGAGATGAAACCATAAAATTTAATCCGATCACACCGGACAAGCTTTGTCAATACCACACTTACCGTCCGATACAACATTAACCTGTTTTATACGGCCAAAATGTATGACCTTCGCCCCGGACTGCGTTCGTCACGAAAGGAATCGCACCAGCGTGAGCGACCAGTGATTATGACTAGTCAATCACATTTGGCATGTCGGTGGCAGCTTGAATGAACGACAGATTTATATATTTATTCCATTTTGACACAAATTTAGCCACAAATCCAACCACAGTTAACGTTCAATCACATCGAAGTGTAAAATTGCTCACGTTAAACATGTATATGTATAATATGTATTATTAGCAAAGACAAAACTATTCATCACCCGTCCAGGCATCAACCCGATTCGATTAAGAACGTCATGGTGTTTATGAAATACATTTTTGCATGCCTCATCAGGGTTGCCAATGTGGAGAAATTGAGGCGCCCGGTACCACTCGAATCTCCCCTACTAAGCATAGTTGAGCCATGGTCGTAAGAAGGCCTAGCCACAGGCTGTAGCGCAGGCAATGGATTGCCCGTAGGGCACGGGACATTGCCATTCTCTCCTTCCGGAGATTTCAGAAACTTCTCCGACATGTTTAAGGGCCACTGCATCACAATTTACAGGGGTACCAAGGCCGCCACTATAGAGATTTTCCTGCAGTATGCAGAGGAGCACACCAGCCTATGTAGGTGAACCCCTGTAGTCTGCATAAAGTGGCACCCTAAACGTCCTAGGGACTCCGCGGGACTCTGTACAGACACCTAGATACGGGACACTTCAATGGAGAGATAGGGACATACCAAGGGGAGGGACATCTCACGCGAGGGCCGCCCTCCGGCTGCTGGTTCCCCGAAAAATAGGGAAGATGGTACTGCAGTTGCTAAAGCTCGGTTACACTCTGGAATCTCGCAGCATCGAAATATAGCATTGCAGTCGTTGAAGTCCTGCACCAAAACTGGAACTCACGACACCGGCCTTCTCCAAATATATATGCCTTGCCCACTGTGCAAAATTATTGTTCAGTTTGGTAACACCAATTATACAGCTTGCAAAATATATATTGCCATTTCACACATTTACTTTCTCTCCATAGTGTGGCGGGTTCAAAATGCAATATATGTCTCGGAGTCAATAATTAATTTAATGACCTCAGTCTTCCTTTGGTTATCCGCTATATGTGACGTGCATACTAACCACCAGTATAAGGCTAAAGCTTTTCAATCCTGAAGCATGTGCGATGTTGCTCCCTTGTAGATATCCCCTTGAAGACGTGTACGTCCTTAGGGTGAATATTATTTCTTGGACGGACGCGCCAGAATAATTGACTGATCCATCACCCTGTCAATTGCTTCGGCAGAGTATTTACGGAATGGCTAATACCGTGAATAGGAAAAACTTCTCACACATTAATGTCTTGCAAAGTCTTGGATCGTGCGCATCGCTGAAGGCCGGCATTGTCAGAGCATTTACCATCACGTGACAGCCTTCGTACCTGGCTCGGCCAGACCCGGGGCACGAGGCCACTGTATCATCACGCTGACGGTCAACATCGCCAGAGCATGTACCATCACGTGACAGCCTTCGTATCTGGCTCGGCCAGACCCGACGCCAGGCCCGCGGCACGGGGCCACCGTTTCACCACGCTGACGGTCAGCATTGTCAGAACATGTACAGTTGGAGTCGAGAATAACTTGGCAGTATATAATATGCGGGCATAAATATGGCATAAAGCATGGCGGGACGGAGCGATCTTGCACTTGGATATCTTTAATATCTTGAAGATATCGGAAAGGATTAGTTCTGTGGCACATTTTAATGTTATTTGGTGCTTCTAAAATACGCAAATAAAACTTTCCTTTGGATTTATGCTGGATTCGTTTTTCTGCAGTTCAATTATAAATAAATATATATATAGTAATATTCCACCTATCCATCCCCTACATTCTACCATGCCTACTTAACCCACGCCGTCTTTCCGGTCAAATCCTCCCACCCCGCCTCGGGGGGCGGTTGAAGACCCCCCTGTAAAATATAAACTAAGCATCGCACGAAACCTAAAGAGGTGTCATCGGAAAGCGCTCGACGAGTATGGTCCGGGTCCGCCGTCCAAAACAATTTCCCCCCAAAAGGGACCAGGGTGGGGGGGGGTAGCTGAAAGTTTCATTAAAATATATATATATATCCGTTAAAGCGTGACGACTGGTTAAACTTTTTTGGAGGTGACCTCACTTGACCTTGACTAACTCGTTGACCCTAAATTACCTGAAAATGATGTTGAATCAGCATGTCGAATTGATGTAGGAAAAGGTATGCCAAATTTGGGCGTGTTGCCGCGCGTCGCTCGTCCGCTATCCGCGAAAAACCTGAGGTGGGCGATTGAAGACCCCCCCGAGACGGGACGGGTTAAGGAGGCACATATTCCTGTACCTTCCTTGGCTGCACGATTGATGACAGAGATCCAGGGGCGGTCCGTGACACTCAAGTGAGGTGAGACAGAACAAATCGCCGGATTTCGACCAGTATTTTTCAGAGGTATCCATTATTATTTTATGCTAAGATGAGTATAAACAACTTAATTTGGCGCTGCAAGGTGCCAAACCTATCCCCATCGTTCCGAAGTCAGTGGGTTTCAACCCTCTCCCTCGTGTTCGAATGCTTCCGAAATTGCCGGGAGGTTTTCATGTATAAAACATCATTGAGGTTTTTATATATTTCTTTTTCATAACCAGAAGCATACACTCCCACATATTATATATTATATATAATTATTATTATTGTTGTTTTTCTTATACTTGATTATTTCAATGCAAAATACATGAAGTTAATGGAAAGCCCTACATCGATGGAGTGCATGCTCCATGGTACCTCATGCTAAAAGTCTACATTACCAGTGGACAGAGCCAACATTGAAGGGGCACTTGCCCTTCAAAAGTATATCAAAAGAACACGTCTGGCTTAGACGTATATGAATGAAAAATTGAAAACAATCCTGAAAACCAGCTGCAGGTTCCGTGTCTGCACATGGGTGATAAGGGCATGCTATTCCAACCAGTATAGGTTTCTCCGTCAGTAGCCGAAATAAAATGTTGGCGCCTTTTCCTGGCCGGATGGGCAATAACTTCCCATGGGGGCACGTGCCCCCACTAACCCCACCCTTGTTTACGCCCCTGTACCGAGTGTGGAGGAATTATGTTGCAACAGTTATCTCTTACTTGCTCCTACCCCTCATACCCGGCCGTGATCTTCAGTTGGCATGTCTCATCATACTGCTACTACCCGTGACACCACGCAATTCCTGCGGCGCTTGACATGAATGCAGTCAGCGTGGGTCTAAGCGAAAAATCCTGGAGTTATGGAAAATACGGCTCATATTCGTGGACAAGATTCTTCGAGCTTTCAAATGAACCACATTTTGTCCAATTTCGATGGTATTTAAGATTGGAAACATCGTGTGGAAAACACGGAATTTTCGCTGGAGCGCCTACGGGACTCATCAATTGTCCAGCCCATGTGACGTCACCGATTGCCAAACGATATTGGATGGCCCCGGCCAACCCTGCGCTTGTTATGAAACGACAACACTATATGGCGATATGTGCGAGAGGCTAGCCTCTGCCAACCGGGGATAGAGCTGTTTGGAAGTTAAGATGTATATGGTGTAAATGTAAATGAACTTCAATTTTCACCATTATTATGAGTCACCAGTACATATTTGTTTCTACTTTTTCAAGTTTGCTATTCTCCAGTGGATGATAACATCCATACAAAAGTACTTCCCAGCTCTACTCAGGTGAAGCACTTCCTTAGTGCCTTACATGGGCGGACCGCCCCTGCAGAGATCTCCATATTTTGTACATCAATCGCAACCAACAAACATAGGTGGGATATAAAACAAACAGTGCTTAAGCTTTCCACAAGACAAATCTTACGCAAATTGTACCAACCTAAAGCAAATAAAGGGGTTAGGTCTGGTTGCATTAGCTTAGGCTTTATATTTCGAATATATTGTCTAAAAATACATAATTTTCTTTCCGGATATATTGGAATTTGATTTTCGTCAAACCAAGAATACGCTAGGTTAGTATAATTTCAGCTAGGTTGTTGAAGCTATCGACGTTTGAGGAGAAAACGTTTCAAATTTTCCAATTTTTCATATTTATTTACGGAGGTTAAGCCATATTATGTTAGATTATGTTACTTGGTTTTTAAAAAAATTGTGTGCCACGATATTTAGTACCAAGTCGCCAATTTGTTATTTCTCTTGTACACTGCAAGATTTGTTGCGGTTGGCCGATTTTCAGGTTGACGGCTAGCCGGCTCGGCACTGTCGGCTAGTCGGATCGGCATTCTCGACTAGTCGGCTCGGCATTGTCGGCTAGCCGGCTCGACATTGTCGACTAGCCGGCTCGACATTGTCGACTAGCCGGCTCGGCATTGTCGGCTAGCCGGCTCGACATTGTCGGCTAGCCGGCTCGACATTGTCGACTAGCCGGCTCGGCATTGTCGGCTAGCCGGCTCGGCATTGTCGACTAGCCGGCTCGGCATTGTCGGCTAGCCGGCTCGACATTGTCGACTAGCCGGTTCGGCATTGTCGACTAGCCGGCTCGGCATTGTCGGCTAGCCGGTTCGACATTGTCGACTAGCCGGTTCGGCATTGTCGACTAGCAGGCTCGGCATTGTCGACTAGCCGGCTCGGCATTGTCGACTAGCCGGCTCGGTATTGTCGGCTAGCCGGCTCAGCATTGTCGACTAGCAGGCTCGGCATTGTCGACTAGTCGGCTCGGCACTGTCGGCTAGCCGTCAGTGCCATCAGCCGTTTTTGTGACCAGATGAATAATGACTAATGCAGGGTGCCAACATTGGTTTCGCTTCTAATTGTGAAGTGGAAAATATATCCCAGTCTTTTTAACTTCACAAAAATAAATGCAAATTTATCTCAGATCCCAAGAACAAACCTGACCAACCAAACTCTTGACAAGTTCCCAAGGTTTACAAGACCATGGATAATTTATCCATATCTTTACAGACAGCACGGTAGCCAAGAGGCTGTCTGGGTGGCATCTCGGCACACTGTAAAATGAATAAATATAGGAAAGTGGCAATCAGAAATCATGACAATCAGTCATAACTTCTTCCTATCACGAACAATGAGTTGCTTTATTCTCCAGTTTTAACCCGCATTTTTCACCAATCGAAAGACTTCGGCACAGACAGCGGCGTGTTGGCCGACTTAACCCGCGCCGTACCGGGTGGGTGGGGGGTCATCAACCGCCCCCTCAGGTTTTCGCGGATAGTGAACGAACGGCGCGCGGCAGCGCGCCGAAATTTGGCATACCTTTTGCAGATATTAGGCTACCTTCTGGCATACCTTTTGCAGATATGCATATTTTAATGAAATTTTCTTCGTTTGCTTACCTTTAGGGATGCAACAAAACGTACGATATATTTTTTTTTCTCATTTTCCCCGTTTTTGACTACTGATACATTTTGCATATTTGCCTATTATAGTTCAAATCGAAGATTCTGGCGAAACTAAGCATTGTTTATTAGAGCAAGTTCACTTCCAACAACGCTTCACGGTCTTTTCTACCCAGATGAAGAGGAAAATGAAAGAAAACATTAAAACCCAAACTTTTGAAATTAAAATAAAATCGATTTTTGCGGGCAAAAAAAAATCGATGGTACTAGTCGATTTCGCTGTCCTTTTCTGATTCCAATTTTTTTCCTCAAATATCCCCCAAAATGAGCTCCCCAGAGCTAAAAACATAATGTAAGTCGTGAAAGGTCGTGAAAATATATCCCCCACCTAGTGACATCATTTTGGGGACAAAATGTTTTGTGGGGTGGAGCCTGTCCCTACTCGTCGCACGCTTTCCGATGACATCTCTTCGTTTTCGTGCGACACTTGGTTTGGATTTGACAGGAGGGTTACTATCCGACCCGCCCCCCCCCCCCGAGACGGGGTGTGAGTATCTGACTAGAGAGACGGGGTTAAGACGGGATGCGGGGAGGCGGTGTTAAGGTAGATAGCTCTTTTGGAAAGGGGATATGGTGTTGATTGGGTTGTGTCAGAGACTATTTTGTCGTCTTACAGCATGTTTCCTCTATGGTCTTAGCTCAGACGGGCCCCATTGGCTTTTATTAAGTCTGAAAACTTCCTGGCACTATGCTTGTGTTATGTGATCATTCTTTTATGTGTTAAGCGAGATCGAAAGTAAGGCTACATATGCTGGGGTAAATAGGTAGGTTGATTGACGTTCGTAGGTAGGTAGAATGCTAGGAGATATATGATTTATCATTCAAGATATAGCATGGATTATGGTGCTAGGTAACTTTTTGTATAATCCTTTATAGGCTTAATCCACATGGGCACATGTGGTTCTTCTTAACCCTCAACACTTCATGACTTAATTACATTATAATTAAAGTGAATAGATCCGCTTCCTGAAATACCATGCAATACAATGCAAAACCATCCAGTACATTTGCATCCTGACATGGGCTTGCGTCTCTGGCAGGATGTGGAATGAGCTCCTGGCCGAACATGGGTACGCGTTCCTGACCTGACTTGGGGATGTCCCTGTGATCTCACGTGGGTAGGTGTTCCTGGCCTGACGTGGGGATGTCCCTGCGATCTCACGTGGGTACGCGTTCCTGACCTGACGTGGGGATGTGCCCGTGATCTCACGTGGGGAGGTGTTCCTGGCATGGCGTGGGATGTATCCGTGATCTCACATAGGGAGGTGTTCTTGGCATGGCGTGGGATGTATCCGTGATCTCACGTGGGAAGGTGTTCCTGGCCTGACGTGGGGATGCGCCCGTGATCTCACGCATGGAGGTGTTCCTGACCTGACGTGGGGATGTGTCCGTGATCTCACGTGTGGAGGTGTTCCTGACCTGACTTGGGGATGTCCCTGTGATCTCACGTGTGGAGGTGTTCCTGACCTGACTTGGGGATATCCCTGTGATCTCACGTGTGGAGGTGTTCCTGACCTGACGTGGGATGTGTCCGTGATCTCACGTGGGGACGTGTTCCTGACCTGACGTGGGATGTGTCCGTGATCTCACGTGTGGAGGTGTTCCTGGTCTGACGTGGGGATGTCCCTGTGATCTCACGTGGGTACGCGTTCCTGACCTGACGTGGGGATGTCCCTGTGATCTCACGTGTGGAGGTGTTCCTGACCTGACTTGGGGATATCCCTGTGATCTCACGTGTGGAGGTGTTCCTGACCTGACGTGGGATGTGTCCGTGATCTCACGTGTGGAGGTGTTCCTGACCTGACGTGGGTATGTGTCCGTGATCTCACGTGTGGAGGTGTTCCTGGTCTGACGTGGGGATGTCCCTGTGATCTCACGTGGGTACGCGTTCCTGACCTGACGTGGGATGTGTCCGTGATCTCACGTGGGGACGTGTTCCTGACCTGACGTGGGATGTGTCCGTGATCTCACGTGTGGACGTGTTCCTGGCCTGACGTGGGGATGTGTCCGTGATCTCACGTGTGGACGTGTTCCTGGCCTGACGTGGGATGTGTCCGTGATCTCACGTGTGGACGTGTTCCTGACCTGACGTGGGGATGTGTCCGTGATCTCACGTGTGGACGTGTTCCTGGCCTGACGTGGGGATGTCCCTGTGATCTCACGTGGGGATGTGTTCCTGGCCTGACGTGGGGATGTCCCTGTGATCTCACGTGGAGAGGTGTTCCTGGCCTGACGTGGGATGTGTCCGTGATCTCACGTGGGGACGTGTTCCTGGCCTGACGTGGCGTTCTGCTGGTCGTCTCGCTGACGACAGTTATTGCCATCTGAGTGACGCAGACTTGCCGGCTGGTGAGCGGCCAGTGCATCATCGCCGATGATCCGCCCACGTGACAGAACACCGACCGCCAGTCGGGCTCCCACCACCCGGAGATTGCTTAATCCATGAGTCATCCCGCCAGCTTTACCCAGGCCCCCAATCAGCCGTCAGCGGCTCCCGTGTTAAACATCCAGCTATGCGCTTTTGTTCAATACCTGCATGAGAGATTAGGCTTTTTTAACGTCTGCAATGGCGTGTCGGCGCCACGGCCACGTAATGCATTGTGATGTACTGGCCACTTTAATACGACAGAGGCCTGCGCAACAGATGTGCAGAACTCTTTCAAGTGTCTCTTAGAAATCTGAACAGTAAAAAAAAACGCTGATATGCAGGTGTTCCACCGCAACCAAAGTGTTGGAAAGATACGCATGGTGTTGATAATCATATATATATATATATATATATATATATATATATATATATATATATATATATATATATATATATATATATATATATATATATGTATATATATATATATATATATATAATATATATATATATACATATATATATATATATATATATATATATATGTACATACATATATTTTACATACATATGTGTATATACATACTATATATATATATATATATATATATATATATATATATATATATATATATATATACATATATATACATATATACATACAAGTATATATACATACATATATATATACATAAATATATACGTGAGTGTGTATCTTCAAATATGTGGGACCGATACTACCCAAATCCTCACGTCAGGCCACCGACTACCCATGTTGGGCCAGGAGACGCTTACACGTCATGTCACAGCTAACACTAGCTAGTTTATGGTATTTGAGTCTGATAAATGTGAAGCTTGCCAGTTGTCAAACAAGTCTGCTATTCGCCACACTATATCTCCTTTCACTAGCACCACACGGTTGCACGTGCCAGCTGTAGGGATGAGGCCGGCAGAGCCCAGTGGCGGGCGCTGCTGATGACAGAGGAATGCGGTGGCTCATACCTGAAGTGCTGAGCTTTGTGGTGCATTTAAAGCCCGCCATATGCACGCATGCACCTCCCCTCCACACTCACACTTACTCACACTCACTCACACTCACTCATACTCACTCACTCACTCACTCACTCACTCACTCACACTCACTCACACTCACTCACTCACACTCACTCACACTCACTCACACTCACTCACACTCACTCACACTCACTCACACTCACTCACACTCACTCACACTCACTCACACTCACTCACACTCACTCACACTCACTCACACTCACTCACACTCACTCACACTCACTCACACTCATTTACACTTACTAACACTCACTTACACTCACTCACACTCACTCAGTCACACTCACCCACACTCACACTCATTCACACTTACTCACACTCATTCGCCCACACTCACCCACTCACTCACTCACTCACAATCACTCATTCGCACTCACTCACACTCCACATACATACTCTAAACTCATTCAATCACTCACATGCACACACAATCACTCACTCACTCACTCACTCACTCACTCACTCACTCACTCACTCACTCACTCACACACTCACTCACTCACTCACTCAGACACACTCATCCACACTCACTCATACTCACACCCACTCACACTCATTCACACTCACTCACACTCATTCACACTCACTCACACTCACTCACACTCACTCACACACACTCACACTCACTGACACTCACTCATACTCACTCACACTAATTTACACTTACTAACGCTTACTAACACTTACTAACACTCACTCACACTCACTTAGTCACACTCACCCACACCCATTCACACTCATTCACTCACTCACTCTCACCCATTTACTCACATTCACATCTACTCACACTCACACTCATACTCACCTACACTTGCACTCGCACACCGAAATGCACACCCACGCACACACGTACTCATATAACAGGAGATACATTTACGCGGGGAGGAATAATATCCGCATGCAAGTGCACGCAATTTCGAAAGACTGAAGACTGAAGGACACCATTTCTATCACCTATCACTATCACCATTTCCTTCAGTCGATGCACGTGGAAAATTGGGTCTTTTATTTATATTTAGTGTAGATATTTGTGACTCTGATATATCAGGTATTCGGCATACCGCCGCATGACCAGCTGGTAATTAATATCTTCATCCGGGAAGCATACAACCTGTCTACAATTGATTTTGTACAAACCCATTGGCCGCTCTAGCCTAGCTTTGCGGGGTCATTTTCTTCCCCTACCCCATCCTCCACAAGATTAAAAGTTGTGAAAATGAAAAGTAGGCTATGGTTACTTGGCTTCGCGATCCCGCTACTTATTAAAATTTTCTTTCATGGTGTAACATTCTCACTTCCCGTTCAAGTGCTCAAATAGGAAATGCAAGAGCCGAAGTTTCAGCTCTCATCTGGACTGCACTTGACCTTCATCTGGGACCTGGTGCGGCACGCTTAACACTGGGTGCCTCCTTATGCAGCGAGCTGAATCAGTGTGCACTGCGCATGACACCAATATATACACTTTTTAATATTCTGAAAGTAGATCTTATGCACTTCTCCCCTAGCGACATCATCAAGAGTGGGGGACACCCCTTGCTTGCGCAATTGGTGGGCAGCATCCCAGGGGGCAGCATCCCAGCGCCCATCTGTTCCGCTGCCCCTGTGAGAGTGGTAATCTCGACACTCCCTCCCCGGAGCTCAATGCGTTCCGCCGGCCACGTGTGAGTGGTAACCTCGCCGCTCCCTCCCCAGTGTAGTCGGTCGGTGCAGGCCGCCCGACAAGCACAGGTCACTTGTGACGGCTTCGCCACCTTAGCATAGTCCGTTATGCGGCAGGACGGGATGAGGATAGTGTGACTGGTATGTTCCAAGGCCGCTTGTTTGATTTTCAATGGCGTTCGGACTTGCAATAGGACAATGTTTCATTGTAGGTGCATTCTGATCGCCCAACACAGGGGTGTCCCCGGAAGCACACGTTATGTGACAAGTGATGTACCGCCATATTGTTGATGAACAGTCCAACGTCTCCTACTTATGTACAGTGGTCCAGAGCTACCCGTCCAGGTCTGGTCACAATGTTCTGGCTGCAACATTGCTGTAGCTGTTGTAACCCCTAAAACTAATGAGACACTGGTTGGGCAGCGCCGCCCACCAATTGATATGAGTGCCACTTTCCCAGTAAAAATGTCCTTTTAACCAATTTGCCTACCTGATAACAATTTATGTATGATATCAATATGGCAAGATGACAACGACCGAGCATATTTACCACCTTTTTTGTAGATAATTTCCTGGTGGCCATGGCTGGCTGTGCCCTCAGCACATTCCGACACCACAAATGGCGCTGCTCTGCAGACGTCTCCAATGCAGCAGGTAGACGGGCCCGCCCAACGGACCCGCCTCGGGCCCGCTGGTGGGGTTTTCGTCGCGGTCAGCGCCATCATGGCCCGGGCGTGCTCGACCAGTCGACCCGCCCTGGCTGTCTGACCTGCTCCTTAACACGTCTTGCCATTGAAGGAATTGTTCAGCTGTTCCATAGCACTGTGTGTTGCAAAACAACAAGCATGCTATTTTTTCTCTCAACGCTAGTGCTGGAACGACCGTCTTCATTGCGACTTTGATTGCCAGCTGCTTAAAAAAATGTATACTGCAATAATCGGCAATGGCATTCTGTGTGCCATTGTCTACTACGGCATTGGATTATTGCTACAGTAGGAACGCTAAGCCGATTTAAAAGAATGGGGCCTGACCCCGAATAATAACCCACAATTTGATGGCCGCGGAATAACGTTGCTTTGTCTCCACGACGGGACAGTAATAGGAATTATCCGGCTGCTTGTGTTTGAGCTAGACAGGAAAATAGAACATGGGAAGAGCAGAGCTTGAAACTTCGTGAGCTGAACTGAAATGTTTACTGTAAGAATAAAAAGTACATGTTTTGGGAATACAAAACCAAGGTTACCATATTGCAAGCTTTTTCCCCGAAAAGTGGAGGGAACGGGGTAGGGACAGAAGACAGTCACGGTTTTACCTTTACTCTCTGGAAATTGCACGCTATTGGGTTGGACCTAATCTGGAGACCAAGTATGGTGACCGCATTGTAAAATAAGGATAAGAAGCACAATGCAACTCGATCGCATAATACAAAGAAGTTATAGCACAAACAGGTGTAAAGCCTAGTTCCGTACTAGCCTTGAAACATCATACCAAACATCACACAAACATGATAAAACCGGCCACGTGTTGTGTTGATGACTAATGAAAGCTAAAATCCCGTCTGAACTATCGTGAAACGAATTCATGAGAGAGAGACAGAGACAGAGACAGAGACAGAGACAGAGACAGAGACAGCGAGAGAGAGAGAGAGAGAGAGAGAGAGAGAGAGAGAGAGAGAGAGAGAGAGAGAGAGAGAGAGAGAGAGAGAGAGACAGAGACAGAGACAGAGACAGAGACAGAGACAGAGACAGAGACAGAGACAGAGACAGAGACAGAGACAGAGACAGAGACAGAGACAGAGACAGAGACAGAGACAGAGACAGAGACAGAGACAGAGACAGAGACAGAGACAGAGACAGAGACAGAGACAGAGACAGAGACAGAGACAGAGACAGAGACAGAGACAGAGACAGAGACAGAGACAGAGACAGAGACAGAGACAGAGACAGAGACAGAGACAGAGACAGAGACAGAGACAGAGACAGAGACAGAGACAGAGACAGAGACAGAGACAGAGACAGAGACAGAGACAGAGACAGAGAGAGAGACAGAGAGAGAGAGAGAGAGAGAGAGAGAGAGAGAGAGAGAGAGAGAGAGAGCGAGAGAGAGCGAGAGAGAGGAAGAGAGTGACAAAAAAGAACATAGCAATCAAATTTGTTCTTGAAAACGTTACTGGAACACGGACAGCATAGGGTCAGTGGCAGGACACCGCCACGATAACGGGTCATAACTGGCACGCCGTGAGGCCAAGAGGGAGTTTGGAACTGTCTCAACAATGAGCAATAGGAAAGCGAAGAAGAGATTTCGGGATCTGTATGATACTTAAGCAAAATTATTGAATGTGTGTTGAACTGGTCCAATCCGCACTGTATGTAAACCTGCTTCGCCCTTTCGAATGAGACTGACGTATTCCGGACTGCATCGAACATTAACATAACATGCGACTATTACGGCACTATGCCTGAGTTTGGAGTTTTCCGCTTAGTTTCAAATAGCTAGAGCCCAGTGTTCGGACTTCCCCAAAAACTGCGTCTGAAATATGTGAAAGGAATGTGGACTCTGCGACCAAGGCTGTTCCCAGATCGCCAATCTGTACAACTCTTCCCTATTTGATCCTATTAATGGCATAATTCATTGTGGCGGGCGAACGCCTGACGGTCACGGTTCTTGACTTAGTTTTTTGCAACTTCAATTTTGATTTCCACTTGACAGACAACGACACAAAAAGTCATGGACGTCTGTCATCCATGAAGAGTGTTGGCAATTTTCTCGGATAGTCTTTACATTATGTGTGGCAATAAGTCACCCAGACCGCTTACATTGTGCCAAATCCTTGACAGTTGCCGGGCGGGGAGGGGGAGGGAGGCTCCCGAGAACATGTGTTGTTGGCGGTGCACTGCTGCGTACGAGCGCAACAGCTAGTCTTGCGAATGCTTTCGCAAGCTGTCACAACACGGATCCACTTCGACCGTAGCTGTCAGCGTGTCCGCTGTACTTCCCTCCCGGGACTACGTCCCTTTTCTCGGAAGGCAGGCATCTGATATTTGAACGCCTGGAACTGTTTCTGATTTTTGGAGAGTTTAATTCTCACCGCGCCGTCTGGGTTTGCGATAATGTTAATGCGAGTGATAAGCGCACCAGTTGGGAATGCGTAAAGGAATGCGAGCATAAGACGCGCGCCCGAGGGCACGATTTATACCCGCCTCTACTGAACAAAGCTGTATGTTTGCGAAACACCAGCAGTGATGGAACCAGGGAGGAGAAAAGGGTAGGTGTCCCCATGGAACGAAACGAAAGGACAAGAGTATCGAGTTTCTGGCTTTCTGCTTACATGCTGCATACCAGCATGCATAACATTACACTTGTCAAAGTAAAATTTCTTGTAACAATTTTGTCTGACCACTTTACAAACATATAGAAGTCTTTCAATAGAAACATGCTCACCGTGAGCTCAATATGCACTCAGTCATGGTGGATCTCATTAATACGCATGTCGCATACTCAGTTATAGTGGATCTCATTAATTCACACACTATGATAAAAGCTATGACAATTTTTTTAATGGCTTTAAGGTGTAGCAACAGGTCATTTTGCACCCAATAAAAGCTCGGATTTCAACATGCTAAAAACAAGCATGATTTAAGCACTGGTGTGAAACAGGTGAAGCCTAGTATATTTGCCTACTGTCCAGGAAGACTTACCATTCTGTAGCCATCCATCCAATGGGCCTGTCTTCTTTTCCTTTGCGGGCATGCCTGGATGTTTACGCCTTGTATGCTTGGGCAAGTTTTGAGATGACCCATAGAAGTCACAATATGTGCAAAATACGTTGCGCCTAGCTCGCTTCTTTGGCCCCTCGAGTTTGCTGCCTTCACTCTTGACCATCGCGATAAAGATGATATTAACAGGTGCACTGTAATGTCGCACAGCAGCCTGGTTTTGAGTACACAAAACAAGGCTTAGCGCAGTAAACAAAAATAATATATATTTCAGAGCCGTCAATTCGAGCAACACGAACCAGAAGTTCAAATCGAAGGTCAATCGTAATGCTGGCTTGTGATTGGTTCATTCCGCCAGCGACAGCGGTTCTCGTCGCACCGAACAGGACAATGTGCTGGCAGTTTTGGCGACAGCGAAGCGCCACGGTGGCGACCAGATCGTCGCTAGCAATCAGGCGTTTTCCCCAATGGTTTTGTACAGTGGTCGCCGACCGGTCGCCGATGAAAACGACGCTCCGGTCCAGCGCGGTGCTTTTGCGAGCAGATTTCTGCTCGCATGTTTGACATGTGCTGAATGAAAAAATCCATCCAATTGCTGAATGAAAAACTAGAAGTAGCTTATAAAGTCACAGGGATGGCTAGAAACTGTTGCCAACGTGCTTTTGTTCCAAATGGGCTCTTCCTCATGCGTACTTATTTTAGCAAATTATCTTTTTTTTTCAGAGTATAACTATTTCAGGAAATATAATTTACGAAAGCAGTCACTCCAACAGACATAATTGTCCAGCTCTTGACATTGCCAAGCTATTTAGGTAATTTTGGTCCCCATAATTGCTGATAGTTGTAACCACTTGGGCGCCGACCCCATCTACCATATCGGAGGCTTTTTTGACCTGAGTATCGTTTTGCTTTTCCTATGCTTGAATCACAGACAACTTCGAACTGACGAACTTAAGATTAGGCGCGTCTTGCACCATTGTTTCCGTGTTCTCAGTAGGCTCGTTGGAACGTTTACTACAAAGGGAGCGTTCCACAGACATTGCATGCACTGCAGTACAATTGTGTGGGGATACGTGGGCGCTGGATCTGCAAGCGCATACCTTAACACCTGATTCTCAATAAAGAACCTTTGGTACCGCTTCAGTGTTCTAGCTGAGAGGGCCGGTGAATTGGCGTTGACGATACAGGAGCACGTGCGGGAGTCGCAGGTGTCATGGTGGCGACCACTGTTTATGTGACCGACACACACATCACTGGCATGTTGCATGTTGCAAAACGTTACCCTCCCATAAAGCTTTTACTTTTTATCAACATTGGTACGCACGTCTTATTTTCAGGACATTTTTACGAAGGTGTTGAAAAGGCGCACCACTGTAATGCTATCCTTGTCCTGGACCCGAACAGCACGGGCTGTGTTCTGTTGGTCCGTACCGTCCTGCAGAACCTTGCGGGCAGTCCTCGCGTCAGCTACGCCAGCGCAACGTGGCTCATTTTCTCGCGCATTTAATCACATTTCCGCTTAAATTCGAGTGATTGTGCGCTGTCAAAAGCACCGTTTCACCTCTGCCTGATCCGGATATCGGGCAGTGATCTATTCATTGACAGGGGAGCCTGTCACTTCAGCGTCAGCGCTAAAGACAGCTCAGGAGGCGGTGGCGGCAGATACTTGTGCAGCCTCCTTCCTTCTCAAACTAAGGTTGTGACAAAACGATGACATAACAGTTAGTAAATACATCAATGCATAGCGAAGTACTTTGGGGCACTGGGGGCACTACTGGGCTCACTATGTGGAATGTGCAAGGTCAAAGGGGGCTATTGGCCCATATGTATATATATATATATATATATATATATATATATATATATATATATATATATATATATGTAGATATATATACAGATATATGTATATATATATATGAATATATATATATATATATATATATATATATATATATATATATATATATATATATATATATATATATATATATATATGTGCACACATAATGGCCCTCCTCAAACAAAATGTCCAAAATTCGTGTAGTTACGGACAATTAGGGGCCCTAAGTAGGGAGGGGGACTTCAGATGACCGCCCAACACTCCCGGGACGAAATTCTGGCTGCATCACTGGCCTTGCTAAAACATGACACCTGACTTCTGATACTTGGCTGATACTTGCTCTGAGACCTGACTTCTGGTACCTGGCTGACACTTGCACTGAGACCTGATGTCTGGTACCTGACTGAGACCTGCACCGAAACCTGACTTTTGATGACATGTGACCTGTACTGAAGCTTGACTTCTGATTCATGGCTGAAACTTGCAAACTACAATCTCGATGTCATTTTCTGGTACAAGAAGGCGAAGCGTGGACGTGCGCAAATGTGGTGCATGCACTCCTTCATGGAATTGCTCTCTGTCCACTTCACCTCGGTCTGAATCTGTCAGTTCTGGCCTTCCAGTCCCGGCCTTTGCCTCCTGGTCCTCCCAGTCTGTGTATCGAGGTCATCCCGATCTGTATATCTTGGTTCTCCCGGTCTGAGCCTGTGTCTCCTGGTCCTCGCGATCTGGGGTCTAGTCCTCCCGATCTGTGCCTCCCAGTCATCACGGCCTGTATATCCTGGTTCTCCTGGTCCGAGCGCCCAGTACCCCTGGCTGTCTCCCGGTCCTCCCGGTCTGCATCTCCTCATCCTCTCGGCCTGGGCGTCAGGTCCTCCTGGTTGATCGCACAGTGTCAAGAAGACGTTCACCGACTGGGAAATGTTTTCGTCGGACGGTGGTCAGTGAGACGACTGCTAAACTCCGCGCTTGCATGACTGGTCGGTGTTCAACACTAAACCCCAAGCCAAGATGGTACGGTTTTGCTCGCTTGCTGTCCTCGGTGCAACCTGTCCCGAATTTAATCTACGATAGCTTAGCTGTGATAGCCAGGAAACCAACCAGACTGTATTTGGTTACAAATACACAAAAGCCACAGTTGGCCAATTAGGCTTTTTTTCTAGGTAATTATGGATGTCACAATGTCTTGGTGAGGTGACCGCATTCCTCCCATATCGTTTCGACATGAGCATTAGCCAACATCCACTCGACGCAACGTTGCCAGTTGTCAGCTTGTGGTGTCTTGTTGAGCTTGAGCCAGGCATGCACTCGACGCCACCCTGTCAGTTGTCAGCTTGAGGCGCATTGTGTGAGCTTGAGCCTGACATGCACTCGACGCCACCCTGTCAGTTGTCAGCTTGAGGCGCATTGTTGAGCTTGAGCCAGACATGCACTCGACGCGGCGATCTGTCAGTTGTCAGCTTGTGGCGTCTTGTTGAGCTTGAGCCAGACATGCGCTTGACGCGGCGTTCTCTCAGTTGTCAGCTTGAGGCGCATTGTTGAGCTTGAGCCAGACATGCGCTTGACGCGGCGTTCTCTCAGTTGTCAGCTTGAGGGGCATTGTTGAGCTTGAGCCAGACGTGCACTCGACGCGGCGTTCTGTCAGTTGTCAGCTTGCTGCCAGTACATGAGGACTGCCGACGGTCAGTCCACTGTCAGCCCAGATACGAAGTCTCTCAATATCGCTGAAACCTTGCTACGTGACAGATCTTGATTCATCAACTCCGTTTTGAGTTTCGGGCCTCTATCGCATGTAGTACTTTGCCTTTTGTGGCTGAAAAACCCAGCTGGGGAATTACACGACAGACTTAACATTTTGTGCTTGTTCTCAACTCTAAACCTTCAATTTGCATTTGAACGAAAACTTACTTACGAGGTAGTCATGGTCTCTGGACACGCTTGAACTAGTTTGAGCTCGATCTGACCAACAGTTTTAGAGCTATACTCTCTGGCAATGTTTTAGCCCCATTGCGCATGGAGGGGCAACCCATCCATTGTTACGAGGGCTCCTTCGCCCCACCCACAACCATCCATTGTTCGAGGGCTCCTTCACCCCACCCACAGCAATCCATTGTTTCGAGGGCTCCTTCACCCCACCCACAACCATCCTTTGTTCGAGGGCTCCTTCACCCCACCCACAGCCATCCATTGTTCGAGGGCTCCTTCACCCCACCCACAGCCATCCATTGTTACGAGGGCTCCTTCACCCCACCCACAGCCATCCATTGTTACCAGGGCTCCTTCGCCCCACCCACAGCCATCCATTGTTACGAGGGCTCCTTCACCCCACACACAGCCATCCATTGTTACGAGGGCTCCTTCACCCCACCCACAGCCATCCATTGTTCGAGGGCTCCTTCACCCCACCCACAGCCATCCATTGTTACGAGGGCTCCTTCACCCCACCCACAGCCATCCATTGTTCGAGGGCTCCTTCACCCCACCCACAGCCATCCATTGTTACGAGGGCTCCTTCACCCCACCCACAGCCATCCATTGTTACGAGGGCTCCTTCGCCCCACCCACAGCCATCCATTGTTACGAGGGCTCCTTCACCCCACCCACAGCCATCCATTGTTACGAGGGCTCCTTCGCCCCACCCACAGCCATCCATTGTTACGAGGGCTCCTTCACCCCACCCACAGCCATCCATTGTTACGAGGGCTCCTTCACCCCACCCACAGCCAGACCGGACATCGCGATAACCAAATCTGTGAAAATATCTTTCGAAAGGTTGCATCGTTAACTACATTTCATGAACACAAAACTAGGAAATTTTGTAAACGGCGAATGTATGCGCATGCATGTGTTGGAAGTGTGAGAACCCATGAAACATTGATTTCAAATTTGTCTAAAGAGAATTATAATGAGTCCATGAACTTCCTGAATAAATTCCAATAGGAAAACTTGTTGATGGGTTTTGATGCCCATGAGATGTGAAGAATGGTAGCAGACAAATTGGCTCCAGGTCAGGATGGGATCATTCCTAATAGGAAAAGTATATTAAACAAGGTTAGGAAGTACCGTTCATGGCTGACAAGGAAAGCAAGACATGTACTGAAGTGAAGGAAATAGGCATTTAAGAAATCAACAAATCTTAACTTTGAGGCAAGCCTAGAAGTATATATAATACCTGAAAATACAGTTAGGAGGTGGGTTCGGCCATCAAAAAGACTGGCTGAATTAGCTGGAGGAAGTTCATCAAGCACTGCTCCGAGGTACCATAGCTTTTTTTACAAAATTAAATCTTACAAATGTAATGTATGGCGTGTTGGGGTAGATGATGAAGTAATGCTTGACGATTTTGATACAGCTTAGTCCCTACGTAAGCATTTTTAATCAGTCTTTGCCAAAGAGAACTCAGGCACATTGAAGGTCACCAGGGATTATGATATGGCTGGTGACAGGTTGAAAGGTTTTACAATCACTAAAGAAGATATAGAAAACACTTGAAGAAATGAAAGTGAATAATCCTGCCGGGCAGGATGGTATGCATGGGCATATATATATATATATAGATATGTATATATATATATATATATATATATATATATATATATATATATATATATATATATATATATATGTATATATACATACAATGATCCTAATAGTGTTCTGAATTTTTAGCGGTTCCATGGGTGCCATTTTCAGAACATCTATGAAGTATGTATAGCAAAGTACTTACTCATACTCTATACTCTACATACCTACATACTCTAAGATGGAAGAGTAAAAATGTAAAGAATGGAAGAAAAATCCACTTTTCGCATACCTAGGGCCTATCACCAACGACATCATCAGGTATGTTGGCAAATTACCCACCTGAAATGCCCAAATGTAGGTAAATACCCTACAAACCTGCTGTACTTACTTTAATTGTATGTGTGCTATTGCACTATTTTACTGCACTATTAATGCAATGACATTTTCACAGATATAAGTACAAATAAATCAATTACGAGCATTTATTTTCATTTCGAACTCAGTAGTGCCCTAGATTCATCGTCAGATAAACATCTTACTCACCGTCACCTGACACGCACACCTGACGCGAGGCTACTTCAGCGATGGCCGAAGAAAAATAAAGATGGTGATATCAATCGTAAGCTATGTTCTGAAACACCAACTTTTATAACCACTAATCATAATTTCGAACCTTTGATATATATTAGTCAATTAGGAATTAGTACTCATAAGTCATAAAGTCATAAAGTGTTAAGGCTTAATAAGGGCCACAAGGGCCCATCTGGGTCAAGCCTGTCTAGAAGATATTAGAAAGTACATGTTCACACCTATCAATTCCAAACCCATGCAATCCCTCCACCTGTGCCACCCCAGCCAATCTCATCAGTATGACATCGCAAAGGAAGTTGCCAAATCCACTGCTAGGTACACCCCATATAGTACAACATAATACTAGCATAATGTTATACCCTATATAATACTCAATATCCCATGCATCACAAGTTAGAATTAAAAAACAACATTTTCCTGTCTAAAAAATTTATCCACCCTACTTTTAAAGACATTCAATGAGGGACTCCCCACTGCATCAGCAGGCAGCCTATTCCATTGGTCAACAACCCTTTGACTGAAGACCTGTTGTCGTTTAACTGTCCTGCACCTCATTTTGTCTAACCTGAATTGATGACCCCTATGGGATACTCTAAACTGCAGAGCATCCTTCAAATTGACCTGATCTAGCCCTCTAACAATTTTGTACATTTCAATCATGTCTCCCCTTAATCTCCTATACTTGAGTGAGTACAAATCTAATGCATTAAGCCTTTCTCCATATTCTAAGTTACTTAATCCACTGACGAGTCTAGTGGCTTTGCGCTGGACTCTTTCTAACATATCTATATCCTTTTCTAGGTAGGGGCTCCATGCTTGTACAGAGTACTCCAAGTGGGGCCGTACATATGCTAAGTACAGCTTTTTCATGACTTCCCTGCTCTTATATTTCACACTTCTATTAATGAGTCCCAGCATTCTGAGTGCCCTATTTCTAGCTGAGATACATTGTTTTTCTGCTTTAAGGTCTTTTGAGACCAACACACCTAAGTCCCTTTCCTCTTCAATAACATCCAGTTCCCTCCCTCCCATTTTATAACTGAATGTCTCGCCTGCAGACCCTATATGCATAACCTTACACTTATCATAGTTGAAAGTCATCTGCCATTGATCAGCCCACTCTTTTAGGTCGTCCAAATCTAGTTGAATATTACTAGATTGATCTCTGCTGTTAGCCACTCCTACCAGCTTGATGTCATCAGCAAATTTGAACACTCTATCCCTCAGCCCTACTTCAATGTTGTTCACAAAGATGATAAAGAGGAGGGGCCCTAGAACAGAGCCCTGTGGCACTCCACTCAGAACATCTTTCCAACCAGATTTACATCCATTCAATACTACCCTTTGTTTCCTTCCCTGCAACCATGCTTCAATCCAATGTAGAACTTTTCCTACAATCCCATGTTGTTGTAATTGATGAATTAACCTTCCATGTGGAACTTTATCAAAAGCTTTGCTAAAGTCCAAGTACACAACATCCATCCTGCTTTCATTGTCTACTTCTTTGGTAACATACTCAATGAACTCCAATAGGTTAGTTAAACAAGACCTTTGAGATCGAAATCCATGTTGAGTATCCCTTAAAAGGTTGTGCCTATCAAGATGAATCTGAACATTCTGTTTAACCAGCTTTTCTAGTACTTTGCAAACTAATGAGGTCAAACTGACTGGCCTGTAGTTTCCTACATTCTTCCTATTTCCCTTTTTGAAAATTGGTACTACACTTGCATTTCTCCAATCTTCAGGTACTTCTGAATACTCCATAGATCGCCTGAAAATGATACCTAGGGGAGTTGCTAAAGCTTTAGCACACTCTACTAAGATCCTAGCATATATTTCATCTGGTCCGGAAGCTTTATTAGGTTTTATATTCTGCAACTGCTTCTCTACGGCTTCTGTAGTTATTGTAAGATCCTCCAGCATATCACCTGCCATGGCATGGCCTACAGATGTTCCTATTGTACCAGAATTATCTTTAGTGAAGACTGATGAGAATTGCTTGCTTAGGGATTCCACAATGTCGCAATCATCAACCACTATTTCCCCATCTACCTCCAGTGGTCCTACACTACACTTTTTAGCCTTAAATTTATAGAAGCTAAAGAATCTCTTAGCATTACCTGCTGAACATTCTCGAGCAAAGTTGATTTCAGCAAGTCTTTTAGATGCTCTAACACACCTCCTAACTTTATTTCTAGCTAT
>JAOTOL010001573.1:580000-582500 GCA_034440575.1 Imbricaverruca yamaguchii
GACACAGACACACAGACACACAGACACAGACACACAGACACAGACACACAGACACAGACACACAGACACAGACACACAGCACACAGACACACAGACACAGACACACAGACACAGACACACAGACACAGACACAGACACACAGACACAGACACACAGACACAGACACACAGACACAGACACACAGACACAGACACACAGACACAGACACACAGACACAGACACACAGACACAGACACACAGACACAGACACACAGACACAGACACACAGACACAGACACACAGACACACAGACACACAGACACAGACACACAGACACAGACACACAGACACAGACACGACACAGACACAGACACACAGACACAGACACACAGACACAGACACACAGACACAGACACACAGACACAGACACACAGACACAGACACACAGACACAGACACACAGACACACAGACACACAGACACAGACACACAGACACAGACACACAGACACACAGACACAGACACACAGGCACAGACACACAGACACAGACACATACACACAGACACAGACACACAGACACACAGACACACAGACACAGACACACAGACACACAGACACAGACACACAGACACAGACACACAGACACAGACACACAGACACAGACACACAGACACAGACACACAGACACAGACACACAGCACACAGACACACAGACACACAGACACAGACACACATACACACAGACACAGACACACAGACACAGACACACAGACACACACACAGACACATACACACAGACACAGACACACAGACACAGCACAGACACACAGACACAGACACAGACACAGACACACAGACACATACACAGCACAGACACAGACACACAGACACAGACACACAGACACAGACACACAGACACAGACACACAGACACAGACACACAGACACAGACACACAGACACAGACACACAGACACAGACACAGACACAGACACACAGACACAGACACACAGACACAGACACACAGACACAGACACACAGACACAGACACAGACATACACAGACACAGACACAGACACACACACAGACACACAGACACAGACACACAGACACAGACACACAGACACACAGACACACAGACACACAGACACAGACACAGACACACAGGCACAGACACAGACACACAGACACAGACACACAGACACAGACACACAGACACAGACACACATACACAGACACACAGACACAGACACACAGACACACAGACGACACAGACACAGACACACAGACACAGACACACAGACACAGACACACAGACACAGACACAGACACAGACACACAGACACAGACACACAGACACAGACACACAGACACAGACACACAGACACAGACACACAGACACAGACACACAGACACAGACACACAGACACAGACACACAGACACAGACACACAGACACAGACACACAGACACAGACACACAGACACAGACACACAGACACAGACACACAGACACAGACACACAGACACAGACACACAGACACAGACACACAGACACAGACACACAGACACAGACACACAGACACAGACACACAGACACAGACACACAGACACAGACACACAGACACAGACACACATACACAGACACACAGACACAGACACACAGACACAGACACACAGACACAGACACACAGACACAGACACACAGACACAGACACAGACACACAGACACAGACACACAGACACAGACACACAGACACAGACACACAGACACACAGACACAGACACACAGACACAGACACACAGACACAGACACAGACACACAGACACACAGACACACAGACACACAGACACACAGACACAGACACACAGACACACAGACACACAGACACAGACACACAGACACAGACACACAGACACAGACACACAGACACAGACACACAGACACAGACACACAGACACAGACACACAGACACAGACACACAGACACAGACACACAGACACAGACACACAGACACAGACACACAGACACACAGACACACAGACACACAGACACAGACACAGACACAGACACAGACACACAGACACAGACACACAGACACAGACACACAGACACAGACACACAGACACAGACACACAGACAGACACAGACACAGACACAGACACACAGACACAGACACACACACACACACACACAGACACAGACACACAGACACAGACACACAGACACAGACACAGACACAGACACACAGACACAGACACACAGACACATACACACAGACACAGACACACAGACACAGACACACAGACACAGACACACAGACACAGACACACAGACACACAGACACAGACACACAGACACAGACACACAGACACAGACACACAGACACAGACACACAGACACAGACACACAGACACAGACACACAGACACAGACACACAGACACAGACACACAGACACAGACACACAGACACAGACACACAGACACAGACACACAGACACAGACACACAGACACAGACACACA